>VSDK01000415.1:96892-114189 GCA_009767595.1 Symbiodinium kawagutii
TGCTGAACCTGAGACCGAAAAATCCCGGGACCGACAAATGTAAGCAGTCACCGAGGTTGAAATAATAATAGTTCTATTAGTGATTAACCATAACTTAGTATGTATGAATTAGTAATCAACCATAACTTTGTTAATTGACAGAACTCTATTAGTCAACCTTGGTGAAAGTATTCACCATTCTGTTAGTAATTGACCATTATGACTATTTCAACCTTAACTTAGTACGGTTAACCAAGGAGTGAAATAGTTTGAAATAGTCATCATAATGGTTGAAATAGTTAACATTAGTAATTTAGTTCTGGTTAAATAGTGCTATAACATTAATAATGGTTCACCAAATGTTACTATTTGATTGGTAGGTTACATCAATTTCATGGTGATGAAAATTCATGGTTGTTACTAATGGTAATGATATTGAATCAATTAGTTGATTCAATAGTCAATTCATGGTGATGATCATTCATGGTTGTTATTGACTGGTCAACACTTTTCTTTATATGGCAGTGGGTCAAAACCTTGTACCCTTGGTTCCCCATCATAAACAATTGTTTTCCCTATAGTTTTGCTCGTTATTATCCCCCATGAAACTGGTTGGTTAATATTGACCGATAGCCATATAGATTTGCAAATGACAACTTACTGGTTGGTGGCTTCTCAGAAGTGCTCTGGATGATTGGTGGTGGCTTTTGAGACTGCGACTTGGAGAAGACATTTAAACAGGTTGGACTTATCAAAAAATACGGGTGTTGCTCAAAATAGGGAACCCCCGAAAATGGAAGTTTTTTGCTATACTCATTGATACGGGGATGATTTTGGCGTACCCCTATGACTTGAGCAAGTGCCAAAGTATAAAAACTTTACAATGTGCAAGTTATGATGCATCAGAAAAAATAGACAAAAAAGCAATCATTGTGGACTAATAAACACATTCTACCATGTACTATCATAATATAGGACAAATTGTGGGATGCTTGTGCAAAAAGATACAAAACAACAATGCATCTTTGGACGAGATGAGGATGATGGTAAATCCAAAATATCAAAACGACCACCGAGCATCAGCCTTCAAATAGCTTGCTGTCTTCCTTCACACACCGTCGTTCGCAATCAATCTTTGCAATAGTGACTATCATTGTCGTTCTGGATTTTTTGTGTGAATCATTCCCAACTAACAATCATCTCTATCATGTCTATCATGAACTCTTGTCAACGCCACCATGGTTCATCACGCTTGTGACTTTGGTCCACCACCATAGCCACGGCACCACTACAACTACCGTTCAGCACCATGGCCACCCTGGCCATGTCCAGGAAGCCACTCCCCAGCACCACTGGCACGCTGCCTCGCTGTCCTTCTGACACGCTTCGGAGATCGCTTTGTCCAATTCCTGGAGCAAAGTGGTGATATGGCTATGGTTAACCAATGGTTAACTAGCTGGTTTAGCTGGTTAATAATAGGGGATGATAACTAACAATTAAAGGGGATGTATCGCAACTATATCATGGTGATTGATAGGGTTGAAGCTACTTTTTTGGTGGTGTCTCGACATTGGGGAACAACAAAGCTATGGCTGGTGTGTGATTGAACATGATGATTGATGGATGATTCAGGCGTACGCTTATTTTTGAGACACTGCTAGATACACTTTACTGATTCGTTGATCGTCAGTTAATGGTTCATTATGAATAGATCATGGTCAATTGGTGTCTATTTGATGGTAAATTGATGGCTAATTAATGGTCAATTGTGATGAATCGTGGTCAAATATACTATTGATTGTAAGTGATGGTGGTTAATGAATGGCAAAGCCTTGGTAAATTATTGACTCTTAGCGACCTTGGCAAGTATATAATAGGTTCATCAACACCATTGATGATGTGGTCAAGTATGAAGAATTCCACACCATCAATGAAAAACTGTGAATTGTTCAATCATTTGCCATTAATTTGACTAAGACTCACTAACATTGTAACATGTCTTCAAATATTGATGATAATCATGATACATAGCCATTAACTAACCATCAATCCTCATTCACCACTACTTCGAATCTTCACTGAGACTTTGATTTGACCTTGCCATACAGCGACACCAAACCCAGGGCAGCTCTGAAGGACCCACCCAAAAGGCGGCCCGGCGCCATGGGCTTTTTTTTTGGTTCAGCGCTAGGACTCCCAGATCCGGACGGTGCCTCAGAAGTGGTCGGATCCGTTGAGGGCGGATGGCTTCTGATGGCTGAAGGGGGTTGGTGAATTTGGTTGATTGGTGTTGGCTGATGATGGACCGTTTTTGCTGGAAAGTTTGGTTGATTTCTGTTTAACCACCGTCAGGATAGATACCGAAAAAAAAACTCAACTGGCCTGCGGTTGCGCAATGACCTGCCTGTTGAAAGATGGTAGGTGGTCTCAAATCCTTTGAAGTATGCTTGTCAATCACCCAACCTTGCCAGATATTGAAAAACACATTTGACAGCACCAACTATCAAAACAGGTGGTGAAAACGAAGAAGCCTGCGAAGTGGTTTTCAAACACATTCAAGCAACAACCATCAGAACTGGTTTTGCATAATTCATTTGAATGTCTGGCTACTCGGTACGGGTCAAAACCATGTCCACATTTCAAACATGAATAGACTTGTCTGCTTGGTGGCACGTTCACGCAGTCCTGATTGGTGAATTTTGCTTGTGGCCTGTGATGGCGTATTCTCATTTCATTGATTTAGCTGTGGTTCGCCACTCATAGCCAATATTGAGCCAGATCATTGTTATAGCTTGATAAAATATTATTGTTGCTGTTACAACTAGCTATTATCAGCTACAACTGCTGGTTTAATCGCTAGCTATTACTAGCAAATATTCTTAGGTATAGCTTTTTACAACCCAACTCATTTTTGAGCTGCTCCCAGAGCAGTAGATCACTCTGTGCAATTTATCAGGACATGCCTTTTTGAACATGTTCAAACTACGGAGCTGAAAGATCCACCAACAAGAACCCGTAATGCTTTGAGCTACGACGTAAATGGTTCATAATGGTTTTATGGTTGGTTCATGATGGTTATATAATAATGGCCAGCAATGGCTAATACTGGCTCAGAATGATAGCTAGTATGCTTGATGATAATTGAAAGTGGTTAATGCTGCCATTGCTACGACAACGTTTGGATCCGGATATCACTCACAATGGCACCCCACAGCCGTACTACCGATCCACCTTGTACCGAATCTTTTCACCCAAACACTTCGGACAGCTCGACGGCAAAGAGGACAGACTCGCGGGCTCTGTCGCGCAATGTGCTCTGCACAGGTCTCGCAAATGCAGAAATGCCTCGGGATTTCTCGTTCGAGGCATTGTGTGTGTGTGGCTAAGCTGAACAAAAGGAAAGAACGCCGTGCTATCCTCTACATGGGGGTTTCTCAAAATAAGGGACCACCTAAATCATCTAATACTAACGATTAATAAACATAAACCAACCATTTTTGGGGTTCCCAATTCAGAGGAACCACCGCATCACGGACTCATCCATGGTAAATTATTTCTCTCTCCTCCAATGAAGCAATAGGAATCTCAAGGGTTTGCACTATATTGTTCTATTTCTGAGGGCCAGCTTGCAGGTGTAGCTGCCAATCAGGTATACAACCTGCCAGTGACGATGTATAAAAAAGTAAGGTAGATCCAGATGGTTTATCGAAGCCAATGACTTCAACTTCCAAGCAAACTCCTGAAGAAATTGATCGCTTCTTTACCAACCATTGGTAGGTACATAAGCATACATAAGCAACAACTAACGCCAGTGATTTATGCCTCTTTAGGCAGTAGAAATAAATAACCACTGATGGAAAACCCTATTGGCTTCACCAAGGCACCCGCAAGGCAGGAAGGCATGAGTCTTTGCGCTGTCCTAGCCAGGTCAGGTGACAGGATGTCGCACTAACAAAAGTACCCATGAACACTTGAGTAGAAGTGGTGATTTACCCTTGAATGACTAGATGCAAGAAACGGTTGACTTGCGTTGGTCAATGCAAGGTGCATGGATCACTTCAGGGTACCATCACGGACGGGCAAAGGTTTCACCACGGCTTCATCAACTAGATTAAACTGATGGTGCTTGGTTAATGACGGTTACTTGACGGTTATTGAGGACGGTCACATGTTGGTCAATGATGGTTCGTCCAAAGCTCATTCCTGATTTAGATAAATGTTGATAGATGGATAGATAGATTACAGTGGATATATACATGTTCGTGTTTTTTTCCGCCTGAGTGACAGTAATAGTCTTCATGCTGAGAACCATGGTTGATTGGAGATGGCAGCTTTTACATTCAGGGAACGACCCAGGCACAGTCTTACCTGGCTACTATGTACTGGCACCCCACTGCGCATGGGGATTTCCAGGCACAGACTAACAAAACCTGCTCTGCTATAGGGAGCTTGGTCCCAGTCCTAAGTCTTTTCATAGGCAACCAATCACCCCATTTTGGGTTGCAAGAGACAGAAGTGACACCAGCATTGCATATTGATGAATATACCTCGCCCCTCAATGACCATCTATTTTCGGGATTCATACCCATCATTTTGGGACAAACTCATCCATGTTTATAGGGTAAACTTTCGGGTCAAGGTAGCTCTATTCCATTTGTGAGTTGGTTTAAAACGAACTTAGCTGGGCATAGCTACCAGTTATAGGAGGTTCCCAACTCACAACTGCTGGAGGCCCGCCTAAACTTCTTCCCCACCCGGCAGGAAGCACCTGACACACCACGCAAAGACCACCCGTCGTCTCTTCGCCGTTGCTGGAGTTGGTCCGTTTGCGCCCCCGGGATTCCGCCTGAGGCGCTGCTGTTCCCCCAGGTGCTTCATGCAGCTGGCACGTTTTCCTACAAAATTGGGTCATTTTATAGGTCAATGTGGGTCAAAATGCCACGGGGTGTCTGGGTTCGGAGTTGACATAAGTCATTTTGCGCAGCAACATGTCTCAAGCGAACACACATGTCAACGAAAAACTAATATCTGGGATCAATGAGATCAAGATTCATCACAACCAATTGATTATACCCACAAGCTTATTAATTCATCATAAAGAACCTAAACTGAAACCAAACACGTGATTCAATTCAAAGCAGCCCTCCTTGGAGTCCTTGAGTGACCAACAAACATGAATCGAGTGATCTGGCCAGAGAATACTGACATGCTTTATGTACTTACCAGCACCTAAATAACCCTAAGGTGAATAACCTTAAGGTTGGGGTAGAGCAACAAGGAAAATTGCGAGCACTAGGAAAGTTTATCTTGTTACCTTAAATTGCTCACCAAAGCAAAACTAGCAATAATCATCAAAGTCAACACGTAGGAAAAGCACCGAAACATGAAGAAATATGCCAAAACCCTACAAGAATGCACGTGGTTCTTTCGTTTTGGTCTCAAGCACAAATGGTGGTCACGCTCCACAACATGCTGCAAAATCAAAGGGCATAGTCTTTCCACCAAGCAATTTTTTAACACAATGTGTCGCAATCATGATATATGCGAATCAATTCTCACTAGCTACCCCTGCGATACGAAATAGGGTGACACCAACCACCAACACCACACTAACCATAGAGTAAGAATGATAATAACAACAACAAACAAAGAGTCATAATTCAAATAGCGCCAACAACACCACCATTGTAATACAGTATATTATATTGCAATGACAAATAGACGCTCAGTAACGTTAACCATCGTGGGACCGTTCGGAACAGCAGCACATAAAACCATTTCCAGTAGATGATGCTGATCATCAAGAATAACAGCAATGATGAATCAACCTTTGGTACATGATATTGTAATAATGGTACTATACGTGACGATCATCGAATTGCTAGTAAATCAACTGATCTTGCGCTAATCTAATTGTTCGAACAAATCATAACAACTGAAAAAATCTATGGCAACTACATCATGATGTGCTTCACCCTTGGTAGCCAGCATCTTCACCAGCACGCCTGCCGATCCAGTGTCGCTGGCGGGCCGTCATCGATACTGTCCTGGCGATTCCGAGTTGAATTGGATCTCCCTTGTAGTGATAATGCGTGGTCAACTAGTTATGGCTAGTGACATGTTAAATACCTAATGGCAGAGTTATCTTGGTTAAACATGTTAGCAAATGTATGCACATCTTACCTTGTGTGAGACATCGTGACCTGGGTTGTAGCTGGAATCACATGGAATAGCTGAATTTTGGCAACCTACAACCAGTCTTATTAAGTTACCAAACAGGATGGCGTAATCATTGATGAATCCACTCTTATGCATGCACCAAGAAAGTAGATATAGAGGAGCAGTGTTGTGTTGGGATGTTAGTCATTGTATATGCTATCCTACAATTTGGTAGTCTGATATGCCTGAAAATCATAGTAGATCTACTTAAACAATACACATTATGAATCACCAACCAACAACAAAATCAGTAGGCACAGCAAGAAACTAGCCATTAAACCTTTATACATATCCAAACATAACATACATGCAATCATACATATACTACCAGACCCATATTATCCGATACCAATTCTGGCAAATAAACGCCCACCAATGCCTGTGATCTTGCAACCCGCAGTTCATAGATAGGCCAATCGGGGCAGGGCTGTCCTCCGAGCTGCTGGAAATCTGCTCATCATCTTCCAGGTCCTGGTGCGGGATACAGCTGCGGGATGAAAATGCGGGCAGAACAATGGTAAACAATGGTAGTATATGGATAAACTGTTATAATGGTAGACTACCGTGGGTAGTAGATATACATAAACCAAAAAAGTGGTAGACATTGGTAGTTATGTGTTGACACCACCTTGCATATTGAGTAATGCGACGTACAGCCACTTCGCCTGGAGGGGAAACCCAAGGTTTCTACCCTCAACGCCCTCAACCATCCAATGAGATCATCAAGTAGTTCAGCGCCGGGAACGGCAGCCATTGCAGGTCTTTTGGCCAGCCTGCTGCCCCACTTCCAATATCAGCCATTTTACGCTCTGTCGCTGTGGAAGCCCATGGGGCCGATTCAAACTCGTCATCTCTGCGAAGCTGGTGCTGAATTGAACATCAAATCCTGATCATGTCAGCCACGTCTTTTATATGTATGTGCGCATTTGCGCACGTAATTATCTGCATGTATCTCTATGGATCTGCATGTATATACGCGTACATAGTTATGTAGTTATGATGGTATATGTCCAGTTTTGCATGGAAGTACCCCCAAACGTGGTCAATCGTCCCCAAAAATCGTGCAGGTCCGACCATCTTCAGCCATCATGAATTCATATACCCAGTCGGTCAGCCAGTATTGGTGGCTTTGAAACCAGTGTAAACCATTGATCTAATCATTCGCAAACTTATGAATGTCATTTGCGAATAGCAACCTTTACCAAGATTGATCAACAACAATCAACAAGCAATAATAATCATCATTAGCGATGATATCAACCATCATTCTTAGCAATTTTTGCCAACTGCCATGATTAACCATTCTTATTAGCCAGTACAAGTATCATTATAAACCAACCCCATTCTCAAATACCATGATTGAAAACGAGAACCTATGGACCAATGTCCACCATGAACCACCATGAAGTGTCATCAAGCACCACCAACCATCACTAAGCACCATCCACCACCAACTAACACTAACCATGACTAATCAACACTACAGGTTACACCAACCATCACCAACCACCAACCACCATCCACCACCAAGCCTCATCACCACAGCTCCCAGGCTCCCCACGTGGCGCCTGCGCCGTGGCAGCATCCACCGGGACCACTGCGTCCAGCGCCCGCAGCGTATGCCACAGCACGCGGCCGCCTTGGCTCACGACTTCCGCCGAGAACCTGCAGCGGACCCAGCCGTGCGCAGCCGTGGCGCAGCCGGTGTGGGGTAAGGGGTTGGGATCAACGGTGGTGACTAGTGATGATGATCACTATATCTAGTGGTAACTAAATTCTAGTAGTGGTTACTATGGTTGTCGCTCATATTTACTAAATCACTGAATTGTTATTTAAATGGGCTAATGATGATGATCACTAGTGGTCAACTAAGCACTAGTGGTCACTGATCTATTCATAGTAATGACACAGGTTGAGCTAATGATAGTTACACTTAACAATCCTAACAGCAATGGTTACAAAATTGCTAGATGGTTATTAATAGGCTCGGCTCATGATGATGATCACTAGTGGCTACTATTGCGTATGTCAACTAACCACTAGTGGTAGTTACATCAATTCGCATTGTGAGATCATAAAAGCTGGTTACACCCGATGGTAGGAAATAACACCCAGGTTAGCAACAACACTTGCTTGGGATTAGCTCCCTGGGTAGGATGTGCTCTCCTTGGGGTCAGCTCCCTGGGATATATCCACAGTAAGTAGCCTTATAAGGTGGGTGAATTAACTCCTATCACCAAGGTGAATGTAACCACTTCCTGAGTGAGGATGCACATCCAAGTACCCGCAGAGAAAAGATTCTGCACTTTGAGTAGGTAAACCTTGGCTTTAGGGTTTGCTTCAAAACCTTGGAATAAACTTCGAGCTAAACCTTGAGGTCCAGCTTTACCAATGAAATCTGGCACTTTTTGACCCACATTGACGCACATGCATTATGCATGCATTGTTGCCAAAAACCAAGGGCGTGTCTGATGCAATGAACGTAGCAAACCCAACAATTTCTGCCACATGCCCTGCATGTCAATGTCCTTTGGGGGTTCCGCTTGAAGGTTTGCAAAATGGTCTACCTCTATAGTTGGTTGGTTTCCCTATTCATTCTGGTTATTATTGGGTGGGTAGTAGGTACCACCATTTTTGGGAAAAAAAACACCTCATGGAAACGGCACTTCTTTTTTGGGCTCACCGTTCCGCGTCTGGTTCTGCAATCTGGCAGTGGCACACTGCTCGGCTGCACGCCTCAAACGCCACCGGTGTTCCATGTGCTCCACTTGGCCCCTCTGGGCTGAGCAAGCTGCAAATGGCACCCTGCTTCTTGCTGGGAGCAATAAGCATGGCCTCTACTTCTACTGTACGGGGTTGAATGCCCCAGATTTGCGGCAGAATGCCAGTGAACAAAAACGTCCTTGGGTCTGCCATATCCAAATTAATCCAATCCAAATGCATATATTTGAGCTGCTGGTCGAAATCATCTGGGAACTCAGCGCTAGCATGGCTAGCATGAACCATGAAGGAAATTGTTTTGCTCTCCACCACCACAAACTCTAGAAGTGGGGTGTGACGAGGGTTCGGAAGGCTCATCATGTGAGACCCAACGCCTACATTGATCCCATTGGCTGTAAAGAGTTGCTGGCTACCTCGGCGAATGCCCTTGCCGCTGATCTTGATGTCCAATTGCCTAAACTGGTCATAGCGGAAAAATGAGCCATTCATGGCATTTTGATGCACACGAAGCTCTACATATTTGCTACCATCCTTTCCGGTCACCAGGAAGCTATCGAACCACTGCAAGTCCATGGTGGGGCCTTGGAAGACGGAGGCCCAAACAATGATCTCTGGCGTCTCCAACAGGGGAAGCAACTCTCCAAGTGGCAGCCAGAACTTGTACTTTTGACCTTTGAACCAAGTCAACGGATCACTGAGGGCAGAAGAGGGAAAGGAACCTGCGGAAGGATCGGGTGTCGCAGTGATCGTAGCGCTGGTAACGCTACCTGTGGTCGTGGATGCTGTGGTGCCTGTGCTGGTGACTGTGCTGGTGACAGTGCTGGTCACTGTGGTGGTGACTGTGCTGGTCACTGTAGTTGCGGTGACTCCTGCTGATGTCGACGTGGTTGTTGCCAGCATAAAGACTTCACTTTGCTCTGCGCTGAGAGGGGCCTGGCCAACAGAGTTGGTGGCCTTCACCACAAACGCATTCGCACCGCTCAGCAAAGTCTCTGGAATTGTCAAACTCCACGAAGTCACTCCAGCTGTGGTACCAATGGGCACAGTACCCAACGACCTTTGCTATCCAGGCAAGGGATCGCAACAAGAGAAATCACCATGTCATATTGGCATGTAACCAACCCCAACATACCATTTTGGCTGCATTCCGGTGACTTGTGTGAAGTCTAGAAATGTGTAGAAGTCTAGAATCGAAAGCATATCAACAACCTGAACATATTGGTTTCTAAACTGATAATAACCCCACAAAACTTTCTCAAAGCATGAAACAACATCATCCCCCCACCCACCTTGTGAGGGTCCCGGAAATGCTTGCAGAATCTTCCAGGAAAACCTCGAAAGCATCCGCCAGCGCCCAGTCCTCTGAAACTTTGGGGTAATCGGGTCCAGTGGTCGTCCAGGCTAAGATCCCTTGCACATGTGTTCCCACCTTGCCAGGGTCCGTCTGATCTGTGAAGGAAATCGTCTCTAGCTGGAGACTCGTTGGAAGCTCGGTGCTTTGGACGTCGATCAAACGCATTTTCGTGGCTTCGGCCACGGTCTGGATGGGGTCTCCGGGAACGAAAAGGCCCGGAGAAGCGCCAGCAGAGTGAACGAAGAGCCACTGTGCCGGATATTCAGAGGCTGGGTATGTTGCAAGGTCTATACTATCATCTGTCCTCGTTTCGAGGTTCCCAAACGTCCAGCTTGTTGTTGAGGAGCACATGCATGGATCTATAGTGTTGGGATTGGAGGCCTCATAGATTTGTGTTTTTACTGACGTATCGGACAGATCCCAATTCAGCCGAACATGGTACTGCACGATGCCAGTTGTATCTGCAGGCGCGTCCCATGAGACGGTGCCGCCAACTCGGAAGGCTACAGTGTCTGTGTCTGTGAATGCCAGGTTGCTGACAGAGGCCAAACCGCTGCTTAGTCTCCTCCCAGCTTCCAAATGTGCTTCAGACCCACTGAGTTGAAATTCTGTGACTGCAAGGAACAGCCATGGCAGCCAAGGCATCTAAATTTGAGCACCCTTTGGTGCTCCCTGACTCAAATCTGCTTGAGCTAGACCTGCCGCGTGTTCCTTCATGTGCCGTACTACATTCTAAAAGTGGTTACTATGATGATCACATATGATCACGAATGTTTACCAAATAACTTTATTTGATGAACTCCAGCCCCAACGTTGCTCAACAATGATCAACCCAGCATTCACCAGCATTAACTCAGCATTCACGCAGCATCTATTGACCAACCCAGCACTCACCCAGGTGGTGGCTCACGGTGGCTCAGCCGGAATTCGGCAATGCCATGGCTCATCAATCGCCCAGCGACGCGATCCATAGACCAGGCTCCAAGCGGGGTCCTGGCATCCCATCCCAAGTTGGGAACACCCCAGTAGTGAAGTCTCCCCTAAAAGTAAGGCAACGAATCATCAACACCCTTAATTTTCCAACATATTCCATATACCAGCTAGTGGGGTATAACCCACCCTCAAAGTAACCACCAAGCATTAACCATTGTTTTCCAGATGATTTGGTTGGTTATAAGGCATTATTGGTTGGTTGTAGCCATATCCTCTCCTTGGTTCTTCAGGCTCTTCTCCAGAATCAGGCAGATTGCTTCTCCAGGCTGGCCCTCTGCTACTTCCATCTGCACAGTCACCTGCAGCCGCTTGCGGGCAACCAAGCGGCACAGCAGCTGTGTTCAAAACCTGCAGCTGTGACTGCTTTGTTGATACACCAAGGTGCTCCCCTGCTTGGGAGATTACTGCCAAGCCATGCCAATTATGTCACATAATGTGCAACAAATAAATGTGTCCGTATGGAAGTAGCCATAAATGCTGGGTACCATCAACCATCCCTGGCGCCATGACTTATATTGAAACCAACCAGCGTCCTCGGGGTACATCATTGCCATGGTTATATAAACCCCATCTCTTGCTGGGCCAGCTAAGTGCGGCTATTCGCTGGGCCAGCGGCCATGAGTCTTCTCGGCGGAGAGTTGAAGTTTGGGGGCACACAGAGTCACCTCGAGGTGGTTCGACCAACAAGTGAACCACTTAGCTTCTTGTTGGCCTCACCAATGCTTATCACTATTGGTTTGAATATCCAAACGCAAAGCAATACGGTCACTAGCAGTCATAACCCATCACTAACCATCACTAATCATCATTGACAATTACAAACCGCTATTCCTGGCCAATACTAGCCATCAGTACAACATAAATATATTGCCAACCACTATTGACATTATACTAACAATTGATTACTAACAATAATTAAACGTGGCTTGTCATCATGGATGACTATTGACCACTGTTGACCATCATTAACCACTACCAACCATCAATAAACATTCACCGTTATTGACCACGAACCGTCATTAACTACTATGAACCATTACTACTTACCGTCATATCATGAACCATTATGAACAATTCACTGAGATCTTGTCATGATTCTAAACCCTGTCTCTGATCACCCATTGACGATCTGTACCTCGAAGCGACCATCGGCTTCGCAGAAGGATCGGATGCGACCCATCCAACTCACCTGGCAACTTGATGAGTTCATGATTCACAGGGTGTTGAGCTAGTAGGCTAAGAATGAATAATGATGGCTAGTTAATGACGGTCAAATTCATCACTTCTGAAGCTTAATAGTGGCCAGTGACGACTGATAATAGTTGATAGTGGGTATAATGGTGGATAATGGTATGGTCAATACTGTTCAATGATGGTTCACAATGCCTGGCGTTGGCGAATAATGAGTGATAAATCATCATTTGTAATGATTGATGGCTAGTGCAATCCATGGTCAGTGAAAATTAGTTATCATGCTGATGATTGTTTGCGATGGCAACAGTGATGATGGTTAAAATCACTCAACAAAGGCCGATTGTGGTCAATCAGGGTGGGTAAAGAATGATCAGAGATGTAGTCGTCATAGCGGACCATAGATCATGACAGGCAATCTAATCTATAGAAGTCTTTCCGCCATCAACAGAAGCGCTTCAGCCTGTATGCTTTCTTGGTCATCAGTGCAATGGAGAAACCTGCGGTATTGCATATGCTTACTCAAAATGGTTTCTCAAAATCAGGGCCCAAGAATGAATGGCTTATCGCTATAAATCCGTCATACTGGATGCTAACTGGGGGTACCCCTATGAATTGAGAAACCACCAACTAGTAGTTGTTTAACCATGATTGTTGGTGATGATTCCCTATTATTCACCATTATTAAGGGATGGATATGCTCCCCTATGGCTTAAGAAACCACCAAATGACGAAACAGCTGTGGTTGAAACTTGGTATCCCATGGATTTGCAGCCATGAGCTGGGACACCTCTCGCCGGGTTGATGACGGTCAATCATGATCAACGACGAACTAAGCCTTAACCAACCGTTGAACATCAACGAGTTCAAGCATCAATGGACCATCATCATCTATTATCATCATCTATTCACCATTAAGATTCCTAACCAGCATTTGTCTGCATTCAACCTCACTCATGGACCATCGACCCAGCATCATTCATCAATCCATTCACCAACCAGTCACCAACCAATTATACCAAACAAACCAGCTTGTTGAAGCCATCACCGGTCCCATCACCAGCCACCCCCAAGCAGTTTTGGGACACCTCCAAGGGCTCCCCCCAAGGGCTTTCCCACCTGGCCGGCTCCCACCGAACCTCCCCACCTTCCTCCCCTGGAAGAAGCTGCGGAAGACCGGGGAGCCGCGCAGCGTCCAACGGATGAGCTGCTCGCGTTGCGCGGCCAGGCCGCAGCAGCCCAGGAAGTGACGGTACGAAATGCGGAAATCCTCCGGGGGATTGGAACCTCGGAGACGGTGCTGCGCATGGCTTGGTGGGATTGGTGGGTGGTTGGTGGGTGGGTTGGTGGGTTGGTGGATGATGATTGATGATGGTTGGTGACTGGTGATTAGTTGTTGGGGTGCTGATAGAGATCAGCTACAAGCCACAAACATGGGGGGGAACCGGTAAATTGGAAGGTAGCCAGAAGAGGATGGTGGGGAAACAGCAAGTATGACACGGTGATGGGACAATCGGAACTTCCACAGCATGAGACTGGCACAGGAGCAATCGACCGACCTGATGGATCTTTGGGTAACACATAGTAACACTGCTGATATAAACATCTTCAAGAAGCAGCCGCGAAGCTGTTGGTTAACCAGCAGTGAACATCATTCACCTTCGTGAATTCTCTCAGCTGCCATCGCGAACCATCATGAAAAGCACGTGCTATTTGGTCAAGTCTGAGGGTTTTGATCCTGCCGTCATTTGTTCGGAACCTACCACTAGCTGATTCTAACACCAACCAGCCACGAGAGAGAGAGAGATATAGCAATTCAACCAAGCAAGATCCATATATCAAAATGTAAATACATATATATAATAAAAATATATATCATATATCGTTACGTAACCATATGAACAAATGTATCTACACGCAGGTAACTTTCATAATATCCATGAAAGTCTTTGAACATATATTATATGGCTGTGGGTCAAAACCCTGTACCCCTGGTTCCCCTATCAGCAACCATTGTTTTCCCTATTATTGGTGGTTCACATCTCCCATTATTGGTTGGTTAATATTGACCCATAGCCATATGTTTGATTATCTCCATTGATCTATGGTTCAAATTGATTCAATTCATGACTTCATCCATTCGGCCAGTGACGCAAGATGCGCCCTGAAGCGCACCGGTGAGTGAGCTGCATGCATACGAAGTAGGTCCGACCAGCCACAGCTGGGGGACTGGGCCCGAGGTTAAGACGTGCGTACGATGGTTGAGAATGATGAAACGGACCACATTCCCAAGTAGTTTGTTTCTCTGGCTTCTTCATGTTTAATGATGGATTTGTGACATAGCTTCAAGTTCATCATGTTTAATTAATCATGTTTGATCATGGTTGATGGTGATCATCAATAATGATTTGATTATAGCATAGAACATAAAACAAATAATCCAGCTGGCTATGCTATATGATTAACAACAATCCACCCAGCCCCAAAACACCAGCTAAACATTGACTCACGACTCACGACTTCAACCCCAAAATATACGGCTTCGCGCGCCTTCCAGGACAAACACCTGTGGGTCACACACACACCCATGTGTTTTTATCATTCAAAACATGTTTTTTTTTAATTTTATCATTTTTTATCATTTTTTTTATCATTCAGAATAATGTAGATTAACCTTTGACATAACCTTTTTTGCTGTAGTCGACCTTGGAGCTTCAATCTGTATGTTGAGCTATCCTGCGGTTGTGGGTCAATACTCTCTGAAAAAAGGAGCAGGTGAAGCTCCTGCTCCAAAGATTAGTGACTGGTCATGATGGGATACCAGGGATACAGGGGCCCTTGACCCACAGCCTTATATGTCTTGATTCATGTCTGCTTACTTGCCCAGCAAATGTTCAAAAGGCATGCCCATAAGCCTTTAAGTCATCCAACATATGGAAATTAACATAAACGCACGGAATCATCCAAAAACAATGATTAACATTAACATATCACCATTTGTGGAAACAATATCATTTATGATTCACAACTATCATCAACAACTAGTCAGTTTAAGTTGAACTTAAGCCCATTTCTTGGCCAACACCTCATTTGTATTCAGTTTCGTGATTTATCAAGTATAATCCATCCAAAAAAACATGCTCGTGAATTAGAAGCCATCATCCCAATCACTTTGGTGGGAATCAAACATCCAAGGATACTACCAACCAGTTAACCATTAATCAACCATTATGAACCAACTATCAACTATCTGAAACCACCAGAATCACCCAGCAGCTTTTCACCACCAACCAGATTTACAGGAACCACAGAGTGCTACCGCCTAGCGGTAAGTGGGTTGATTGGCCTTTTAACTACAGCTATATCTACCATAATAGTTACCTAGTGAACTAATCGAAGTGAACTAGGATTTTGAGGGTACCACTCTGCAGCACTTCACCCCTCCTTCCGCCTCGAAACCAGCTTATCAACGATTCATGATTAATCATTAGTAACCAATGGTTATCCATTATTACTAATCTGAGCCCCTGATTAATAAAACCCTACAAAATAATATTAAAAAATTTCAAAAATCATTGATTTTTTTGATTTTTTTAATCTTCGTTAATGAATTCGTAATTTACTTTTAATCTTCGGTTCCGTGATCATGCAACTAAACACCCCCAAATAATACTAATTTTTTTCGGGAATTGTTTTTTTTACCGTTTCCAGCGTGTTTGAAACACCTAAAGTCTGAAGCCAAGGTGCATGAACACGGATCCGAAGATTAAAAGTAAATTACGAATTCATTAACGAAGATTTAACAAATCAAAAAAAACAATGATTTTTGATTTTTTTTTTGCATTAGCTTTGTTAATCTGAGGGGCTCAAATACTTGCTACTACCAGCAAGATTGCACTAGGGGCTGATTCACCCAGGCTAGTCCCTGCGCCGGGTGAGCTGTTACACACTCCTTAGCGGATTTCGACTTGATCATCTGCAACGCAACCTTCCAGCGTTTTGTGGGTTCAGGCATGTTTCAAACTGGTTTCAGAGTACCTTGGTGCCATGTGAATTTTAATGATTCATTAATTTATGAAGAAAGTAAAGAATGCCACACCTCTGCCACACCTCAAGTTTCTTACTGCCACGCCTGTTCATTTCTCTTCATTTTTTTTCATTTTCCTTCCTGTTCATTCTGTTTCATTTCTCATTTCTCTTCATTTCTGTTCATGTCTCCTCCTTGTTGTTCTTCATTTCCCCCCATTTCTCCTACACACTTTGGATATGTATTATATTTAATTCATATTTATCAATCAATTAGTGAACAATTATTTTGAAAATCCGGGCACATCGTCCGTCCATGCTTCCCGCCAGCCCCATTCTTGCCCTTCGCCAGGCTGTAAGAGACCCAACATGCCCCAACTTAAGCCCAATACCGGCCCAACATCAGCCCAACTCCGGCCAAACCTCGAAACATGTGAAGCATGGACGGGCACATCGTCCGTCCATGCTTCCCGCCAGCCCCATTCTTGGCCTTCCCCAGGCTGTAAGAGACCCAACATGCCCCAACTTACGCCCAATAAACGGCCCAACTTCGGACCAAAATGGGCCCAGCATCAGCCCAACTGCGGCCAAACCTCGAAACATGTGAAGCATGGACGGGCACATCGTCCGTCCATGCTTCCCGCCAGCCCCATTCTTGGCCTTCCCCAGGCTGTAAGAGACCCAACATGCCCCAACTTAAGCCCAATACCGGCCCAACATCAGCCCAACTCCGGCCAAACCTCGAAACATGTGAAGCATGGACGGGCACATCGTCCGTCCATGCTTCCCGCCAGCCCCATTCTTGCCCTTCGCC
>VSDK01000415.1:121271-136532 GCA_009767595.1 Symbiodinium kawagutii
TCAGCATGGATGAAACCGTGGGCTGTGAAGACCAGAGCGGGGGGAAATCTAAGGACTGATTGGAAGAGAATGTCATAGTCAGCATGGATGATTCCAAGGGCTTTGAGGGCCTGGGCGGGGGATTTTTGTTGAGATTGAAGAGAAAAGAATGGCTCGAAGAAACATGCTGGGAGCAACTCAAAATAGTAAATTGCCATGAATGAGTAAGCTCAATTACTTAATGAATAGTTAAATTCAATTAATTGAATCAATTAATTGATTAATTAATTGTTTTTAAAGTTCAACTCAGTCGAGCCGCAAGCGGGTGTCGTCCCGTTGACGTTTGAAGCGCACCTTTGAAACATTAATATTATTTCGGGGCACGTTTATATAATTTTTTTTGGGGGGGGGGGGGTCCCCCGTCATTAATCCGGGGCTCAGATTATCAACTATGATCAATGAACCATCATTGTCAACCATTGACCCTTATTACTAAATTATCCACTTAACCCGTATCAACCATCATCAAGCCATCATCAACCATTATCATCATATCAACCACGAGCAACCCATTACTACCACACTTAAACAATCATCATCGAACATAAAGAAAAAAAATAACACGCAGATCCCATCCTTGAAACTTCACCATGTCGAAGCGTATGGAGTCTCCGGGAAAGATGCCGTCCACGTTGAGGCCTCCGAGTTGCGTACGAGTCATGGGAGTTGCCAGTGCTTCAGAACCGTCAGTGGTTGACTGGGGTCATGATGGCGTTGATAGTGGCCGATGATGGTTAAGAGTGGTTAGTAGTGGTTGATAGTGATTTGTAGTGGTGAATGTTGATGGATAGTGGTTGATACGGATTTTCAGTAGTAGTTAATAGGGATTGATAATGGTCAGTAGTAGTGAATAAAGATGATTGGAAATCTGGTTTTGTGATGTTTTGTGATGTTTTGTGATCCACCAAATGGTTGACAACTTTGACAATCTGGTTTAACATTGACTACTTATTGACCATCAGTTGATACTGATGCTTGATAAAGGTGATTTTGGGTAACTGTTGGTGCATGACGAGAACCTCTATGTTGTTAATGATGAAAAAGGTGAAGAATTTGTTTACTATGCCTGCTTGAGGCTATAATTCATGGTAAAATCATGAAGACTATTTGAGACGATTGCTCAATGCATTGTGAATCACAGATAATTTGACAATTATTCGATGTTTCCTCATGGTTTATCGGTTAATCAACAGGTAGCTCCACCACCATCAACGGATACTTGATGATAAACCAACCACTGTTAACTATCATCGTTGATCAACAACTAGCAGCAGCTGTTTCGTTGATGATGCATGGATCCTTCACCAGCAGCTCCACCATCCCCATGATACAAACGCCGTCCAACGCTGCCGACGCCGTCCCGCTCCACCTGTGGGAATCAGCGCCGTCATTCGACGCGACTGTGAGGACAGGGCGCAGCTTTGGCCCTGCTGTGGGACGTCCACCAGCACACCCTCCGCCGTGACCAAGGCACCGTTCAGAGTGGAGTATCCTTAGCTGATTGGATGGTTTCTAAGCTGGTTGGGTTTCTAAGGATACTTGTGAGTCACTATCACTAACCACCAACAAGCATATTTGGAGGGTTTCTAAGCTGGTTGATCTGTTTGGTTAATCTCACGAACCACCAACTTAGTATCCCTTAAACCAGCCAGGAGGGTTTTATAGCTGATTGGTTAGTGACTATGTGATGGTCATATGACCATAAGTTTATTGACATATGACCACAAGCTTGTTCATTGATGTTTGTTGACAACTTGTTGACGTCCATCATTGATGGGTATCGCCGATGCTTTTTGATGTCTGCCTGTCGATGGCGAATGTGTAGCATTGCAATACTCATTATTTACATTCACCATATTTGTCTTGGGTTTGTTCACCCACCTTATTATGCGCCAATACGAGCTATCTACCATGCTTAGCTAACAAAACCCAGCAGGACCCGCTTGCGGCACTTCCCCCAACAGCAAAGCTTGACGCAACTAAACGGAGGTGGAGGCCAAGGAAGTCCACTTCCGGTCAGCAAATAAATGGGTGGAGTACCTCCATGGTATTCTTGCAAAGGCTTAAGCATATCTTTTAATGGGGAAATTTTGGGGAGAGCGGGGGCCTAGAAAAATCAATAAAGTTCGCATATATGCCTAAGCCGCTCTATGAGGTATATCCACAATTTTTGTTTTTTTTCTCCCAGTCAAAACGATCAACATTTTGGTGGCTGGGGAACCGCACATGAACATTCATAAGGCACCACTAATTTTATTGCTTGTAGTCTTCTAGCTTGGGGGTAGATCATCAAGTACAGGTGTTCTCAGAATGGATCTCCAATCTGATTCTTCACAATCAATGCGAACATGGAATTCCCGTGTGTTCCAACATCTCTCCCTAAGATTAACAGATTAATAGGCACCCAAGAATAGCGATCACCTATGGATATGCTATCATGCCTGTGGTGGCCTGTACACCTCATGCACCATCATTCACCATTGTATTCCCCATTCTTGGTGGTTAATATCCCCCAGTAAATCGATGGCTGATGTTGACCCAGCTCGCCACACAGGGTGACCATTCGTCCGCTCCTCAGCCTGCGCCGAGCTTCGGTTGAAGTCCGCAACGGAATGGTAAACACCTCAGGGGTGATACAGGCTGATCAACAGCTGCATCGAGATCTATCAGCCAATCACCACTATGACCTGGCAATAGGCAACTATTAAACCAACTAATAAAGGTTACTTGAAACAAGGATTATTAGCTGGTTATTGGTTGGATAACTAGATATTAGCTGGTAATAGCCGACTACTAATATCTGATGGTTAACACAGTTTATTGGCCATGATGGTAAGAATGGTAAACAAGCGACCAATAGAAAGCGTTGTTAACCATTGTTAACCATTATTTGCCAGTGCTGCAGTGCTAACCACTATTAGTAGGTTGTTTATCATCATGAACCAGTTCGAGCGATCATGAATGAGTACTGGCTATCCGTTCCATGGACTATGAACTCTTGCGACTTGTCCATCGCATAGCATCCCCCAAAGCACATTTTGCGACTAAAGGATCATGCGTTGATTGATGTTCACTACAACTGCACAGTTTGTGGGTCTATCTCCAAGGATCCCGGTTCAAATCATGGTTCATGATTTGGGTTGAAGTAGTGGCATTCTCAGTTAATGGATGCAACAAAGAATTCATCAATTAATCATGTGTTTGCAAAAAACATGCTTAATAACCAACAAACAACCACTGTAGGCAGTCAACCATTACTAGACATTGTCAACCTTAAAGTGAACTTGTAGAATCGTTTCTTCCACAAATATATCGACCAAGCAACAGGTTTGTCCATTTTTTTGGCGATTTCATGCATGTCTGCATCAAGTTCACTAGCTCATTTTGTCCTTCTCTTGTTGATCAGTTTCGCAGCAATGATATGTACTATGTGTTGGTTATACCGTTTTTATACCCTCCTGTTGGTCGCTTACATGCGATAACTCCTGTTTCACACCATTCACGAGTCATGCAAATTAAGGGTATAAACCCTAATGCACTACTGGTCAACAAACCCACCCGGAATTTCATCATAAACAGCTTGTGATTGACAATCGGATCTACCAGCGGATATAAAACCTCACGTTATGTTCTAAACTTCCCCTTTTGATTATCATTCGGTTGTTATTCTCCATAAGGCGGTGGGTCAAAACCCTTGGTCCTCCTGGTTCCTCTATCATTAACCATTGTTTTCCCTATGAACTTCTTGGTTATCATCCCCCATGAAATTGGTTGGTTAACTGCTTGACCCATAGCCACATGCAGCTGGTATATCCCCTAGCATTGTTGCTTCTTATCCCCTATTTTTAACCATTAGTTAAACAGTGAACCTATTATATAAGCATATTATGATATATTGCTTATATTGCGGCTTCTTATCCCCTGTTATTAGCCATTGATCTTCCTAGCCATGTAATATAGCTGGTATTTCCCCTAGTTAACTATTGGTTGGTTGGTTAAAGCCTGGACCCAGCTCGCCATCGCAGGTTTTCGCTGCAGGCCCCAGCAGCTGGTCCCAGCCCACCGTTCACCACCAGGGCACTGCGTGGCGCGTTGGCGCATGCTTCGAGGTCCGGCAGAGACGTGGCGACCCCCATGCCATGGCGAGTCGACAAGGCGCCCAACTTCGGAGGCGCCAACGTTGCTTGCCCAGTTGGTTGATGTTGGGGGCTTGGTGGCTTGGTTGGTTTGTTGGGTCATGGTTTGGGTGGCCTGTGGGGTCAGTTGGTTGGTTGGTTGGTCTGTTGGGTCAGTTGGTGGCTTGGTTGGTCTGTTGGGTCAGTTGGTGGCTTGGTTGGTCTGTTGGGTCAGTTGGTGGCTTGGTTGGTCTGTTGGGTCAGTTGGTGGCTTGGTTGGTCTGTTGGGTCAGTTGGTGGCTTGGTTGGTCTGTTGGGTCAGTTGGTGGCTTGGTTGGTCTGTTGGGTCAGTTGGTGGCTTGGTTGGTCTGTTGGGTCAGTTGGTGGCTTGGTTGGTCTGTTGGGTCAGTTGGTGGCTTGGTTGGTCTGTTGGGTCAGTTGGTGGCTTGGTTGGTCTGTTGGGTCAGTTGGTGGCTTGGTTGGTCTGTTGGGTCAGTTGGTGGCTTGGTTGGTCTGTTGGGTCAGTTGGTGGCTTGGTTGGTCTGTTGGGTCAGTTGGTGGGTCATGGTTTGGGTGGCCTGTGGGGTCAGTTGGTTGGTTGGTTGGTCTGTTGGGTCAGTTGGTGGCTTGGTTGGTCTGTTGGGTCAGTTGGTGGCTTGGTTGGTCTGTTGGGTCAGTTGGTTGGTTGGTAAGCGATTTCGCAACAGTTGGGAATCAGTTGGCAACGTTGGGTGCTTGGTTGCTTGGTTTCTCGCGGCATTTCCGCAACAGGTCACAGGAAGCAAAAATGCTACTGGTCAAGCCGCACAGGCGACCATGGCTAATGTCAGATAGTTTTATGATGAAAAAATAGTTCATGGATGGCAACCCCAGGGTTTTCGCTCAAAGATCTTGTGCATCATCAGCATCCTGCAGGCCCAGGGTCTGCTACGGAAAGCTTTCCCACTGCAGTTTTCAAAGGTCTCATTGCACTATGATAAACCACTACTAACCCATTATCCCATATCATTAACCATCATCATATTGCTATCCGCCATTATTTACCACCGTTTCTTTTGATAACCACTGCATCCCAAACAAGATCCAACAGAGTCTTGGCATATAAACCTTGCAAGCCATGTTTCTACGTAGCCCTGTGGGCTTGAGCAAAGGTGTCGCAAGTCGCTGTAGTTATGCATGGTCATAGTAACGATTACTAGCGATGTTCGAAGAAATTATTGTGCGCTAATGACATGGTTGTTAACGGTATTGTGGTAATTATTGTGATTGTAGTTCATGTTTGATAATGGTTTGATGAGATTGTGTTTACCAACAATGGCAATTAAAATGATCTGATACTTGTATTCCCAACATGTAAGCACAACTCTCACATGCCCAATTCTGTATGTAGTCACACGTGGATGTTTTGACCCATGCAATACACTCTGGTAAACTAACCTGGAAGCTATTAATCCAGCTTTTAGTAGGTATACAGTACGGTATACCACTAATTAATCAATGATGGATTTTCCAGGGGACGAGCTCAATTTGCCAAAGGGTAGATGCTTGGTCATATCAAGAAACATATTTGTCATTTGCGACTTGGGGGATCCTTAGCAACTTGGTGATCAGAGGTGTTGCGTATCATGGGTAATGAAGCCTATGTATGTGTGTTTGTGTACAAGCATGAACATGAATAAATGCATTCATTAATACGTACAGATTGAATGCAAATGGTACATACTGCGCACAATATCTGTACATGTATTTGATTTTGTATGATTTGGTTGTTGTAGCACAACTATAGCTGGACCAACTAAACAGCAAAACAATGGATTCAGCGATATTGCTGAAAGTTCAAAAGTGCCCACTGGTAGTCTGGAAAAACAGCAAGTGGTTGATGCAGGTATAAAACAACATTGCTAACAAACACAACATAGTGAATAAAACATGCACCAAATTTTACAATCTATAATGCAATGATTTGTTGGTGACAAATATCATAAGGTTCTTCATCCTGCTGGTATTTGATGATTAATGTTCAGCATGGTTTGTTTATTCATAGGCATAATTGATTGTAGCCCTTTTCAAGCATCAAGATGGCTTGAGTAATTACTCTCCAAACCACCAACAATAGATCCTGCAGGGTTGATTGAACAGTTCTTCCTACGAAAACTTATGAACAAAAACGAACACTCATCCGTGTGATTGGTGGCTAAAACAAGGCTTTCCCACATAGATTTTCCCATAGACAAACCCAGTGATATTTTCTTGTAGCTTGTACATACCCGCACCTATGCACCAGCTAATTCAAAATTAGTTATTCACCAGTATTATCAATCATTAGCCTTATCAACCACTAATCACATTCACCATCTAATTAACCAGTTCATTGACCAGCTAATCAACCCTTATCATACCATAAACCACTATCAACCCTTAAAAAACCACCCTTCATAGCTGGATCTCCCATTAACCAGCGAATTCACCAGCTAATTCACCTTATCCAGCTACTATCCACCTATTATCACCTACTATCGCTGGTATTATCAACAATTAACCAGCAAATTACCCTTATCCACCTGTTATCCTACTAACAGCTGGGTAAAGCCAGTAGTTAATATATATATATATTTATATATGTATATATACATATAACTAGCCAGCTGGTTCAACTATCATCCAGCTATCCTCCTCCTATAGCCAGCTGGTTCACCAACTAAGCCAGTGAGGCGCCGGAGCGCTCGCGCTCGCCGCCTCGGAAAGCTGAAGAATCCGCGCGTTCTGCAGCCGGATGGTGGTGTGGAGCGCCTCCGCCGCCGTCCGGCAAACATGGAGCGAGCCGCCGCCCGGGTGATTTCCAGTGTGAATGGTTGATCACTGGAAATCATCAATGATAGTAGCACAGTAACAGGTTAATCATCAAGAGCAGGTTAATCATCAATTGCTAAATCATCATGGTGAATGGTTAATTGCTAGAATACCACTGGACTGACATCAATAGCAGGTTAATCATCAAATGCTACCAGTGATTAGTGATTAGTGGTAGGAATGCTTGGTTGATCCTGTGTTTAATTCAGTGGCTAATAACATTCCTGTGATTCCCAGTTATATGGTGAATAAACAGACTGGATTTAACCATGTCATGGCTAATCTTGGCTAATACGTGGAAAATAGTGGGTATAGTTTGCCATTTCCAGCTGTTAGTAGTGGTTATTTGAGGACAATCAAATAATCATGCTTAGTAATATGGGATAGTGGGTCAATGGTGGTTGAATAATGGCTAGTGAAAGTGGGCAAGAGTGGTTGGTAAGAATGGTTTCATTTCGGAATGGTTGGGTCGTTGGGTTTCCAGTGCCCTTGCATAGTTGTTTACACATGTTGGGACATTAACAAATGATTGATCATTTGCTAGAACCATTCTGGCCTATTGCTAGTGGTTTCTGACAATAGCCGGCTTTGCTCTGCATCTGCGCAATCCCTTGGCTGCTTGGGAGCATTTCAGAGGCCATTCTTGTAGCGCAAATGGAATCCTATGCACATTATGCGTATATTGTCTTCATTAAATGTCATAAATGAATAGTACAAACCTAATAATGTAAGTATAGCATTTATGTTAAGTGTATGTTTACAAAGTATATGTTTAGATTTTAAATTTGAATTTGAACACAATCTCACGCACACAGTACAAGTTTAAACCTGTGCCTATGATCTGCCAAGGACCACAAGTCGCTGCACTCCCAACTCACCGGGGCCTGACTGCCACCAGCCAGAGACCTTGCCAAGTCAAGAAGGCAAACGGCGTTGGGGCCTCCACCGCTTGGAACGTATGGGGGCTTTCATGGTGGTTGATGGTGATTCTATCATCGAGTAAGATAGCCAACCAACGGGTTTTCCTATGATTTTCGAGGTTACCCTGCTGTAAACCAACCCGGAAGTAAAAAAAATCATTGTGAATACGTCATCCGTCTGCAAATGGATGCATGCCAATGGCAGATCCACAATCATGAATCACACCTCGTTTACCCCAAATAGCTGATCTATCGTCAAATCACAGATTTTATCAATATGGATCTGACATGCGCATTATTCGCATCATACTTGGCTTACCATAGTTGACAACCATCAATCACCAACATAATGGGTACATCAATTTTGGCATCCACAACCATCTAGAAAAAGCACAAAGTGGGGCGTACATCAATTCTGGACAGTCGTACAATAAGTTTCAGAGATGCTCGGAATTCGAAAGCACGCATGTTGATAAAAGAATATGCTATAGACATGTGGGCATGCAGAAGTCCGGAATTGCAGCATCGGAAAAGTGTCTTCTTTCGCCATTGGATACGGAAGGAAGAATCGTTGTCCATCATCAAGGCTGAGATACCTTTCTTGTGCATAGATCTAGGAGATATGAGACACCTCCAGTTTCCATTTTCTACTGTACCATTAGGATGCACTGGGCTAGTAGTAGGTTTGTTGGTAGTGATTGACCAATGATTCGGGGTTATATGATGGTTTCTCAAAGGATAAGAGTACCCCCAGTCTTCCTCCATTCTATTTTTTTTAAAGTACTGTACCCAACCAACCAATTTTGGCGGTTCCCTATGGCTTGAGAAACCTCCATATGGCAATGGGTCAGTTCACCCTGTACCCCTGGTTCCCCCATCATTAACCATTGTTTTTTCCAATGAACTTGTTGGTGGTTATCCCAAAATGAAAGTTGGTCGATTAATAATCACCCATAGCCATATAGTTGGTGTATATCCCCCATAATTCTTAGTTATAATCCCCTAGTATTAACCATTAACCAGCCAGTTAACCATTGGTTGGTTGATTAATATTGACCCATAGCCATACAGGTGAGCGGTCGCCACTGTGCACTTCAGCCTTCACCATCCCAGCCCCCATCTGAGTCGTTCGTCCAGCGACTGGGCATCCATCATTGCCTGGCAGCGATGAGTGGGTCACCATATTCGATGGGTATATCATCAGCACGGCTCCTAATTGTTAATGATGCTTGGTGATTACTAATGATCCTGACTAATTCTGGTCAGCAACACTGGAAACGGAATCACTGCAACAGGAAATTCTGTATATTCTGAAGGATAATGATTGTTTTTTTGTCTATGGAATTTGGTATAACATATGCCACTTGACCGTAGCCAATTGCCATAGGATTGACATCATCACCTTTAACACAGATTTTATGCAACATACCTAGATAGTATATTCCAAACATACCTAGATATTCATTCATTGTATTATCATTGGGAGAGTATCAGGCTCATAGGTACAACACTGATTGGAATCTGAGATAACCAGAAACCAGCATAGGTACCTGCTTTTGCTTTCAAAACCAACAATATAGAATGAATACACCCCGATATGGCGAGCTCTATCTGGCAATTCTGCTACGGTTTCTGTGTATAGGAACACTATACAGCACATTCCTATCTGGGATCATCACCGCAGTTGTGGTTCTTGCTATGGTCGCAGCCCATTTCTTGCTGTGGTTGTTTCACCATCTATTAATTATTGTTGCTCATTATCCCCTGTTCTTGAGCATTACTAACCACTCTCAGGTACTATCAACCACTATCATCCCCTAGTGCCTGGTGGTTAATATTCTTAACCGCTAATCATGGTTAATCATTCCCCATGTTCTTGACCAAGCTGGTGGGTTGTTTAACCACTACAAACCAGTACTATCGACCACTATCATCCCCTATTCTTAAGCATTTCAAACCATTACTAGCCATTACTAGCCATTCTTAAGGTACAGTCAACCATCAATAACCATTCTCAAGGTACTATCAACCACTAAGATCCCCTATCCTTAACCATACTAACCATTCTTAACCATTATTAACTGTTACTAACCACTATTAACCACTCTTAAGCATTACTAACCATGGTTATAAAGACCACCCAGCAGTGGTGGTTGAGCTTGCGGTTGTTGGTTGACTGCGCCTGCTCCATGGGCAGCCCAGCATCAGGCCTCGTGCAAATGGCGAAGCGAGCATCACAAGCCGCACATGAAACAAACATGCGAGGAAAATGTCGAATGTGAAACATAGAAACATGAAGGTATATGAAATATGTAGATAGATGTATGTATATATATATATACACATTGTGTCTATCTATCTATCTTTCTATCTATCTATTTATCTATCTATCTATCTTTGAGTGCGCATCAGAGCTTCAAATGGAACGAACTGGGAGTACCCTGGGGAAACCTTGCTGGGACCTTCTAAGAACATGGGACCCTTTGTAGGAATAATGGTATCACTCAAAAGAACCCATGTCACTGTCCATGAAAAAAAATGCGGTCCATAGGTCTTCTGGAATCTACAGGCTCGAACTCCCACCATCCAAGGCGGCACTCGGCACCACACGATGCAGCTTCCACCGTCACCTACAGCACGCACCCGAAACATTTCCTAAAAGAGGGCACCAGCCAAACGGTACGGTGTGGGAAATGCCTGTTTTTTCCATGACATGCATGGTCAATGAGTATCACCGCCCTATGAATAAGATTCAGAAACAACCACTCAACCCCCTCAGTCAGGCAGGCATTCAATCCAATCAATCCGCCAACCAAACAACTTCAACCAGAAAATCTCAACCCAAAACTAACCAGAAAATTTACCCAAACCTACCAATTACCAACTTTAAAGATTTCCTTCAGCAGCTTTCTGACTGTGTCTTGGGATCAGTCCCGACCAGCGTGCCTCTTTGGTGGCTTTGGGCTTTGGAAGCACCACAGGGGCCCTCGGAAACGGGGAAACGCTGCGATGCGGCCGAACAAGGTCCAGGATCCAGCAGGACAATATGACAACAGCAACAACGACCAAACAACTAAGCAAGCGAGCAAGCAATCTATATAACAACAATCTATAATGGTTGCAATAGTTGATAATGGCTTATTTACAACTCACCTTCTTTGCTAAGACTGTTATAGTAATGGTTTTGTAACAATGGTTATAGTGGTTAATGACCACTATCATGTTTGGTTATCAACCATTAATGACAAGCAAGCCAAGACTGTTGTCAACCAGTATCAACCATTATAGATCACTCTCAATAACCATTAATCAACCAATGTTACAGCCAACACCAAGACTTTTTGGTACCAACACCAAGACTGTTTGGTGCCAACACCAAGACTGTTTGGTGTCAACAAAACCCCATTTTCAACTGAAGAGTTCCCAAGTTGGGGCTATACTCTGAGCATACGTGGTTTGTGAAGCTTTGATCCAAAGATCTAGCACAGATCTTAACAACTATCTGATAGACAAAAAACAACACACATAACAATGCATAAGAACAAAAACAAGAACGCATGGCATCGCTCGTTATGCTGAAGGATGTGACTTCAGCGAAACACCTTTGAAGATGTCTGTGAGGCATCTCCAAATGGTGGTTTCTCAAAATAGGCGACCCCCCCAACTCATCCAGTGTATTAACCAATTATGTCAATAATCCAACCATTTGGGGGTCCGTTACTATTTTGAGGAACGACCAAATGTGTAAAAATATGCTGCTACCGTTACTCACCTGCCATTGGGGTCTCCACCTGGCTCACGGGAAGCTCATCGACTGACGTGCTCTGGGCTCTGGGTCACCATGCAGTACTCCCATTCTGTGTATCTTATGAATCATCTAAGTATTCTAAGTATATACATGTACTGAGCCAAGCCCCAACAAAAAGAACCACTGTATAACCAGCCATGAAATCATAGGTCGCTGTTCATGTGTTGATGAATTTCAGAAGCTAATCAAGCAATGTGGAGGGTTTCTGTAACATGTCCCAATTTTGGCTCCCAACTCCGCTTCCTGCATGGCCGATGCTGCCTGGCGCCGAAGGTGACCCCGGCAACGGAGATCAACTAACAACCTAAGTGGGACCCAACCTATACCAACTAATAACTATAGATTGGCTTAGCCTTGACCCTACCAAATTGGAGGTGGGCAATTTTGAGCCAACGCTGGGGTTGACAGGGAAACGCTTGACCACGGAAGGCTGCAGCCTTGTGGGGCACTACGTTAAGGACCGGGAGATCCACTATTTCGCAATGAAAATGCTTTGCCGTACCTGAAAAGAGACCATTGCGAGCCTGGGTGTTCTCATCTTAGCTTTGTTGTGATGGTCGCCCAAGCATTTCTTGTCATACCCCATGGCCACATCTTTGTACGTGCGCAAAAGACCCCAGGGCCTTGCACCACATCCTTTGAGATCTCTGATGAAATTGCTGGAGAAGCAAACCCACGTGCTGCTTCTGCTTAGTCAACATTGATCTACGATCACCTGGTATCCAAAAGATGATTTCTTGGCTCATGATCAGTATTTGCCAATGGTTACATTTGCTGAAAATTGTGATTCTGCTCGGGCAACAATGGTAATATATATGATAGTATTTTTCGCGATTATGCACCATGATAGTCAATAACAAACTACTTGCATGAATACATTATCACGATATTCAACAATGACCTCATTCATGCAGTCAGCAACAACCTCATGAATGGTTGATTCGCTGCCATGGGGGCACAGCTTGCTGGGCATACACCCCAGCCGCAATCATGCCTGCGACATCACTTGCATGCGCCTCAGTGGGGGAAATTGGTTGATGGATTCTGTGCTGTATAAAAAATGCATAGACAGGGTATCCAGATGTAAGCAAGAGTATGTGCTACACATATTCATGAATCATTCATTCATTTGTCCATTTATCTATTTGTTTGTTTGTTTGTTTGTTTGTTTCTTGATTCATTTATGCATTTGTTCACAAATTTATTCATTATGTATTTATATAATTGTCTTTACATATGCATAGAGAAGTGTCATCAGGTGTCTATCTATATACACGCGCACGCCTGGGCTTTGCCCAGGTGTTGCATGTGCTACTTCCTGTCAATTAAACATTTCTCAAAGACATTGCGAAAAACACTGGCTATACGCAGTGATCTTGGGTTAAGGGTTTTAGGTTTTATGGTTTAGGGTTTTGGGGGTCTATGGTTTGGGGTTTCCGGTCTCAACGTTTCAAAACAACGGGCCTGCGCAGGCTTTTGCACATCTGACATGAGTAACTTCTGGGCACGTCTTGTGACTCCGGGCAAAGCCCAGGCATTTGCAGTCTATATATTTATATATATGTATGTTTAAAACACATATATATATATATACACACAAATTATATGTATGTAAAGATAAATAAATAAATATACATATATATATATATAGAAATAAATACACCAAAATATGTGTATACAAAAATATATACACAATATATCAGGATAACTACTTTTGCAGGCCCCAAAGCTCAAACTGAACAGCCAACAGTCACACGACGTTTTCTAGTCAAGTGATATCGCAAGCGAATAGAAACATAGTCACATGCTGGCTTTTATCCTTAGTGCCCCACATTGTGGTGTTCAGGATGTCAGCTTGCAACCCAGGCTCTTTGCTTCAATCTCGGCATCTCTTGCGAGGATCTCCTGCTGTTGGGATCTCTGATGCTGGGTGCTTCTCTGAAACTTCTTCGAACCATCGCAGAAAATTGAATATATATATATATATATATATATAATTATATTTATTGAATACTTGAACCTAAATCACATCTTTGGAAATGGACCCAACCGGCTTTCCTTGAGTGAATGATCATTCATGACCTGGGGATTTAGAATCCCTTTCTGACGCAAAAAAGCCAAACACCCTGAGGGTTTCTCACCTGAACTGGGCACCGGAGGAATGCGAGATCATCCATGCTTGAGATCGTGTTTCATTTGCTTTCTTGCATTGTGTGGTCATCAAACCACGTGGTGAGGACTTGTTATTATTGCATTGGTTCCCTTTTTGTTCGTGGTCTCAATACCGTCTCCTATACGAGTAGCAACCTCTCACCCCAGCTCTGATTATGGCACAAGTCTTGACACCATCTTTTGGGAGCTGGGAACAATAGAAAGCAGCCATCATAAACCTCCCACATGTGATGGTAAATCAACAGCTATGTCTACTACAGTAAAATTGGGACGGGAGTGGTCCAAAAATACTATATGGATCTATCATGAATTGTCATCATATGGTGGCTTCTTAAAATAGAGGTGCCCGCAGTTATCATCCAGCATATCAATCATTTTTGGCAATTACCCAACCTTTTTTGGGGGTCTCCTATATTGAGAAACACCTGATCTGCTTACAGGTCAACCCATAGTATTGTCAGTATTAGCGACTGCTAACCATTAAAAAACATTTTTTGCAATGAAAGGTTAACCACTCTTGACAATGGCCAGTATTGAGTCATTTTCAAACCGAAAGGTTGATCATCATATCTTTGCTAATAAATTGAAATATATGTTGTGATCGTTATCAATCCAGATCTTTGGTATTAATCATTCTCGAACCCATGGGTTTAACAGATATTTGTCCATCTAAATTATCAAACCCATGGGCTAAAAAATGTTTTTTTTTCCAAGTCCAGGTCTTAGTCTGAACGCTTGTCCGCGTGTCCTGCTCTCTCTGCTCCAAGCTCGTCAGTCGCTGCTCGAAGTGTGAGACCGTGTCAGGGGGAAGGCACGACATCAGCAAGGTCTCTCCGAGAGCAGCGACAACGCAAGCGATGCCGCAAGTGCTGAAAATGACTTAGTGCAAGCAACCGTGATACAGCTAAGTACGAACCATAGTGAAGTATGGAGGAGTAAGGATCCAGAGATTGAAAACTACATCTCGCAAAGGAGCGGAAGAAAACTGTGGTGGCAAAAACACTTGAGCAAACCGCATCATCCAAGCAAAGAATCACTTTCGAGACCACCTGCTTGCATCTCACATGTTGAGTGGTTTCCGAGATGTGACTTCGTATTGGTACAAACATGTAGGTGTTTTAGTCGTAATGCAGCTTTTCCTGTAGCCCAACAGGCGCCGCAGTACAGGACGGACCGATCGTTAATGGCTCCATTGACCACTTGCCCCCCCCCTCCCACCAAAAAGTTTCATTCTCAGGCAAACCACAACAACCAGTTTACCACATCGTGACCCACAACAACAACAACAACAACAACAACAACAACAACAACAACAACAACAACAACAACAACAACATCAACAACAACAACAACAACA
>VSDK01000415.1:136557-148797 GCA_009767595.1 Symbiodinium kawagutii
ACAACAACAACACCAGCAGCAGCAGCAGCAGCAGCAGCAGCAGCAAAAACAGCAACAACCATACCGACCGTACCTGGTGTATTCTGGGGCTACTCCCCTACCAATGATCATCTGCCAATTGTGCACACTTCGACATGGACACTTGTCTTCAGCAGCGCCTTGACCTGAACAACCCCCCACCCATGAACAAACCTGCGACTGCCCATCCACGAGTGACCGCCGCCAGGGTTGAAACCAGTGGAAACTGCGGGAAGTTCATCAACCAAACAAGTCAAATGACTTATATAGGTCTGAAAGCAGTCGTTAGCCATGGTTAAGTCAACCCGGAGCATCAGTTGTTTGTTTTGTTCTTTTCAATGAACTAATGACAAATCAATTACACAAGTTGAAAAACGAATGCTGCTGAGTCAAGCATGAAAATCAAAGCACAAACATGTTGGCGTTGCTTTTGAGAAGGTTCATCATGGAGAATGAATGCCATGCTAAACAAGCTGCACCGACAGGATGATGTCATACATCTAAGAGATTGAAGGGACTGAGATGGTTCTTGAGCTCAGCTCAGCTGTGACACAAGACTGTCCAACACCAAAATCATTTGGAAATCTACGGGGTGTGTCCATTCATGGTATCTTCCAAAACGGCGGTAGCCCCAAGCATCTGAACAACGATGCCCCTCTAAACCGTGGTACTTCTGACCCAGCAAAACAAAACTGCATGGTTGGTGGTTTCAACCCCTATCAAACTTTTCGTCAAACCAACCATTTGTTTATATTTACTTGACATTGATAGCTGTCTGTGGGCTGAGCCTGACTTACAATTACATGGGATGATAAAAAATGTTTCAACCACCAACCAGACAATACCATCTAGTCAGTTCCAGTCAGTCCCTACGTTTCTGCGGCCTTTGATCATAGCCTTGTTGATGCCGCGGGACTTTGCATACCAAGCTGGTGGTTCGTTTCGCCATCCCTAAAAATATCAGGTAATCATTCAAGCATCCCAAGTATCGGGGAAAATCACAAACCAACAAGCAACAAGCCAACCAGCCAGCCCGGATGATCCGCAGCCCCACATTTTTTGAGCTTTTCAGTGCATGGTGGTGCCTTTGAATCGAGCTGCCTTGGGGAACCTCGTCTCAGCTGCTGCACGAGCCGGACTTTGGTGGAACTTCTGGTTGAGCCACTGTGATTTAATGATCACACAGCTAGCTTGATATGGTAGTTTCTCAAGTTATAGGGGACCTGCCAAATCCTGGATCCCCCAGTAGTTTCCAATATGTAAGCATCTTTCCAAGATGGGAACCAGGAAGCCATGATTATCAACCAGTATTGACCATCTGTCAGCATGCAGTTGACCATTACCCAGCAGTTTCATATGCCGTTGGATGAGGACTTGACGTTCAGTGCTACTAAACATACATCAAACTAAGCATCTTTGCTACTTCAGCATGTTCAGCATGGATCCCCATGGATTCGCATGGATTCTCATGCGTATGTACCAATCCATAGTGGTACCCCCAGTTAACCAATGGTTGTTCATTTGTAAAATGATCACTAGCTTTGTTGGGGCCCATTGGTTACCTGTCATGGCTTGGCACATAGCCATATAAGCATAGTAACCCCTATGACATGACAATTATGAACCATTATCAAATACTTAACCATTGTATAACCATTATATAACCACTATTGCATAACCATTATTATATAACCATATAATAGCAGTATAAAGCAATTATTTAGCATGTTAACATGGATTCCCATGGTCACAGGAATTCATTGCTACTTAACATCCGCAGAACTCAAACACGTTTCCGTCGAATCCAGCAACTGCGAGCGAGCGACCACCACAGGCGCGGACACGCGCTGTAGTTGCTATAGAACAAGCTGTGCAAATACGCTGGAACAACACAAAGAAATCTCATATCTGGTTGGTAGAAATCTGGTTGGTGGTTTCAATACTCGTAAAAGATCGAGATCTTGAATACGGGTGGTCAATCTACTTGATGATAATTGTACATCAAGGACTTCACTTTATACAAAGAATCAGCAGTAGAATAATCATACACAAATCATGAGTTTGCACCTCTGTGATTGACATCATACCTGAGTGTATTGGAACCTTAGCGTTGTGAAAGCGACGTCGCAAGACCCGCACTTCATGCGGATCCAGAAATCCGACGCTCAATAGCCCTCACCCACCATCCATTCAGCGTAAGCAGCCAGTGCCTGAACATCAGTGCTCTGGTGAAGAAATTTCCAGTAGCTTCAGCCACAACAATCATGATTTGGGAATAATTACTTGGGACAACCATGGACAACCATTCCATGTGAGAATTGAAAATGTACATGAAAGTTAATGTAACATTCATCAATTGTAATCTCATTGTCATGCTTGTTCAACTAATAATGATTCTTCTCGCAATCACACCTGTGCTGCAGAAAAAAATGGCTAAGACAACCCCCTACAGCAAGTATGCACGTTTTCACCACTAGGGAGCTGTGATTTCCCATGTAGCAGGCATTCAGATGTTGGGCATCAATCAACACATACTAGGCCGTCAACTCAGTCCATAAAATCATCAGCAAACATGGTTTTGGGACAAGGAAGTGATCGAAAATTGAGATTTGCCCATGGCCACAGTCCCCAAAGCAGTCAAGTTTCACGAACAAAAATCATCAAATTGATTTGGGGGTGTCCCTGATACTATAGCACTTTTTTGGACGCCTTTCACAAGAGGCTCGGGAACACTTGGGACGACGAAACTATCGTTTTGCTAAATGACTGATAGCGTCAATAGAATTTGGGAACGCTTTTGACCTCATCCACCAAGTTGGATGACAATCCTGGTATATCCTGGCTATTGCCAGCTAAAAACCATCCGCAACCAAAACTCAACCACCATAAACATATGTCACCATAGATACCCCCTTGAATAAACAATTGGTTCCTGCTTGCAGAAATATTGTGATGGTCAAGATCCGCAAAGCTACTCACCATAATACTATATCATCATGTTGTCTATTGTTGATCATCAATTGTTCCACTGAAACAGTGTGTGCAAATAGCCTGCAAATTGATGCCTTTGTGCATTTTTACACACCCATATGATACGTAATTATGTATAATATAATATGGATCCATGTTTTCGTCTGTATATAGATCTTGATATGATATACCTATGAAAACATGTGTATGCGAGTTATGATTCATTGAAATGTCAGAGTTTGCGTACCTCTTATACCAACAGAGCTGGTAAGCCTTTGGGTCGATAAGAACACAACCAATCATGAGAAGAATTCTTCCAACTACTGTCTCACACTAGTGACGGCCATGGTTTCTTCCTGCTTGGTGGTAGTCATTGGGGTATATTTGGAATTACAACGCGGGGTTTGCCATGGTGAGACATGGCTGTGGGTCACCCCAGTGATTCACATCTGACACATGGTGGTTTCTCAGAATAAGGGACTCCAAAAATGGTTTGAGTTTGTTGCTACAAAATGCTCCCGAATGGAATCTCAATTATAAATATATATATATATATATTTACATATATATATATTGTATATAAATATATATTTATATGTAAATATAAAAATAAATTTATATCTATATATACATATAATTCTAAATATATAGATATATATATAAATGTAAATATAAATATAAATATATATATATATATATTTAAATAGCAATCTAATGGATGCTTTATAGGAGATTCCCTAGGGCTTGAGAAACAGCCACAGGACCAGATTCACGGTTCTGCCCTGGCAAGTTTCCGGAGCCTTGGTGCAGTTCCCTGCAGTCTGCCCTTTTTCTTCCTCGGTGGCGTTGGATGTCCATCCCCCGGTGCGGGTTCGATCAAAGGATCTGAAGGGGGAAGATCTAGCAGTGCATACATTGCTGGGAGCTGTGACTGACCCTTCCCTATGCTTCCAGTTACCACTATAGTAGGTAACCAACCCCAAACAACAATGGTAGATACCAACTGGTTTAATGGCAACTGGAAGCGTAAGGCTTGCTAAGAAAGGTGTAAATCCGAATCCAAGCCGTGATGGGAAAGAAATGGTAGCTCGAATCATAAAGACCAGGCAATCCCACATAGGAATCGAAGAGCAGCACAGGATATGCCAACTGGGTATATGAGCATTGCTGACATCAATCTTAGTGATGATGTTAATATCATAAATCTTGACATCCTGAAATGAAACGTGTCAGCTGCGTCTTCTCAAAACAATTTCTCACCACTACTATTCATTAATCTTTTCAAACACGTTGAAAACCACCAACTGTCTCGCATCAACCTGACTCTTGCATCGTCCAAGTGGCATCAAAGAAGGCGCAAATGATTTGGGACTTGGTCACTGCGATGCTCACTCCCTGCCAACGATGCTGTGAATGGACAGGATCCCGGGTGGTTTCATGATGTGAATGCTACACAATGTTGGGCAAACAAAACGGATACCATGCATATCCTGGATGTTCATGTTTCATTTCAAGATGTGTAGACATATTGCATAGATACAATATTTACTGTATACATGTACATGTGTAAATACGTAGGAATATAACCATGAAAATATTTATAAGTATAAAAATGAGGATAGATAATCAATGATGATCAATGAACAAACGAACAAACAAACAAACGAACGAACGAACAAACAAACAAAGGAAGGAAGGAAGAAAGGAAGGAAGGAATAAATGAATGAATACTTAGGCAACTAAAAACATATGTGCACAATAAGATATAGACAAACATATATTTAGATGTATATAGACATATCTTGCCATACATATGGCATCGATCATTGGAATGGATACACACCTACTCCGCGGCCAAACCTACAGTCCCCATTGCCGCATGAATCATGAGGATGTTTGATTCTCAGAAATGGTGGTTTCATAGACATTATGATGGTTAATAATAGGGATATGGTGGCTTTGTAGGGGATTGTAAGGGCTCTATAATCAGTACTGCTGGTTAATCATATTTGGAAAATAACAATCGACAAAAATGCTGAAACACTTGTTACACAGGTGGTTTCTTAAAATGGGGATACCCCCAGTTATCATCCTTTAAGTAGCCATTTTTTTGTGATAAACCAACAACATTTGGGTTTCCCTATTGTTAGAAACACATGATTTTTCTGGTGGCCCTAAAGATTCACAGAAAGGGGGATGCAAGGATGCAACTGGTGGGGGGGACACACTAAGCAGCTAACACATGTGTAAAAACCCTGAAATGGTGATGACTTCAAAAAGGATCGACTGTGAGCTTGTGAATGGGGCTGCTGATTTGGTCAACTGGTGAACCATTAACCATTCAATGATGCTTAGCATAACATCAGCTTGTGTGGAATGGTCAAGGAGAAACATCGCGATTGGACTGCGCTTTGGCGAAGCCGGACTTGAAACCCTGGAAAGAAGGGCATACAGCATCCCAACTGTAACTGGTGTCACCTTTGGCATATAGTGAGGCGATCGCGACAGCCTTCTCAGTCCCAAATGTGCCAATGAATTATCATTTACTCTGTTTACAGGATGATCATCAATCCATGAACACTGAGTCACACTACTGTCACTACTGTTGCTTGATGAACATGGACACTATCCTGACCATCACTAACTATCTTCCACCATCATTAGTCAAGCAGTTTAACCATCGCTGGCCATCAGTACTCTAATCATCACCAGTATAAACCATTAACATGACTAGTATTGACAAATATCACAATTTTTGACCAACTAGATATCTCTTATATCATCATCCCTACTGCACCACTAATCATCCATTGTTGACCGATAGTTATTGACATGGCAATGTTCTATAATATCAACCATTGTTGAAAAATTTTTTGTGGCAAATTTCTACAAATATCAACCATTGTTTAAAACTTGTTTGTGTCAAATTTATACAAATAACAACCATTGTTTAAAAACTTGTTTGTGGCAAATTTCTACACATATCAACCATTGTTTAAAACTTGTTTGTGGCAAATTTCTACAAATATCAACCATTGTTTAAAAACTTGTTTGTGGCAAATTTCTACACATATCAACCATTGTTTAAAAACTTGAATATAGCTCAGATGGTTCCTCCACATCGAGGAAATTTGCGCGTGGCCGCGGTCGCGAATAATGCACCGGAAAAAGCCTTCTTTGGAGCAGCTGCGAAGATATAGATGAACCTCGGAAGCGGCGACGACTTCCCAAGCTAGTGATTTCTCCATCAACAATTGCCATGTTTGTTGTTCCATAACGGCGAACAATAGTGAAGAAGAATTACTGATGGTCACATGATGGTTAATTATGTAATAAGAGGTTAAAATGATGTTTAGATGATTGCAAAATGACGGTCTTAGCTGATGGCAAAGTTTGCGCTGTGTGGCGGGAAAACGGATGATTGATCCCGAAAGCGCTGAGGTGAATTGTAGCCAACAGCAGCCGAACGCGGCTGGAGCCACCCCGCGGGCACCCCAACCCCAGCCCTTCCCTGGCAGGACACGAGTTTGCGACGACCAAGCAAGCTGATGAGACCAGGAAGCATATGCCCGGTGAACACCAGCACCAAACAAACCAGCAACTCAAGAACACCATGACCAAAACATCACCACAACACCCTCAAATCACAACGGCCGGCCAGAATGCTACCATCAGACCACTAAAAAACAAGAGTGTCAAACAGTGTCTCAAACCAAGTGTGTCTCACCAAGAGCAGCAGGCCAAGGCTGTCATACCATATCACTCCAGCAGCGTCACGAGAGTACTGTCTTACCGCAGTGTCACCCCAAGTGTATCTTACCAAGACTGTCTTACCAGAGTTCTTACAAGAGCATCACACCAAGAATGTCTTTGGAGAGTCTTTTACAAGAGTGTCATATCAAGAGTGCTACTCCAAGAGCACAATATTGTTTCACGCCAGGGTCAGATCAAGAGCTGGTTTCCAAAGTCATACCAAGAGTGTCTTGCCGTGAACTAACGTATCGGGTGCCCCTGAAGCTACATCTTGTCTGCACGTTGTCCCATGCCAAATTCAATATTTTTTTGGGACAACCACGGTCTGTGCGCGCTGGTAGTAGGGTAACAAACCAACAAAGACAACAAGTCAACAATCTATTGACATAAAAGGGTCACACGTCTGGTAGTATCCTGGTACTACTGGTCCCATGTCCCACGTTACTACTCGCACTATAGTAAGCTACATGGGTACTATCGACACGGCCAAGTATACCATTCTTCTAAAAGTACCGATGACCATACATTGCATCTCTTGGTCATGTCAAATCCAACATCTGCCACGGTAGTCCCGTTTCATATGGTGGTTTCTCAAAATAGGAGTAGCCCCAAATCATCCAATGGTAAGAATTTATTAGTAATAAACCAACCGTTTTTTGGGTCCCCTATTTTGAGAAATTATCAAATGGTCAAACATATTAGTCAACCAACAACCACTTGTTAATAATCACTATACGGAAAATAAACATGTTTATGGTATGGTGAGCAACTACTCACTACAGGCAGCTGTGCCTCGCCGCATCGCTTCGTCCAAGCAGCGTTTGATCACCCACCTGGTATTCCTTGTCTGTCCGGGTGATCTTGTATTTCCTGAGCGCCCCTGGCTGCCCTGAGCCCCCAAGGGTCCTTCAAAAAGGTAGGGTTTGACCCTCCAAAATATGGGTTATAAGCTATAAAAATGATGGTTTTGGGGGCTCATGGTGGTCACTGGTCCAACGGTGGTTGCATAGAGGGTTGGCTTGCGCATAGTGCCATAGACTGCCTCGCTCTCGCAGCCACCAGCTGTTGGACTGTTGAGTGGATTTGTGAGCACGCCCGTTGGTTTCTCAACAGCTGGGTTAAGCCAACAATCAGTGATGTCGGTTTATTAGAAAGGTTATCAATACAAAGGATGATTTGAGGCTACCCCTATTTTGAGAAAATCACGGCTTGGATTGAAACAAGACTCCCAAAATCAGCCTTGGCACCATGTTGAAGTGCTTCTAAGCAATGCACCAGTGGCTATCAGTGCTGAACCCGTGTCTTCTGGGCATTCTGGACCGGCGACCATCCTTTAGAATGCCTACCCTTCCAGTTACCTTTATAGTAGGTAACCAACCCTAAAAAGCAATGGTAGAAACCAGCTGGTTTCCTATCATAGAGGCAACTGGAAGGGTAGGGCATAGTCGTATTGTTTTGGGTGTTGTGCATTGTTGTTGTGTTTGTTAATACTGTTGTCACCGATGACTTTGGTGAACCGAGTTCGCCAAACACGCAGATCAGAACACAGCTGACATGGCCCCATGAAGCTCCGAACTTCAGCAGCCAGCAAGAACCCCCGGTGCAGTTGGTCAGGAGCCTGCCCCAATCAGACTAGTTACCACGTAGGAACCTCTTCGCAGTGGATGCCAAGGCGATATTGAGAGTTCAGGTTATCTTCGGGATCTTCTGGTCCAGGCCATTTTATCTCTGTTTAAAAAAAAACTCACCAACGGGGCAGTCAATTTGGGTTTGGCACGCAAATCCTGCGTATTTTCAAACACTCACCGGAGTGTTTCACAGAAGACAATCCATTGGGAGACCAGGGGATCAAGTGGATTTCATGAAAAGAAGTCCGTGAATTCGAATCACATACTTCTAAGGCCTGCCAATCCAGCAGCACACACCAAGTGTTGTAACAACAAAAAAATCAGCTGCAGCTGCTAGGTTTTTGAGCTATCATAGCCACGGCTCCAGAGCTGGTTGGCACTTCTCAAGCTGCTGAAACAGACCTTTTCTCTGAACAAAGCAGCGAGGGTCTGCTGAGTCTGCTGCCCCTAAAGGGGGCAAGCGATTTGGCAAAGTGGGGCCCGCCCGGTGCAGTTCTATACGCACAACTCACTGGAACGCAGATGACATGGTTTTCACTTCGTTCAGAAAATTTGGGAAACACAACATTTATCTTCCGGACCAAAACGGAACGATACCATCCACAGTCCATGAAGTTGTGCAAAAGCCGTGCAAAACCGACAGCCGACCTGGGCACAAGCCCGGTCCGGCGCCAACAACTGTTCAGCTTTGTTTGCACCTCTACACTGCCCACACCAGACGTGATGCTTAGCATGGGCTCAATCATGGCGAAGCACACCTACCTTTGCAAACGCTTCAAGAGCATCCAATGGCCGTTGCTTGACTGGGCACTTGACTGTCAATAGTAGATCCATCCTACAAACTAAAACTACCATCAGTTTAACCATAAATAGGTCATGATTTGAACAACGGCCACGCATCCAAGACTTGCATCTTTACAGACCTAGATTCTATGCGCCCTCAGGGGCAAGGGATGCACTGGCGCCTGATGCACCACCCGACCCCTCCAAACCATTGCAGTCGCTTCAGGCACACCGTCCCGCAGGGGCATGAGGCTGAAGTCCTGGCTGCGAAGAAAGCTGTGAGGCGACTGATCCTTTGATACGAAACAATTGGTAGATGGAGTTGTGTATTCCTGGATATTCTAATGCCTTCTAGACAGATAGTCTGTGCTAAGGGCACATAACCTTAAGGGGCACGTCTCACAATTTTACAAGCCCGTTGGATGGTTGCAACGCTTCGAAAAAACATTGATGACGCTAGCAATGAAATCAACGAAGGCCAACCCCAAGCTCTACCCGCCCATCTGTTGGCACCGAGCAATAAATGCTTTATTTGCGCCAAAACGCTGAATCCTTTGCAACAAGTAGCTACCGTGCATTGATGATCTGTGCAAGTCAAATCTCCATTGAAGAGCATTGGCAAGCACCATTGGACTATTTGACAAGCACCAGAAACCATCATTACCCATCATGTACCACTACTGAACATCATCAACCATAACCATTACCTCAACCAGTGCCAGGCATCAACCGTTTTGGTCCCACCGGTGCCCCGCCCGGATCGGGTCTTCGATGGTTCTTCGCAGCTTCTGCAGGAGTTCTCCAAGGAGCCGCAGCGGCAGAACACCAGCTGACCTCAAGCACGGGGACCCAAACGTGAGCCATTCGTTGGTGTATAACTAGGCTCAACAGCTGGGTAACTGACATCAGGACTTGACAATTCATCGCTTGAAAAGCTGGACACTTTAGCAAGTAAGAACCGATCGCTGCTAAATCTTGATCATTGCCGTACATCATTCTCATCAACATGGATCACTATCATGAACCATTGCTACAGAAGCTGCTCTTGCCTTGATATGTATCATAGTGCCGTTGCATACTTTTTGTTGATTATAGAGTTGCTTCTTGTTGTTGGTTTTTGACCGCTGTTGTTCATCAGTGCATTTTCAAACATAATTTTACACAAATCGCAGTTGTTTGTTCTTTCGCTGTACCATCATAAAGAGCTTTTAGCAACCACTGCTGTTGACCGTCGCGAAGCGTCAACGTCAGCCATGTCTCTCTAAGTACCATAACTAAGCATCAACATCCATCGAGCATCATCAATGACCATTGCCTATTCCTGACTAATTAAGCAATAACCACTACTACCATGGCTAATCATAGCTACTAGCTATGAACATCTATTCCTGGTAGCAAATCATAGCTACTAGCTATTAATCATAGCTACTTTAATCATTGGTAATCATAGCTACTAGCTGTTAAATAGCAAATGTTTAAAATCTATCTAACATCTCCCACCACTCCTGGTAGCTCCCAACGGCTCACCCGAGCTGAAGGGCCAGAACGGGCTGGCGCAGCTCGTGGGTCCCAACCAGGCATCCAAGTTGCTGTTCCCAGGCATCGCAGCTGCGTCCCAGTCTCGGTCCTGGCAGCGACGACGGCGAAGGACGATGGCCAACGATGGCCCGTCGAATGATAGAGATGGCATATAGTGATACTCAAAGGAAGTCAACTACCCATCATATCGACACCATATTAGGATGAGTGATAGTATGTGATAGTGATATGAGACAATAGTGGACTACACATGACTCCACCATGTCCATCTTCCATCAAGCCTCCGGGTGTCTGGTCCTGGTCCTGTTCCGCCAGCAGCGCCACGAAGTCCTCCGCGGTGCCTTCAACGGGAGCAGCGGCGCCACGCAAGTTGCAGCGGCAGCTGCAGCCCTGGAGCAGCTGAAAGCCATGCCTCGATGGCGTTGCTCGGTTCCAAGGTGGGTGCCAGGTGGTGACTGATGACAAGTTCAGATCGAGCAGCCCAGAAAATCTCCTGATGGTTCAGATCTACGTAGCTTGAATGCTTCACGACTCATGACCCAAAGAAACTGATGCCACCCAAGTCGCGTTCTGAACAGCTGGTTATATCAGACATGCCTAGAACTCATGCGCACTGATCTGACTTCAGTAACCCTGTGGTCTTGCAATCCACTGCTGCCCCGGCCCATGCTACAAGGAACTCTTTGCCCATGTCCTTTTGGCAATCGATGCCGCAGGAGCAGTGGAGAAAGTTGTTGGACACAGCTGTTGGTTCCAGCATCTCCTCACGATCATCACTTCCAACTGGTCAGAAGCTGACTTTGTCCATCAAATCCACGACTGTTGACGTTTTCTTCGCAGTTTGATTTGTCAGATTTACTGAATGAATACGCATTTGACAAGAACAGTTTTTTTGTGAACAGTTTCTAACGATTCAGATTCAAACGGAAACTTAGACCGCACATTTTGTGGGGACACTGAGTAAAACAGTTTCTGCAACTTGATCGCTTTCCCTTGCCATTCTAAGTTTCACAGGCCATCCCATCCCCGTGTGCCTTGGCTGTGGACACATTCTGCTTACTCTCAGCTCCCTCTGCATGACCGGTCTCCGCAGAAGCGGCACCGAGCACCAGAAATCCCAGCAGAAGTTTCAAGGTGGCCATGATTTTGAAGGTTGCAAGGTCACCCTCTTCGCTGCTCTAAGCCCAAAGTCTGCACCGGCCCCTGGGCTCTTGCACCAGCTGTCTGAACTGCTTCCTCTCCATCGATATAGCTACACCCCCAAGCTCCCAACCCCCCCTCTCCCCGGCCAGGTCAAAGGGGAAGCCAAGGACTTCTTCCGAATCATGAACCCATCCCGTCACTCGCCTGGTAATGGTGAACATTCCACGGTTCCAAATTGGATCACCATCAAGAAACCATCCCTGAGTTGAATCTCAAAAGTGGTGATTTACCAATCTCAAGGGAATCACTGAAAAAATCTGGATCTCCATCCATCTCCCACCATCATTTCCCATCGCCAGCCTCCCATGGCGGACGCCCCTTGGCAGCAGCGCACCCTGGTGCTTCA
>VSDK01000416.1:0-10888 GCA_009767595.1 Symbiodinium kawagutii
TTAGAAAGTTCAGTATATGAATTACAAGAACAAATGAAAGAGTTAACCAAACCTAAAACAAGGGCAAAGACATCAGTAGCAAAAAAATAAAATCTAAATTAATGCAATGGGAAATGTATTTAACAAAAAGACCAAAAAAGAAAATGAATACATGAATAAAATAAAAGACTTTGATGTAGAAAGCGATGAAATAAATAACGAACTGCCTATTAATAATATTGTATTAGTTAAATGCCTTAAAGAAATAATTGCTGATGTGGAAGAACTACAAAAGAAAGACAAAGAAAGAATACACATGATTTCACCTAAATTAGATTGCATGAATTTTAGTCTTATTTAATATTATTTCAATAAAATATTATTAAATAAGTTTATCCTGACTAATATGTATTGCCTTTTCTAATCTAATCATGAATATCTTATTAACATCACTCTCTCTTAATTTAACAAATAAAAACGAGTATGGTTCTTGTGTTGCTAACTTGTATATTTCATAAACCGTTTTCTTATCAACTAATGCCGACTGCTCTTGAACAAAGGCATCTACCTCTGCCATATTTTTTAACTTGAATATATATAAAGATGATGTATTTAATCTAACTATCGGCGCTAGTGCGTTATACTTTTGCGATGCTGTTATAACTGATAATCCGAAGTGTCTTGATTTTGTATAAAGACCATGGAGTATCTTAGAATATCTCATAAAAGTTTTATCTTCTGCAAAATCGTCTATAATCAATAAGCAACTAAATAATTTATTCATTTTCATTTTTTTCTGATATTCTATTACTTTATGCTGTGTGTCTATTATATGCTCTAATGCTTCGGCATTATACTCGTCAAATAGATATTGCTCTTTGTTATTATCTATTTTCAATTCTTTTTGTATGTATTTTATTACCTCTTTATATGCTTCATCTATATGCGCTGTTGGACTGACGATGTAAATGCGTTCAAAGCAACCTCTGTAAATTTTCAATACTAAATTTTGTATAAGAATACCTTTACCGCCTTGTGATGCACTAACAATGATGCTTCTAAAAGGGAGTTTATCCGCTTGAGGATATGGACTTTGTTTAAATTCATATTGCTTTACATTAATGGGTTCTATCTTGGGAACATCTAATTTATTCATAATATATTTATTTAAGAAATTATTTTATAGTATATATTGTAATGGCATATCATATTTCACCTGATTGGGGTCGGTGGGATTTGGAACAGACTGCCATATACCCAGCATAAGACTGCGGAACAGTTAATTCATCCCAGCGATAGGAGAAATCAAGCGCCAGTATGTTGCCTTTTCATGAATTCAACTTTTGACACCCTAAGTCGCGAAGTCTCGCGAGGCATCTGCCGAAGCGTTGCGAATGCTTCGCAAGGCATCTGCCGAAGCGTCCCTAAGTGAGTGCCCGTTCATATATAATTAGATTATATATTAAAAACATATCATCTAATTATATAATGGACGACTACTATTTATATGTAGAAGCAGTTGAAGAAATAGAAAGTAGAATAGAAGACGATAATAAATATCCTGTAATTAAAGATAATAAAATTAAAATCTGTTGCAAGTATTCAATGGAAGCACTTAAACTTCTAATATATAATAATGTAAAACATTATATAGATGCCAAAAAAGAAAAGTAGTTTGAAAAAGCAACCAATCCCCGAAGATTTTGAGCTGTCAGATGATGAACCAACAATGGTTAATTGAAATGAAGAACAAAAATTAACCAGTAAAAATATTATATTTGAATGTCCCAACTGTTTTACAAAATTACAACTACAAAATGAATTACAAATTAATCCAAAAGGGATTACTTGCCGTTGTAATCCTTGCAGTTTCAAAATTAAGAAAATGATAAAACAATGAGCGTTAATAAAAATGATGAAGGTGATATTACATTAGAAAGCGAAGACCACAGTATTCAATTTAGTTTTAATAAGCAAATCACACCAGAGAGTGAAGAAGATAAAACAAAAAACCAAATGATTACGGATGTGATAAATAATAATAAGAAACAAATGAGGATGAATGATATGGACTGAAATTGCATTTTACAAAACTATTTAAAGAGTAGTTTTAAACGCACTTTGAACTGATAAATAAATATTTGATTGATTAAATTAATAAATATATAAATAAATATATATAAAAATGACTTCAAGTGGAGACGAGAGCAAGTGCGATATGAAAGAGATGATGGATAAATTCACTAAATATACTAAGCAAGTAAAATTAGTCTTAGCAAAGTTAGAAGAGATTGATAAGAAGATTGGAACGGCAATGACTGTGAAACCATTGGATGCTGATGAAGAAAAAGCAGAGTGGAAGAGGCATTCAATAAAAAAGGCATCGGCAGGCCGGCAGGCAGTTATGAGACTAAACAAGGACAGTATCTAAAAATGCTCAATGATGGCAAGATAAAGCAACCAAAAGAGCAAACACTGGAATTCTATAGGATTACAAAAGATGGGGATAAATACAAACTTATGGATTGAAATTTCATATAATAAAATCTTTCTATTATTATATGAAATTATTGGAATTATTTAGCGGAACGGGTAGTGTCGGAAGTGTGGCAAAAAAACTTCATTGGAATGTAGTATATTAGACTTGAAGAATACTGACATTAATTGCAATATACTGGAATGGGACTACAAGCAATATCACAGTGGATACTTTGATTTTATATGGGCATCGCCCCCATGCACCGAATACAGCATAGCGAAAACAACTGGGATAAGAAAGATTGATGAAGCAAATAAAATTGTAATGAAAACTATTGAAATAATTGATTATTTTAAACCCAGTGCATGGGTGATTGAAAATCCTCAGACGGGAAAATTGAAGATGCAACCATTTATGGATAGGTTTGATTATAACGATGTTGATTATTGCATGTATGGGATGCCGTATAGAAAAAAGACACGCTTGTGGAACAACCTTAGCAACTGGAAAGCGCGAAAATTATGTATGAAGGACTGCGGAATGATGGAAGGCAACCGGCATAAAGAAACAGCACAGAGAGCACCAAGCGGACGCAAAGAAAACTGGAAAGAAAACTACACTCTGTTTAAACAAGATGATTTATATAGAATACCAGTTGCGTTGGTTGAAGAAATTATGGACGCCGGGTGTTTCTCAAAATTGGGAACCTCAAGAATGGATGGTTTATCACTAAAAATGGTTGATAGTGGATGATTTGGAGGTACCCCCAATTTAAGAAACCACCATGCATTAAGCAGTGCACATAAGTCCGAGAATATCATGGGACAGTGATCATTGATCCAAAAGCCAGCAGTGTTTTAGGAACTAATATGCAATCGCCATGGCTAAGTAAACTATTTGCCCAGTTAGATCCCCAACCCAACCCAACCCGGTCTCACCCTGGGCCAATCTTTTCTCGCCTCGCGGGCGCAAGTCTCGCCACCAGGGCGTTGATATTGTGATCAAACTTTTCTGAAGATGATACTGATGAAGCTCTTGATTGACCAACCATGCAGGAAGTTTTGCTTGACTAAAGATTCGTTCAGATTGGTTCAGAAAGATGTAGTTAGTGTCAGCGGTATATTCCAAGGTCATCCAAAATCATCTTCTCACAATCATTGAATCTTGGCCGAGGAACTCCAGACTGTAAACTCCAAGATTGCTGCAGCGGCTGTTACTGGACGGTTGGATCGAAATCCAACAGTCCAGGGACTGGTTTGCCGACTCATCACTCAGCTCGACAAAGCAGGAAAGAGGGGAAGCGTCTCGCCGTGGCCAGCTATGTTCTCAAACGATGATCTTGGGACATTGGATGAAAATGAGGCTGCTGAAGAATATGACCAAGAATGCTCTATGGCCTACTTGGACTACTGAGTCAGCATTTGAGGCACAAAGTCAAAAATGTTTGAACCGACCAAAAACCATGTATATCATGACAAACCGCTTACATTGTACAATTGTACCAGTTGTACCATCAGAAGTGCATATTGAACAAGTAAAGAAGAGTTTATTGTTCACCTGTTCATCTAAGTCATTGTTGCATATTGTATGGCATTGTGTCGTGTATTGGTAGCATTTTATTTGTGCTGTATGTGAAAACAATGTTGTATGTTCACTCCTTGTTAAGCCTATTTGCCTATGTGTTGTTGATTAGTGGGTAGTGGTGGGTACACCGGGTACATACATTCAGTAAGAGATGAAAGTATTCAACATAAACATAGGCGCTTAGATGCAGGATCCTTTTGCAAATGTAGTACTAACAGCAAGAATAGACCAATCATATTAGAACATATGGTATATTCATCTATTTCCCTTCGCCGCTTTGCGTTTCGGCGGTGCTCATCCAGCGCTTGCTCATGCTTCTTCAGCGTTCGTCTCACGGACCGCGAAGCGGCCTTCTGCCAATGTTGGCGGCAAGATGCATGCTGATGATGATGATGATGATGATGATGATGATGAGGACAAACCAAATCAAGAGAGGAATCGAGGCTACCCCACTAGATTGTTTCACTCACTAACTAACTAACTAACTAACTAACTAACTAACTAACTAACTAACTAACTCACTCACTAACTAACTAACTAACTAACTAACTAACTAACTAACTAACATACTGTTTTAGGGACGAAATACTTTTTAACTGATGGCCCATCAGAAAAAACATTAAGCATGATGATTAGCATCGTTCTGAATCGTTGATCATGTTTGACCATTCTGACCAGGGACCAAAAACCAAAGATCAACCATCATTATACTTCATGACGACAACAACAACAACAACCACAACAACAACAACAACAACAACAACAACAACAACCACAACAACAACAACAACAACAACAACAACAACAACAACAACAACAACAACAACAACAACAACAGCTATCAACCAACAACAGCCAACAACCAACGACCAACACTCGTGAGATTGCGGCAAATGCTGCGTCTCCTTGCTGAGCCTAAAAACCATTGAATGGCTGGCTTGCCTTGCCCCCGCCGGTGTTCAACAGGGTGGGCGCCATCCGTCTCAGCCAGCACAGTGCACGGCGGGCGCCTTGTCTAGTCAGGCACCACTCTTGGTCCAGTTTCTTCGGGCACTGTTGGTGGACAAGGCGGTATAGTAGCCAGAATTGGATGGATTGATAGTTGAAGGGGGGGTACACACTAGTCAGTAAACAACATTACCTCTTTATTCCTAGCCGGTTTTAGCACTGGATAGCGACAGGCCGTGTCTTCAGCGATCCTGGAAAGACCCATTGACCTAGTGGGTTCTGCCCATTCTGAATCCACTCTACTGCAAATGTGCCCAACCAATGACACGCTGGAATTCGCACGGCATGTAGTTGTGCCCGTCCACGCTGTTGATCAAGCTCCGGAATTGCTCCTTGCAGCGCTTGATGCTCCCAGCATCAGCCGGCTTAATTTGAAGCGCAACCAACAACCAACAGCCAACAGCCAACAACCAACAACCAACAACCAGCAACCAGCAACCAACAACCAACAACCAACAACCAACAACAGCGCAACAACAACAACAACAACAACAACAGCAACAACAACAACAACAGCAGCAACAACAACAGCAACAGCAACAGCAACAACAACAACAACAACAACAACAACAACAACAACACCAACAGCAACAGCAACAGCAACAACAACAACAACAACAACAACAACAACAGCAACAGCAACAGCAACAGCAACAACAACAACAACAACAACAACAACAGCAACAGCAACAGCAACAGCAACAGCAACAGCAACAGCAACAGCAACAGCAACAGCAACAGCAACAACAAGGAAGAATGGTGATTTGCTGGACTTAATATTCGTTTGGATGTTTTCCATCAAAGTGCAAAGGAATGTATTGCTTCAATTTATCATATTTCAGTTTGTTGGCTTTATACAGCTGGATTTTTGTTCACTCGACCTGACTTTGCTGACCTGCGCGTCCTTATATTGATCGTATTCACTCAGGCTACGCTTACTTGCACTTACTTTTGATCACTCATGTTTACCTATGCTTACTTACGCTTAGTTGAGCTGTCTTGTCTTTACTTGAGGTTGTTGGTATTTTCTTGCGATTACCTGCGGCTACTTGGGTTTACTTGGGTTTGATTGACGTTCTAATGAGTGGGCGCTAAGCAATCCTTTAATAATGTGCGCAAGCACAAAAACATCTCGCCTCATTCAAATACAATCTTCTTTGCCTGGCCAACTTGTCCCAATTCTTGACAGTGAGACACGTCAAGCGCTTCCAAAAATATATTTCAAATGTAATTCAAAGAAAATAGGTCTTGCGTCAAAAAATTAAGTCTTGGAAACTCCCTTTTTCCACCTCTTGCTGGATGCAAATGTTATTCTGAACAAAACGATCCCCGAAGACCGGAAGACTCGGATCTATCCAACACACCTGCCACGCTGCAGACTGAAAAGATGATGGCACAGACGAAATTGCAATCCCGTCCGTCAACACACCCGCCACGCAAGAACATGCAGGACATAGATCCTCCGCAAGGATTGCCAAGCCTGCCAAAAACCCTGCACATAACTGAAGATGCACCTGAAGCGGCACCTGCCATGCGAAATACGGTGAAAGAAACCCCGAAGGGTTGATGCCAGAGAACCGAACAACGGAAACCTTCCAACACACCTGCCACGCCGAACATTGACAACACAGTAACCCAGCAGAAGTAGCAATCTCGCCCACACAGCAACCACGCAGAAAATAGAGGACACAGGAACTACGCACCGACAGCCACACCTGGGACAAGCGCTGGCGATCAGCAAATATACACCCCAGTATGCGCAATCCAGGCAAAATAAATAACAACCCAGCGTGCCCAACGGACCGGATAAATAAAATCCCACCTGCCACACAAAAACTCTGAGGACACGGTCTCGGAGAACAAGTGGTATGTTCGCCAGCGCACCCGGTGCAGCCAAGCGCTGTGTCGGCCCCAAGCAAACTGGGGCGGGACACAAGGCTTCAGAGCAGCCTGTCGCAATCCCATGCTCAACAAGCTCACGATTCCATTCAAGGACTGGCGTTTGGCCTCCACAAGCTTGATATAAGCAACGCAGCACCGGGCCACCTTCGCAACGGTTGGGCCGCATTGCTTCATTGCTGCTCATGGACGCAGCCAAAAAAAGACCGCCGCAGAAACAAACCCTGCCGTGGGTCAACTCCGGCGTCGTTCTTGCTCTCTGGTTCAGAATGGGCAAGCAAATAGAAGTCGCCGGTCCAAGGTGCTCAGGAGGAGGGGTAGCTGGCAGTAAGCTTTCTCCAAGATACCGGCGTGCGTGGGAGAATCCTCCGCGAGACTACCTTCCTTCCACATACCCCTGGGGCGGGATACAAGGCTTGCCATAGGAGAATCCTCCACGAGACTACCTTCCTTCCACATACCCCTGGGGCGGGATACAAGGCTTGCCATAGGAGAATCCTCCACGAGACTACCTTCCTTCCACATACCCCTGGGGCGGGATACAAGGCTTGCCATGGGAGAATCCTCCGCGAGACTACCTTCCTTCCACATACCCTGGGGCGGGATACAAAGCTTGCCACGGGAGAATCCTCAAAGAATAAAAACATGGCTTGGTTTTTTGTTCACCTTTCAAGATGCGGTGAACCTTCTGAGGCCCCAATTTGCCGACTTCATGATGCTCAAGGCCGTCAGATCCGCATCGTTGCCATGAAAGATGTTGAGATTCACTTGATGGATGTGACTGGTAGTGGTTAGTAGTGTTAATTGTTGTTGATGGTGATTAGTAGTGATTGATGGTCATTGATGGCGGTTGAGGGGGGTAATTGTGGTTCATAGTGGTTAATAACGATTAGTAATGTTAATTGTTTTTATGGTGGTTAGTAGTTATTGATGGTGATTGATGGGTGGTTGATGGTGGTTGATGATGGTTGAAGGCGGTTGATGGCGGTTGATGGTGTTTAATTGATAGTGGTTGATGGTGGTTCATGGTGGTTAATAGTATTGTGGCTCATAGTGGTCATGGTGATTGATAGTGGTCAATGGTGGCTGCACTAATGGCTAAATATGGAACAGCAGTTTAGCCGTTCTTTGTAGTGACCGATCAGTGTACTTAGTGAAAATGGTGAGATGAGGAACTCTTGTGATTGAGAAAATGCTGAGCAACGCTGAGTAGTGGCTAAATATGGGTTAACCTGAGTAATGGTTAGTAAGAACGGGTAAATAATTGACTACATAACGGCTGTAACATGGCCATACAATAGTTCATGCACCATTCTTTACTGGTACTGACCATTGAAACTGTTGCATAAAATGTTTTGGCATCACGAACCATCACAAACGGTCTTTACAGTAGATAATGGAGTGTGACATAGCGACCCAACCATTTTGCGGGGTTCTCTATTTCGAGAAACTCCCAATTTGTCAACCATTAACGGAACTGATTAACCACCACTAACCACCATGAACCACCATTAACCAAGCGGATAAACCACCATTAACCACCACGAACTACCACCAACCACCACTTACCCCCACTAACCAAGCAGATTCTCCTGCCATGAAAAACCGCTGCACCACCCTGGTCCACCACTGCCGCGTCACCTCGCTGCACCAGCTCCACAGGTGCATCAGCACCGAGGACCGAGGTTCGGTCACGGACAGGAAGCGGACCGTTTTCTGCGGTCACCTGCGGAAGCTGCAGCAGAAAAAATGTGGCTTCTCAAAGTTGTAGACCTTACAGACTATGATAGCTATAAGCTATATGTTATACTATAATAATTATTAAGTTATTAACTAAACAAACTAGTGGATATAGAATAATCAATAGCAATGGTGAAGTTCTTCCAATCGAGAAGTTCAATTTCAATGAGAAACTATTCTTGAGAAATAAACTGTTCCTTCTTGAAGCTCATTTTGAAAAGATTCTCAATCTGTGGTTGAAACTATTTCTTGAAAAGTAAATTTGACCTGCTGAGACTGGGAAGCTACCCCAAGTCATAGTTGGTTTGTTACTATAAGTGGCCAAAAGATGAAATCAGTCCAATGTGTTCAAGCAATGAAGTGGACAGGTTCTTCGTCTGTTTTCCAAGAATTTCTCCACTTGAACAGTTTGGAAAACAATCTCTCGGCGCAACACAACAACGAATTGTTTTTCAGTGCCAAGATATTTGACAACTAAACTTGAAGGAAAGTGGAATTTCTTCAACCTCTGAAAGCACACCTTGCACTTCGGCATGTGATGGTTTCAAAACAAAAAGGGCACCACCAAATCATGCAACATTAGCAATTTATAGGCAGTAAACTCACCGTTCTCAGTAAACCAACCATTTTATAGGTAGTAAACCAACCATGTTTGGGGTACCCCTATGACTTGAGAAACCACACCAGATGGTCAGTTGGTCACTTCCCACCTGGCTGTCCTCGCGTTTCCGCTTGAGGCCACGCCACAACTTGGCCAGGGATCCGAAGGACACCGAGGCAGCTTCGATGATGTCATCATAGGCCAGGTCGGGCCGACGCCGCCGCAGCAAGGATGCCAAGGTCATCAAACCTCCAGGGGGGCCCTGGGTGCCCTGGGTGCTGCCCCAACCTACCATCCTGTAGCACTTGCGTGGGAATCCTGAGATCAAAAGTCCTCAAAAAAAGCTGCTTGAATTGGGGAGAAGCTCACGTCCCAATGACTTCGTGGCTCTTTTTCGTTGCCTGGAAATCAGGGATAGCCATGCATCAGCATGCCAACCACAAGTACAATACCTGGTTGTGACTGTTTCAGTCAAAATCCTCAGACCTCCCAGAAAATCAACCCCTTGAACCTCAGCCACCAACCATCCTCTCACCCCCACCTGCTGAGTTTCCCCCAGCTTCCATGAAGGACACATCCTCCATGACCACCGCTGCACATCCCAGGGCCCTGCCCCAGGCATCCTGCAACGGCCCGGCATCCTCTGCTTCGCCATTGGACACATCGCCGTTGGACAACTGCTGCTGCAACGCCTTGCGGTCCACTTTGCCACCTGCAAACGACGGCGTCAAAGGCATTTCTTAGATGGGTCAAAATGGTTGATTGATGGCTGATGATAGTCAACCATAGTGAATAGTGGGGAATTATTCCTAATGGTCAATAGTGATTCAAGTATTGCAATTGGTTTGGAATGATCAATAATACTTGCTTCACGGCTTTAATGGTTGAAAATTGTGAGTAGTCTTAGGTGATTAGAAACTGATGCTGAATAAATGCTGAAAATGGATAAGAATGGCTGAGCGAACTGGTGGTTCTCAGTCGTCAGTTGATGCTCACTTGAAAATGATTAACAGTGGCTCATAGTTGGATTGACAGTGGTGGATAGGTGTGTTTATCACGGAAATCACGGTCCTTGGATAGGTGCGCAGTTCATAGTAGTTGTAGTAGAGGTTGACCGCGGGTAATGATCATGGTTGAGACAAAAACAAAGTTCACGATTTCTAGCAAAGCTGATAGCAGCTGGCAATCTGGAAATGTCCAAGTCATCAACTGCTTTAGGTTGTTAAGAGTTCATCATTCCAGGTCCTGCAATGATTTGTAGTTCACTCTGTCTGCTTTGAAGTATCCTTGCTTCCCGTGAGAAGCGCTATGTATGTGTTTGTATAAAAAAAGGCTTGGAAACCACAATGCCTCCGTGCTGCAGCGGCTCATCGAACAAATACTCATGTGTATCTATATATAATAACTATACTAATTACATCTAATTACTGCGTATTTAAACTCATCGATGTTAGTATGCAATACATCCAATCTAAACGCAACATCTGCATGCCATCTACAGCACCATCCCTGCAACGGCAGGCTGCGAAGGACAGGGCCCCCGGGGGCCACCTGGCAGTCGCGGCATCTGCGCCAGCGGCACCAGGCGATCCGGCACC
>VSDK01000416.1:16326-38924 GCA_009767595.1 Symbiodinium kawagutii
CCGCCCCCCCCGCGGGTCCCAGCCGCGTCTCCGGCAGCTGCTGCTCGATGTGCTCGGACTCGACGTTCAACACTTCCCTTGTCCCACGCAGGGCTTGGAGCACCTGACGCAGGAGTTGCCAATGTGTCGATGATTAATTTGTGATGATGCATTTGGGATGATTCATTGACCATTCATTCTCCATTCATTCACCATTCATTCACCATTCATTCACCATTCATTCACCATTCATTCACCATCACCAGCTCATCAACCATCCTTTCACCACCATTCACCAGCCATGTGTTTCCCGGAAAAAAATCCGTCCTCACCTGCTGCAGAGTCTGACTGCCACAGAGCACCCCACAGATCTTCGCCATCTGCACCGTCTGCGCCAAACGCTCCATGGCCGAGCCCAGCCCCGAGCAGTGCAGTGGATGCAGCGGAACGTAGGGTCGCTGTAGGCGCAGCGCGGCCAGCATCGAAATGATGGCGGAGAGGCAGGGGCGATCGAAGCAAAGACCCAGCTGGGGCCAGTCATCCTGGAGTCTGTGGTTGAACTTTTGCTGGTTTTTCACGCTTTGGAAGATGAAAACTTGGCTTTTTGTGGTGGTTGAATGATGGTTTGATGATGGTTTGATGATAGTCATCCTGGAAGATATATATGTAGCAACATGAAGCCTCTGCTCGAACTCGCTAGGTGCTAGTGTGTTTTTTCTCGCCAAGGATGAAATACCAGCTTGCATGGAGATTCATCAGGACTTCCAGCTGGGAAGTTCGGAACTTCAGTACTTAGGTGATCAATCAATTACTAGACATTTAGACATATACATATATAGATAATAGATAGATATAAGTACATTTTACAATACATCAATTCACATGCTTATGCTTCCCAAAAAGCTCTCGGACCCACTCCTGAAAACTCAGAGCCCAGTCGCGATATGCTCCGTAAACCTGGTAGAATGCTACATACTGAGGGAGATTCTAGGAAAGTGGCCTGGGAGAACATCAACATGAAACCACAAAGATCAACACTTCCCAGTTGTTGTGGGGGGTTCTTCAAGTTGGGAGCCACTAAAATGGTTGGTATATTGCTAGAAACGAGTACTACTGGATGACTTCGGGAAACCCCAATTCAAAGAAACTACTAGTAACATTTGCTCTTGGTTGCTGTTCATCCCCGTCATTCCCCCAACACCGCAATTAACCAGTGCTCATGTTGTCCAAATTCATTGTAGGTGTCCTCGATGAAGATGGCTCAAACTTTAATCTCATCTGGATGATCATCCGGGGAAGTGGTCAATAACTATGATTCTTCAGTGCAATTACTGCGAAAATACTGCTTCTGATTGTGTGTTACTGACGTTGTCATCGCACTTCGGATTCTGAAACATTGCCACCACTGGTTTACAAAGATTAGTCTTGTTTACTATAGGAGAATGTTCATTTGCCTATGAACCCCTATTGCCAATAATAAGCGACCCCTAGTATCAACCATCATCAACCACTTTGAACTATGTTAACGACTAAGAATCTATAATTGATCAACCACCATCCACAATTCTGAACCCAGCATACGCCAAGAAACTTCAAAAATGGCTGGGCTCACGATCAAGGTGTTCAGCAAACCATCAGCTGTTAAGCATGGAGCTAACCCGAAAAATGCAAAAATGGCTGGGCTCATGATCAAGGTGTTCAAACCATAAGCTGTTAAGAATTGAGCTACCATCATGGCTAAACCGTTCACTTAACATTCAACAAGTTGACCTGAAACTAGTTGACCTCAGCCCATTTATGATCATTTGTGCTCAACATTCCAAAACCAACAGCCAACCTCAAATCCATCTAACATCATCGTTCACCAGCAACTTGAAACCAACTTATCATCAGGTCAAGTATCAACCATCAACCATTAATCATCAACCAATCATCTACCATCAAATCAACTACCATCTACCACAATTAACCCTTGCAAACTACCACAATTAACCGCTAAAAACTATCATCATTAAGCATCAAATTAGCCATCATAAACTACCACAGTTGAACCATTCTTAACCATCAAATTAACCATCATAGACTACCATTACAACCACTATATCATCAACCATCAAATCAACCATTAACCAACCATTAACCACAATTAACCATCATAAACTGCCATCAACCATCAAATCCACCATCATTAACCAACCATTCACCATCACAAACCAGCAAATCAACCACCAACCCTCACTAACCACCACTAAGCCTCATAAACCACCATCAAATCCACAACCAACCACCACCAGCTCCACCACCAGCTCCACCACCATCCACCCGTCCTCCCCAAGCTCCACGACGGTCCTGGACCTCCCACGCCTCCACGACGCCAGCGATCCGCGCCACGCTGCCGTGCAGCTGCGCCCAGCTGCAGCTGCGCCCAGCCTCCACGACGGCCACCGACGCCGGCGAGGCGCGGCAGCGCTCGGCGAAGAGGGACCACATGGCGGCAGCTGGTGGTGGTCAACCCTTGGTTGGTGGAAGTTTATGGTGGTTAGATGATGGTTAGTGATGGTTATCAACTGATGGTGGTTGATGGTTATTAGATGGTCAATGATGGTTCTCAACTCTGGTTGATAATTACTGATTTATGGTGGTTGATGATGATTGGCTAATGATGGTTATCAACTATGGTTGATTTAAGGTGCAAATGATTGGTAATTTAGGTAGTTTATTATGGTTAGATGATGGTTGGTGATGGTGAAATGATTGGTTAATGATGGTTAATTTGATGGTAGTTGATGGTGTATGATGCTTAATTTGATGGGTGATTTGGCGGTTAGTTGATGGTTGATGGATGATTGATGATGGCTAATGATTTTTTCATAATAGTGGATGATGTCTAATGCTGGCAGCAGTAAGCAACCAGCATTAAACATAATGATATATATGATAATAGGTTAATGATAGTTAACAAAGGGTCAACAATGGTTTACAAAGATTAGCCAGCTGCTCCATAGGTTAGTGATGGTTCACAATGGTTACACTATGCGTAGAGATGGCTCACAGAAGTGATGGTGGGTCAACCATGAGTAATAGTGGCGGATACTGATGCCCTATTAATGGTTGATTGCTGCACAACCAGCCAGAAACTGTGAATACCATTGATGAATATGCCTGATTACTGTGGATGGTTGATATTTTGATTAACCAGAACTTGCAACCACTGGAAAAACTGTGACAACATCATGAGTTCTTCACAGTATCTCTGGAAGAGATACAACAAAGTCACCACTGGATGGCAATGCTCACAGGCAGCTACCGCGAGCACAGCTCACCGAGCTGAACGAGCTGAACCCTTCGGCATTGAGCCAAAGGACTCGCACGGCAGATTCACCAAGGGCAGCGGAATGTATGGTATTTTCTCAAAATGGGGAACCCAAAAAATGGTTGGTTTAGTATTTTGTTTCGTTCATAAACTGGATTTTTGGGGGTTCCCAAGTCGGAGAAACTACCATGTTGCCAGATACTTGTCAGCTTCTCACAAAAACTGGCCGAGTGTCGCAGGACAGACCAAAAACACCCATAGCAGTGGATAGCATTGGTGAAATGATGTACTGCATTAGTTTTGACAAAAACTAGCCGCAAACACTCAATCCCAACTCTGACCAACACCAGGACATCATCATGGTTGTGCCTCCCAACATGCCACCGAGATTTTGCTCATTTATTCATCTTTGCCCTGACTAATGTTATTCATGTACGTTTTCATAGCTGACAATCACCGCTGGTAAATCTGGTTGGAGGATTCGAGTACTTGGTTTCATGCTGTGAACATTCACCAGCAATCGACAAATTTAGATGGTGACCATATTCCCCCAAGAACCAGCTGCGCATTTGTGCTGGCTATAACTGATGCTATCATTCAGCAAGGCTAGCGGGACAGTTTGTTGACCATAGGTCAGGTAGCAACCAATATCAACAGGCAAGCGACAATCAACACCATCTAATCTCAGTGCAGCTGACACAATATCTGCTAGCAACAAATATCCTGGACCACAATCCAGCAACAAATCACTACGGCTCAGCGGTTCCTTCTCATGTCTTTCAAGGTTAGATTAGTGGAATCGTCCCAGAATCGTTGTCAACTGAGAACCAACGGCCATGAAAGAAGCTGTTGACCAATGGCTGAGGTCGAGGCTTAATCAATCAAGCGAGCAAAACCACAACCGTTTGACCAACAAAAAAGTATCAAACAAACATGCAAACAAACAAACAAATGAATCAATGAAACAATCAACCAATCAACCGATTAATCGATCTATCTATCTCTCAAACAATCAATCAATCAATCAATCAATCAATCAATCAATCAATCAATCAAATCAATCAAATCCATCAAATCCATCAAATCAATCGAATCAATCATTAAAGGGATTACAAATCTTCAACTAACAAACAAAAAAAATCCCAAGCCATCTCCACCCCAGGGCGGTGACAGGGTGTCCTTGGTCTGTCCCAGCTGCACCGAGCCCAACTGCACCGCTGGCGATCCAAAGTCGCCATATCCCAGGCATCGGATCTGGTGGCCCTGCAAGGCACGAAGCAAAGCATCAAAGATGATGAAATCAACCAGTAAAGGCTGACCAACCTATCATTAATAGGTCATAGCTTGATGACCAACAGTATATAGCTTGATTATCATTAATCAATAGGTCCATAAACCTTTTGAAGCACTATGCTGACCAACCTATCATTAATCAACTATGATTGCCAGTATACAACCAGTAGAATCTAATGAATCTAGCAATCATCATGTATCAACCAGTGAAGTAATCATCATCAATCAACCGGTAAAGGCTGACCAACCAAGTAAAGAATAGTCACTATATTAGACGACTATATTGAGTACTGGTTGATCACCTAGTATAACTATTGGTGAATTATCTTTAATAGGTCATCAAGCATATATAGCACTTACCTTTACTGGTTAATTATCTTGAATTCATGGGGATGGACCTAGTAAAGAATAGTCACTATAGTGATTACTGGTTGATTTAATTCATGGGTGAATCAATACGTTAATAATTATTGATGACCAACAATATATAGGTTGATTATCTTTAACTAATAGGTCCATCAACCACATATAGCACTATGCTGACCAACCTATAATTGATCAAATAAAAGCATAGTCACTATAGTGATTACTGGTTGATCACAAGGTATGATCATCCAATAGTGATTCTACTGGAGCGATTTCTGTGATTACCAGTATGATGATCAACCAGTAATCAATCACCAGTAACACAGCAATCACAGTGATCACAGTAATCCGGTGGATTTATAGCTATTAGCGGATAAACCATTAATCAACCAGTAATCAATCTGCCAATCACCATCAAAAGCTTACGAACACTCGGCCAGTTAATGGTTGATTACTGGTTGATTAGTGGTTGACTCATCGTTGATTGATGCGAAGCCAGACTCATTAATTGTCCATGGATTACGGATTAATGGAATGGTCCATTCATGGTTGTATAGTGAAGTTCGGTTAGTCGTTGATGAATGGATCCTAAAAAATTGGGAATCCCAAAAATGAACGGTTTTCACCAAACATGACTCATATCGGCTGCTTTTCGCGCACCCCCATTCCAAGAAAACCATCTGAGAATGATCCCCTGAACCATCAAAGCCTTCCTCCACCCACCCAAACCACCCCCCAACCAGCACCCAACCACCACCCAACCCACCAAGCCATCCACCCTTCACCCCAGCCTCCCCCATGACCCTCAGCTGCACGTTCCGTCCCTTGGCCGTCACCGCATGGCCGGTGCAGTTCACCAGCGCGGTCCCCACGAAGCCGGCGTCGGGGATGAAGACGTAGACGCCCCCCGCGGCCTCCGCCAAAGCGTCCAACAGGGCCGAGTCCAAATCGCTGCCGAAGCCGAAGGTGTGAAGAGTGCAGGGCAGACCTCCCAGAGAATCCTGAGCTGCGCTGGGGAAGTGGAAGGCCCAGTGATCAGTGGGGATATTTCATTTTTTTTTGGAATGAAATAAATGGGATACCTCAGCTGTTGATTGGTTGAGTGGGGATACCCCAGCTGTTGATCGATTGTGCTGTCGTTCGATTATCGTTTCTCAAGTGGGGATTGAGGTATGGTTGACGATAACGGGTAATAGGGGATTATAATAGGGATTGATAGGGAAAAATCACTGACAAACTGATGGGAAGAGATGGGAAAAGATGGGAAAAGATGAGGAGATGAGGATAGATGAATCCTGGAGAGACGGAGATGAGGACATCATTTTTTCAAAGAAGATTGGTCAAATGTTCTTGTTGGACTGGCTAACGCAGGTGAATTCGTAAGAATATCCACGTACACATCCCATACCCAAAACATACACTGACCTCACAACATCCCTCGACGCCAGCTCGACATGCGCCATTGTGCACGTCAAGTGTCAAGCCCATCTCACCAACCATCAACCACCACCAAGCATCAACCAGCAGCCACCATTGACCATGATGAACCATCAACCAACCAACCAACCAACCAACCAACCAACCAACCAACCAACCAACCAACCAACCAACCAACCAACCAACCAACCAACCAACCAACCAACCAACCAACCAACCAACCAACCAACCAACCAACCAACCAACCAACCAACCAACCAACCAACCAACCAACCAACCAACCAACCAACCAACCAACCAACCAACCAACCAACCAACCAACCAACCAACCAACCAACCAACCAACCAACCAACCAACCAACCAACCAACCAACCAACCAACCAACCAACCAACCAACCAACCAACCAACCAACCAACCAACCAACCAACCAACCAACCAACCAACCAACCAACCAACCAACCAACCAACCAACCAACCAACCAACCAACCAACCAACCAACCAACCAACCAACCAACCAACCAACCAACCAACCAACCAACCAACCAATGTGTTTGTTGGTTGATGGTTGGTTATGGCTGTTGGTTGTGGTTGGTTGTGGTTGTTGGTTGGTTTTGGTTGTTGGTTCTGGTTAGCCACACTAGGTGAATCCATCGGGAAAATGAGAAACTTGGGACCCAAATCAGCCGAAACGATAGAGACCAGAAGTGTCTCAATTCTGTTGTATCAAATTGCAAGTTATTGATGTAATTTGTTCTGTAATCATTGTGAGATATCACCAATAGATGACTATTTACAGTCAAATGTATGCGCGTTGGTCACTAATTCTGATCTCACATTACAACCAAATAACTGCTTGTGGATTCACTTTTGATTCTGACGTGCTCCAGTACCCAAAAAACAGTTCCTAGGGTACTCTCTCTCTGCTCTTGGGCAAGTCAAATCTGTAGAAAATACTCAGATCTCAGCACGACTCAGCAAGCCATACTTTACTTCGTTCAAGACCTTTCATGCAAATGATTGGATTTCTTCTTTGCATCTTTTGCTCCCTCTCAATTCAGCAGGGCAGAGTGGGCAAACGTCAATATCTGCCTGGAAAAATCTGCATGGAAAAAAGAAAGAATCTCGAAATCCGAAAAAGAAAACACAAAAACCAGCTCGAATCCAAGCCACAGATTGGTCTGTCCATCAGCTCTCAACGTTCCCAAAGCTGCTTCCGCCTTGGCCTTCCCATCATCATCCATGGCTGTCAGTTCCAGCTTCACTTCCGCCGAGTCCGAGTAGGTCACAATGCCCAGCTGATCATCAGCATCTAAGCTGTGAATCACCGTGCGACAGCTGTGCACCACGATGTCCAAGATACTTAGCTCAGCAGCTTCCCGATCTTTAAGCACCGCGGGCAGCTGCATCGATCCTGAGACATCGATGACCAAACACAGATTCGCGGCCCAGCGCCGCGAGGGATCGTCGACGGCGTCGATGGCTACGTGCACTTTGACGTGGCCATCTTCTGGGAGTTGGTATGCCTTCGCGCTGAACGACATCACATGGTGCGCCAGGGATCCACTGCTGGAAGTGACTGGTACAGCTACCTACCTTCCGAGCTTCCAAAGCATCAAGAGGAATGAAGGTTGTTATCCCAAGCTCCCAAGGTTCCTTGGGTGATAATTGTTATGGCTCGCGTCGAACTCAAGGGCTCCCTCAAACGGTTTGTTCCCAATAAGACTGATCGTTGGAGGGGAGATGAGAGGAGCCAGGTGCATTCCTATCTCATATACGAGAAAAGCTGTCATTTGCCATCATTGATCATCATTTATCATCATTTAACTCAACCATGATTGAACAATTTTTTCACAACATTTAAATCATAGTGTCACCATTATTCCAAGCACTCCTGCTATGTACACACCCCGAATAACAAAATCAACTATCATTCTGCTTGAGACCTCTCTTTGATGAGTGATCGACACACGATCCTTGAGCCAATTCACAGGGAATTTGGAATCCAACGAACGCCACCGTGCCATTGGGATCTTCACATCCTCTACTGTCAACCATTGCATGTCGTTCTGGATACCCCCAAGTAGCCGTTTATTGGCTTGGTCGTGGTTAGTTGCGAATGGTTACTAGATGGTCAATATAGAATGGTGACAATGGTTTCTAAATGATGAATTATTCACTTGGTTAGTGGTAACTCATGGTCAACTGGGGTTCATGGTTAGCTGAAGTAGTTCACCATCTAATCTCTTATTGGCATTGGTAACTCACAAGTGGCCGTTGATAAGTCCCTTTTATTCACTATTGACCATGTTGAACGTTAATTGAAATTGGGATCGACCATCAGCCATTTGACTCATGATTCCTCGTTGGTAATGGATACTTGACTGATGCTTGGTGCTTGACTGCAGTACGGATTCATCCTTAAAAATACATGACTTAATAATCTACGATCGTTGAATCGCTGATCATCTTCATGATTCATGATAGTTATTATATGTTATTATCTACCATTGAAATTAGCCCCTCCTAGCTGACCTCTTGGCATTACCTGACGATGACTGACAACCTGCTGGAAGCACAGCATCCCGGTTGAGAGCTTCAACCGAGCAAAATCAACCTGCAAAAAAAAAATCGAATCTCTGAAGACTGCCTGCTAAGCACCCAAGGCGCCAAGGAACCATGCAAAACAGCCAATGTTCTGATATGGTGGTTTCTCAAAATAGGGGAACCCCCAAAATGGTTGGTTTATTACTATAAACAATTAATAATGGTTGATTTAGGGGTACCCCTATTTAGAGAAACCCCCATATGGTTGATTGAAACATGGACCAATTCAACATGTTGCTTTGTTTAAAACATACTGATGGTTCTTACATGTATTATTGGCGCCACGAAATAATGTGTTGACAAAAACATTTGCCAACTTGCCAAGGGATCCCATTGCTGGCTCTTAGCTTGGTCAGCCCCACTGATTCCAAGAGAAACTGATACGTTGGAAAGGGAAAACCCTGTGAACCGCAAATAATTGGTGGGAACCGCTCGACTGCTGAAACCACACTATGAAGCTTGGGGAATCAGAAGCTTCTGGCTTACCATTCTGCAAAGTCTGGACCTATGGCTCAACCAATGATACTTTGCCGCAATCTTTGCAGCAAGCAAGAAATGACGTAACTACGCCTACCGTACCGAATGCTCAACGGCTCAGAGACAAACTTGGATTCATCACAATAGTCATGCCTTTGATCATAGATTGGTAAGCCAAACTTTCCAGAGTCATATCAACACAGACCTTTTTTGACCAACCACTATTGACCATCAGTAATCGTTAACCAATGATCCCTATGAAGACATAAGCAACCAGTCAACTTTGGAGTTGCCTATCAAAAAAAAACGACCCATTTTACAATCCGATGACCAGTCTTCGCAACTTTTCACCGAAAGTGACTTCGATCCGCAAACGCGGCGAGCTGTGCAGTCGTTGCAACTATGGACAGAAGGAAGGACCACCAGCATTGCAGCTAACCAAGGTGGGAAGAAAATGCTGAAGATGACCAGTGAAACCTCTGAGTCTCATCAAGCTTAGGTCCGGAATATCTGCGTTGCACACGCTTTATCATAGAAACATCTCATCCCATGGTATCTCTAAACATCATACCCCCCCAAAAAAAGAACATGCACAGCCAAGGCCACCCAAAATAAAGCCTGCTGGTGGCCCCTCGGCAGCTCTGCTGCGGCGTCTCGCCTACAAGTTGTGCCTTGGGCCAACTTCTCATGCGGCGGTGAGCCAGACCAAATTCGACTTGGCCTTAAAGCCAAATGCCTCGGAGAACAGGGCAGCCACCAGCCTGACTTACTGATGATGATGGTGAGGTCCCCAAGGGGAACAGGGCGAATAGCCGGACTTGTGTCCTTTGTGCTGGTGATTCTTGGTGAAAGACTGATTGATAATGGTGAGATGAGGGAATCCTTGGTTCGGTCCTTGGCATGTTGGCACCTCAGAGGTTCTATGGCTGAAAAATAACATGAGCAGCATCCAAGATCAAGAAATTAGGCGTGGTTCCATCCTGGTTGGTTAAACATGGTTAAACTGCTTTTTCAGTACAAGCCCTAAGAAACTATAAGTGTATGTACAATTGAGTGATGTCCAAAAGGTATGTTTACAGGCCCATTTCGCATGAGATCCCTTACGCCATCGCTTACGCATTCCTTACGCGACCACAGGTTTTACTTACATGGGACAGGTAAACAAGTTCGCTTACGCAGCACCTTACGCCGGCTTACGCGAGCCTGCATTTTGCTTACGCGGCAGCTATATGACACAACTCTTATAAATGAAAGTAAGGGAGGTTTAGGACCCCATTCAATTGATTTGAGTTGGTGGCAGCTAACACCACCAGTACTCGATTACTCAGGTCATAAACGTGTTTACTCAGAGCAGCAGCGACAACTCATGGTTACAACTAATAGTTATAGTTTGTGCCGATTGGTGGTGTTATAACAACGATCTATAGGTTATGACCGATTGGTGTTGTAAATAATAGTTATTTCAATCTAGTTCAATTGGTGGTTAGCAACCATCGTTGCTGTCACTACAATGCGTGTGGCTGCACCGTCCCAGTTTCTTATTGTGTTGCGTAGTCATCATGACGAACAAGGCACCACATTCCTAGGGAAGGTGTGTGGGAATATACCAGTTTTACTGGCAATTTCATTTATGTTTTAGTATACTCATCATTTGCAATATTAATATCACCTATGAGATTTTCATATATAATTCAAATTCTGATTGCTATAAAGCATTTTTTCCCTATTAAAAATGACCATGAGCAGCTGGATGCTTAGTACGTACCCCCATGGCGACAAGGACAGACTCAGTTAGATGTTGATGAATGATCCCTGGTGACTGCGCGCAGCATCCGCAAGCGATCCTCGTCTCCTCATGGGGATCACCCCATTGAAGGTCAGGTGCATCGAAAATTCAACGCATGGGACCGGAGTAGGATGCAAGAGGGGGACCAGCCCTTCCTATTTTGGGAGACATGCCGTCACTGTTGGTTGATAGGCATTGAGGGTTCCTTGTTATTGATGGCTAATGAGGTCCTTGATGGTTACGAGGTCTATCATGATAGTCATTACCAATGAAGCATTCCTAAACACTACTAGTGGGCCATGTGGGCCATGTGGGCCAATTGGTATTAATCAGTCATGTTTTTAATCATTGTGGGCCATGTTTACCCTCCAAGTGCTGTCAAAATAGTTTTTGGAGGGGACAGATTAAAACCGATGATGCTGTGGTCGCGATCAATTTGGAGACACTGCTTGCGAATGTGGCTGTTCAAATTGTTTTTTACAACGAGCAAGAATGACCGATCGTGCAAGGGTGGATCATAGTTGCCCTTACCAGTGATATGGCCAGATCTACTGTAAACCTCCTGCTGGAAGATTCTCCCAGCAAATGGAGTGATGTGACTTGCAAGTGGCCAAGATCTACGGTCACTACAGTATCCACTAATACATATTAGGATTATGATCTGGGTTTCATCATCTCCCCGCCATTCTGAGAAACTGACGGTGCTCCAGTGCGTGTAGCATCTACAACCTTCAGTGCTGGCGACGTGCGACGACCGCCATCCAGAAAGCGGCTTATTCAAATGTGCTGACTCCACTTGGGGGTTGAGAAGCAGTTGAGAGCTTGGTAACAGGACATTTCCCATTTATGTTTGAATATGTATCCTGGAGCAGATAGAATATCTTTCATGTTCAAATTTTAGATCACTTACCTACTGGGGATGGTCGAATTTGATGTTTTATCTACTCCAGGATGGTTGCATACATGTGCAAAGTTACATATGCACAAGGATGCAAGAAATTCGATATAGACATGCACATTGAATTGCATACACGTATTCATACATATCGGTAGTCAGATTCGGCTACGCTTGTCAAGCCTTCACCGAAGTCATTGGATGCTTCTTCAGATACGACACAAGTCCCAATGTCGATCGTGCCGCATGATGATTACAGTAATCATGGCTAATGATGGCTGGCAGTGACTCCCAATCGTCAATCCATGGCCAAGAATTTGGAACAGCAAACAAAAGGACTATCCCAACCATCTCAAGATTTTTGATGATCGATGTTTTTCCACCTCACCATGGCTCACATCTACCGAGCATTTTGGTGGCACCACTTGGGGCTCAGCAACTGAGGAAGGCACCAAGATGTTCAGGATTCTTCTTGCAAACCTCGTCCTCGAAGCGTATCCACCTACAACCTCGGTCCCCGAACTGCTGCCAGTTGCTACCAGTTGGGTGTTTCTCAAGTCATACGCAGGGGACCAAAAAAGTGCATGGTTTGTTACTATAAGTGGTTTATAAGTTGGATGATTTGGGAGTACTATCTTGAGAAACCACTAGTTGCCACCAGTCGCAAGCACTTCACCTCAGCACACGTCCGTGTTCTTGTCATGGAACACTGCTTGGAGCCCAGACCTAACATTGGAGGATGGTGGTTGGACAGCCCCAAATGTCATTACCAGATTTGATGTATTTGAATGGTTGGCCGTGACTAGTGCTGCTATGTTCTCGGGTGGCACTGATCAGAACCAAAACTGACGTCTAGTTGAGTTGCTTTACTTGGCAAGTCTGCTCGCATTGGTCGGAAAAAGGGACCGAAGATTGGCCGAAGATATCCCTAAGAATGCTGATAAGGAATTCCTGTTGCTGTCCAAAATCATCAGCAGGCAAAGTGGCTTCTGCGAATTCTGAATCACACTGGCTAGTAATCTTGAGATCTGGTAAAGAGTTTTCATGGCGGTTTACTGCGTGATTTTGGCAGTTCAACAGGGTCAGGTAGTGAAGTGTGATCGCTTGCTGGCGAAACGTCCGAGAAGTTAATGCTGTCCATCATGAGGTGATAAATGGTGCTCCATTCACACCTCTATGAGAAAAGTATTGTCCAGCAACAAAAGGGTGAATTCTTATTGGTGATCAGTTGAAGATGTTGGAAGTTTCTGTGTAACTGGTTACCCTCCGGTAAATGGTCAACATGACTATCAATCCCCAACAAGACAAGTTGTTAGTTTATGAATTTGTTTGTCAATGATCAACATGACTAGTTGTGATCAAATAACTATCAATCCTCAACTGTTGATCCATTGATCATGAGTTGTTGAGTATCGCCGCTAGTTGTTGACTCTCATGAGCAATTGTCCCGACGATCTCTTGTCCATGATCTAGAACTATCCAATACTATCGACCGTCTCAAGGATATGCTTATCAATGGCAATCTTCGTTTTCTTCCAACTTCGTTCTGGCTGAGAAATGCTATCAACCCTCAGTATGACCCATGACTATCTACCATTTCCAATGCCCATTCCCACAATCATGAAGAAGTGTTGCCAACCGTTTGGATTAGAACAACCAATCATTTGCATACTCCATTGGATAATCAAGCGTCTAGTAGTTATGACACCATGGATGATCAACCATTCGCCACTACTATCTACAAGGTGGACCCCCTTAGTTAGCTAACTTGGGTTTTAACTAGGGTAACTACCAGTTATGGTAGATATAGCTCTAGTCAAATGGCTTATTAATCAACTTATAACCAGGGGGGCCCACCTTGTACCATCATCCAATGCATGTTCGTTACACCACACTGAGCTGGACACGTTTGGCCACACGCTCAAAGATCCATGCCTGGCTATCGCTGGTCGTCGAGCCACCATCAGATCTGACAGCAGTTGGATGCCCTGCAAATGGCGATTTCCGGACGTCCAACGGGCGATTTCCGTTGCCCAATGAAACTAAGCTGACTGGTTGGAAAATCACCATAAACAGTAGGTTGTCCAAACCTGTCAAACAGCTTGCCAGGCTGCTAGGGGGTATGACTGCGGCCATGGCTCACCATCAATCCACCAAAATCCACCAAAATCCACCATCATCAACCACCATGAACCACCATCAACCACCATGAACCACCATCATCAACCACCATCAACCACCCAGTCTCCAGCATTCTTCGGCTGTGGCCATGGGCTGCTTCCTCTCGTCTCAGGCCTGGCATTCCTCCAGCTCGTCGCAGCCATTGCAACAGTCCTGGCACGAGGCTTCACCGGTTGAAGGCTTGCGATTGGCAACGGCCATTGATTTACTGCAATGATTAGAGGGATTCCTTGGGATTTTTTGGGATTACTTGGGATTACTTCGGATTACTTGGGATTACTTGGGATTACTTGGGATTGTTCGGATTACTCTAGCCACTCCTAATCATTACTAAGCATTATTGACCAGGATTACTTGGGATTATTGGATCCCTATTGCCGAGATTACGAGGATTACTATTGCTAACCATTAGTAATCATTACTAACCACTTTTCATCAGGATTACCAAGCATGTATATACGTAGGTGCCAAAATAATGGTACCCCCAAAACCAATTGTTTGCTAGTAAAATGATCTTTCTTGGTGGGGCCCATTGGTTACCCTATGGCTTGGCACATACCCATTTGCAGGTAGATCACTAGCGAGTTACAGCTTTGACTGAAGTTTTTCATGGAGCTTCCCATGGCTTTCCCTTAAATGTAACTGGCTGCCATACTTTCACACATATCATTTAGTAGTAGTAAATGTAATGAACTAGTAAACATTGCATTAACCATGCAAAGTCATGAGATTACCAAGCATTTTATCATGGTAAACCATTACTATTGCCACGATCACCCGGATTCCCACTGGTTCAACCGTGCTCGGAGATCCCCTTGACCGGCCGGTCGACCATGTCATCATCGACCAGGTGAATCGAATGGGTGGCTCGATATGGTGAAGCTGGTGGTGATAGTGAACTGGTTGGTAAATGGTTGGTAAATGGTTGGTAAATGGTTGGTAAATGGTTGGTAAATGGTTGGTAAATGGTTGGTAAATGGTTGGTAAATGGTTGGTAAATGGTTGGTAAATGGTTGGTAAATGATGGCAAATGGTTGGGAAATTGCTGGGAAATTGTTGATATAGTTAACTCCCCTGGTTCGTAAATAGTTGATATAGTTCACTTAGACGGTTGGCCACTGGTTGGTGAAGAAAAAGTTGATCAACCGCTATTTAACCCATCGTCAACCACCAATGTACCATCCACTCATCGTCAAGTAATCATCAATGAAGCATGATTGACCATCATCCACCATCATTTTACCAATAATTGGCCTTTCTTAACCACCGATTCACCGTCAATTGGCCATCAATTGACCATCAGTAAGCATCAATTAAGCGTCACTTACCATGATCTATCACCAATTTACGATGACTTGTTCAACAGTTGCCATGGTTCACCATCAATTTGCTATGCATCGACCATCAAGTAACCCCCAGTTGCCCAACCTTTATCCAGCAATGAAATCTGATTAGCCATCAAATTAACTATCCAAAGAAGCATCACTCAACCAACCTTCGATCATCTAATTGACCATCAAACTAATATCAAGCATAATTACTCAACGAAGTTTTCTCAGTTTCTTCAATATTTCTCACTCAAGCAACCTTTCTCCATCAGTTTCTTACACCTTTCACCATCAATCAAGCATCGCTCAACCTTTCACCATTAACCATCCATCAACCAGCATTAAGCCATGATTTCCCATGGTTTTTTATGACTTCCATGGTTTTCAACCAGCATTAAGCCATGATTTCCCATAGTTTTTCGTGGCTAGGCCATGAATTCCCATGGTTTCCCCACATTTTCCCATGATTCGCAAGCAGCCAACCATCACCATCCTCCAAGGTGTTGGCCAAGTCCATCTGTAAGTCCCCGGTTCTTCGATCAAAGAGATGTGTGCCTGCCAGCTGCCAGGGTACACCTCAGAGGCACAGCATGGCGAATCTCTATGGTGATGGATATTTAATGTTTATGATACGCACCAGTATAGTTATGAAGGTTATGTTTCAATGGTTGATGTGATGGTTATCTAATGGTTATCTAATTATTTGGTGGTTGATCTGTTATGACTATTTACTTCAATCATTATGATCATGATGAATGATTATGGTGATTTAATGGTTATCAATGGTGAATGAAAGATTGTTATGATGGTGATCATGGTTCCAATGGGTGGTGAGTTGATTATTATGATAATGGTTATCATAGTGCTTATCACAATGGTTATCATTTATTTAATGGTTAGTCACCATGGCGATGGTTTTACAAATGATTATACTACCTCTGGCAGACCAACTTGACAATGGATTTGTCAATATTGTATGGTGAAACCCTGAGAAACCACCAATAAATGGTGGACTTTCCATGGTCAGGTTAGTTTACCAGGGGATAATCATAATGAAACCATGGCATGAATGATTCAGTAGTCAAAGGGTGATTTCACGATTTATCTATCATAATGGTGACGCAAACAATTATAACGGTGCAATCAAATGGTGATCTGAATGGTTATCATAATCAATAGCGGTCATTTGATGATTTGTTAATGATTAATTGAAAGGAGGCCATGGTTATTATAATGGTTCATGATGGTTATTTAAAAACCGTGGTCACGGTTGTCATTGAATGACTTATTAATCAAATGGTTATCATTATTATGGTTAAGCATGGTGGGTATTTCAAAACCATGGTTGTTAGTCGAAATGAAAAACGTTGAGACCCTGCGGTTAATCATTGTTCAAAAATTATCTATGGTCAAAAAGTAGTTCGTTGATGTGAAACAACAATATAAAGGTGAATTTACTGGTTTAGTCATAGTTGAAACATCCACTGGTTGGTTATAAAGGTTAATTCACTAGTTAGTCATATTTAGATTCACCAAATATGGCTGGTTAGTCATAGTTGATACTGGTTACAACCTTTACTGGTTTATGGTTAAGCCAATGCTGCTCCTTGGTGAAGGTGATCACTACTGGCAAATAAGGGCGGTTAATGTGGGCGCAAAAGAAGCAGGGAAACAACCAGCAATTGTTAACCCATCAGTCATAGAGAGAAATTGTTAACACCAGCAATTGTTAACAACCAGTACCATCAAAATCATCGGCGATGACCCCGCGCGGGCGCAAAAGAAGCAGGGAAACAACCAGCAATTCTAGAGAGAGAGAACCCACTGATTGATGTTACTTTATAGTGGCGATGGCAAGTTAGTGGTTCATACTGGTAATTGAAGGCTACCTCCGGCAAATGATGGCGGTTCATTGTTTGTAAAGGTCAACAATAATGAATGATCGTCGATCTGCGTCAGAGTGATTGATACTAGTTGACAAATGGGAGGCGCCATAGGAGATCATGAAAACATGGAGCCACGCGCAGTGTTTCTTACGTTGACTGGATCTCTACCGTACCGGTGTCAGAACTCTTTTGAGTGCTTCAATAGACTTCATTGTATGTTGGTTTCTTTTTAGTGGCCCTTCGGCCATTGCTACTCTTAAGTATGCAATCGGTGATATTGTTTTACCCTGATTTCATCCTTTATCGTTCCATTGATCATTGTCGCTATCCTTTTTCCTCCGTTTGTCACACTGCTCATGTTCATGGATCGATGTAGTCACCGCTGGTGGTGGTAGTGAACTTTCTATCCCCCCTATATCTTTCAAAAAATTCTGCAGAAACTCCAAAACGCCTATGCTTAACGGCAAACCACATCATATTATTTGCATTGACATTTGATGCCATCAGTTGCACTCTGAATTATACAACTATTTGCCTTCCATAGCTGATGATGGCTTCTGGCTAATGATTCATTTACCTTCATTCTGTATTCAAATACGCCTCCCCCAATGATGGGTGATAAGACATTCCCCACTATGAGGTGCTTCTGAGCGGTTCTTACAAGGTGGGCCCCTGGCAGTTATAAGTTGGGTTATAACCCCTAGAACCGGTAGAAATCACCCTAGTTAAGGTACTTACAAACCAACAGCTCTAAGTGGTTGGGGGCCCACCTTGTACTCAACCAACCACATGGGAATTCCCGCTCCGCCCTGCGCTGAGTCACAGCTGGTGGTGGCGTTCCTCGCTACGCCGCAGGACGACGGCGGCGCCGGCGCCGCTTCCACCGCGCCCGCGCGCGCGGCAACCGCGCTGAGGACCGCGGAGGAGATGACGAAGCAAACGCCGCCCTGGCAAGGCGAGGTGCACCGGTGGGGGGTTTATAGTGGCTAAGGGTAACCCAGGATGAAGCTAAACCCCTGGTTGATCAACTGATCAATGGATGATTATAGTCATAGTGATGAATGGTTATAGTGATGAACCCCTGGTTGATGATCACTAGGGGGGTTCCCATGGCTTAATGGAAAACCAGTCGGCTAACTTGGGGATACCCCCTATGATCATCAACCAGGGGTTTGGGGTTTAGCTTCATCCTGGGTAGCCATTATGATGATGGTTAGTGGGGCTGGTGGTGGCTGATTGATGGATGGCCAATGATGGTTTTTAATTGATCATACTGGTCAACAGATCGTTTATAACAGTTTACAACGGGCAATGATGGTTTATAATGGTCCACAATTAATAAATCATTTGCAACGGTTTATAACGGGTAATGATGGTTTTTAATGGTCCAGAATGGTTTGTGAATCGTTTTGAACGGATTGTAACAGGCAATGATGGTTTTTAATGGTCCAAGATGGTTAGTAGATCGTTTACTTGACTCTGCAACCCGACCTGGAACATCCTGGAACACACCGGAGCTTGTTCTAAAGGTCCCATTAGCGTACGCCGTTGATGAACCTAACAACTCAAACCAACGGGTCTTGCGCGCCTTGACTAATGGAAAGTTGCAGGCCAGTAGCAGCCGCAGAAAAAAAAACACCAGTGGAAACCTTGAAACAACAAGGAAAGAGAGAGAAGGGGAGAGGGTGGTAAGGTGGTAGGGTGGTAAGGTGGTAGGGTGGTAAGGTGGAGGGTGGCAAGGTGGTAAGGTGGTAAGGTGGTAGGGTGATAGGGTGGTAGAGTGGTAGGGTGGCCGGGGGGCCGGATAGTAGGGTGGTAAGGGGGGGGGGAGAATTGGTACGATGGTACTGTAGTGAGCTAGAAAGAATAGGGTTGTAGGTGGCGGGTGGCAGGGGGCCAGGATGGTAGGGTGGTAGGCCGTATGAAGGGAATGAAGGCTGGAGAGAGGCTGGCAAAAACTCTATGGAAATCGAATTGGGTGCTAGGAAATGGTAGGATTCTCCATTTAGACTATCAAGTCGTATTAAGAAGCGCAATTGACTCATGGCCAGAAAATGATGCTGGCTAGGTACATACAAGTAACCTGTTTACATTAATATCATATTTTGAATCATGTTTTAAAAAACAGAAATAGTCAGATATACAATATATGATTCGAAGGAATATTATCTGCTTCCTACAGTGGTCAGACTTCAGTGGTCAATAACAGTTAATAGATCGTCTATAACGGTTTACAACGGGTAATGATGGTTTATAGTGGTCAATAATGGTTCATAGATCGATTGTATCGGTTTATGATGGGCAATGATGGTCCATAGTGGTCCATAACCGTTAATAGATCGATTATAACGGTTTATGAAGTTTGTGACGGGCAATGATTGTTTTGTAGTGGTCCATAATGGTTGACAGATCGTTTATAGCGGTTTATCACAGGTAATGATGGTTTATAGTGGATAATGATGGCTAACGGATGAAAATGAATTGTTAATGGTTCATGGCGATTAATGGATGATTGATTCTTCAAGCTGATTGTTTGTAGATGATGATGGTTGATGGTCGAAGGTCGTTGATGAAGCCAAAGAACGGTGGAAGAATTCCCATACCTGAGACGGTTGAAACTACCCAGGTACATCAACCACACAGCACCATGAGTCAAGTATCGTGGCTGTGAAATAGACTATCGCAAACAAGCAGCAACAATGGGGGGTGCCCAACAATATACAAGGATGTACAAGGTAGCCTCGAATTCAGCAATGATGTACAGTACCCAAACAAAGGACCTCTCTGCTTCCATGCCCCTGTCGATTGCCGGGAACCAAATATATTGACGATAGCTCATGTACCCAACCCACCCAACTGTTCACCTTTCGATCCTTGGTACTGGTTCGTAGCATTAATTGATGATTCCTGTTTTTAATGCTGCTCTCGATTGATGACGATCAGGATTGTACCATGTTCGATCATGGGCCAACATAAGGCTGGTGCATACCCCCACTTAGACTATGGATGGCTCCCATTAACCGTCACTACCCGGTATCAACCGTGGTTTACCAATCATTTCACCAATTAACCATCCATTAACCATCAAGGAACCATCAAGCAACCATCAATTGACCATCAGTAACCATAATGAAGCGTCAATCAAGCATCACTTAACCACAATCAATCATCAGCTATTCGTCCCTAGCAGATCCAGCGATCACTGCCCGCCAAAATTCGTGGCCTGCAGCAGCAAACGTCGCCCCGCACACCTCTTCCGGATGACCTTGGCCAAACTGGGCCCTGTAACCACCCCTGAGAACTGGTGGTTTCTGAGAATGGGGGACCGACCCCCGATGGTTTAATACTGCAAATAGTTTTAATAAAAGATGGGGGTACCCCCTATTTCGAGAAGCACCCAACTAGTGAGAAGTGTTGGCCATAGCCATTCACAACCGGCCGATGGTGTTTCATATGTGGTTTGCAGCCATGGGTGTTTTGGCGCCTGGTATCCAACCATTGGCTGATTAACCATCGCTACCAACATATGCCAACTAATATTGGCTGTTCCTATGTCAAATTGGTAGTAGTAGTAAAATACCCACATCTATCACCCACCATCGCTGAAACCCAACAAGTTGCAGTTGTTTCTAGTTGGAACTTTGTTGATAATGACAAACAATTCGTTGGGTGATCTCTGCTGCCGTTCCGCTTTGGTGTACAAAACCATAGGAATAGCATGGGGAGAAGTTGGCACCTTATGGGGAGACCAAAGAAATAGTCTAGGATGTCATGGAAGCCCTCTGAAAGAACAGGGGTAGCATGAATTGAGACAGCACCCCCCATGCAGGATACTATAGTAACAGCATGGGAAACCTGGAATAGAAGTTGGTGAAAGTACAGAAGGAACAAGTGGTGATCTAGACATTCCCTTTGGGGAGGGCATAGGCATAGCAAAGTGAAACCATGAAAAAAGCTATTTTACATGCTCCCTATTGGGAGCAAATGAATGTAAAAAGCACTAATCCTGGGTGGAGAGCAGAGGTTTATCATCGGAAATATAGGACAGGGAGAGATGCTAAGAACTAGCCATATGGGGAAAACAAAAGAACATTATGGCAAGTCCATCTATATGTATTTGTAAATATGCAGAAACATTTGCTGTTTGCTTTACATATTATTTGCTACGTCTGTATGCTTCTATTTTCTGGAAAAATGGTACCGCTTTGGATGCACATTTATTTTCCTTCACTATCCAATAAAAAAGCATTCAAATGCATAACAAATATGAAAAAACGGCAAGAAACACTGTGAGAGAGGGGGACCGAGAGCGTGCCGCGCTCCAGATTATTAAGCCATCATGATTCGGCCATCATTATAATTACTATTATTGTTAGTATCTATTCATGACTATTATCATTGTTATTTGTTTTCTTGATTCAGCCATCAACAAACCAACTATCATTTTGAAAATAATTCATATTGGCATAATAATAGATGCTTCACAATGTCCTCATTGTCTGGTATCATCATTAACCATCCATAATTATGAATCACAATGTGTATTGTCATTAGTCTCATCATGGGTATAGAAAAATGGTGGTAGTATCAGTGACCAACCACTATCAGGCCATTCTCAAAATCATTAACATCACTATCATAATTATCATCAGTCTCATCATTGTCATCAGTATCATCATTTTTCTTATCATTCTGTGTTATCTATTGATTTCATTAAGTAAGACCTTGGTTAATGATATGGCTGTGGGTCAAAACCCCGTACCCCTAGTTCCCCCTGTTAACCATTGTTTTCCCTATTATTGTTGGTGGAAATCCCCCATTAGTTGGTTGGTTAATATTGACCCATAGCCATATCAGGCCATTGTCAACCACCATCCCAGCATCCCACCATCATCTGACTTGGGTTCCCCTGCTGGACAGCAACGGTCTGGTAGACAAACGGCGCAGAGGAGAGTCTCGTCCCCCGCCAAGGCCTATCACCGGCGGACGATTGGTGCTGGTGAGTTGCCTGGTCAGGGGGGTTGGGGCCAGAGAGCCTAGAGGAAGAGCG
>VSDK01000416.1:39081-80891 GCA_009767595.1 Symbiodinium kawagutii
TGGTGTTGGTGACGGTGCTGGAGATGGTGATGGTGACGGTGATGGTGACGGTGCTGGAGATGGTGACGGTGATGGTGATGGTGACGGTGCTGGAGAGGGTGATGGTGACGGTGATAGTGACGGTGCTGGAGATGGTGATGGAGATGGTGATGGTGACGGTGCTGGAAATGGTGATGGAGATGGTGATGGTGACGGTGCTGGAGATGGTGATGGTGACGGTGATGGTGACGGTGATGGTGATGGTGATGGTGACGGTGATGGTGACGGTGACGGTGATGGTGATGGTGATGGTGATGGTGACGGTGATGGTGACAGTGACAGTGATGATGACGGAGACGGTGATGGTGACGGTGATGGTGACAGTGACAGTGACGGTGACGGTGACGGTGACGGTGATGATGATGATGATGATGATCATCATCATCATCATCATCATCATGATCATGATGAGCTGATGGTGACGGTGACAGTGACGGTGACGGGGACGGGGACGGGGCAGATGGCGGTGACGGTGGCGGTGACGGTGACGGTGACGGTGACGGTGACGGTGACGCTGGATCATGATGATGATCATGATCATGATCATGATGATGATGATGATGATGATGATGATGATAATGATGATGATGATCATGATGATCATAATCATGATGGTGATGGTGAAAGGGATGGTGATGGTGATGATGATGATGATGATCATGATGATGATGATGATCATGATGAGCTGATGGTGACGGTGACGGGGACGATGACGATGATGCTGATGATGATGATGATAATGATCATCATGATGATCATGATGATGATGATGATCATGATGATCATGATGATGATGATGATCATGATCATGATGGTGACGGTGACTGTGACGGTGATGGTGGCGATGGCAGTGATACGGTTGAAGTAGTGATAGTGATGATGATGATGATGATGATGATGATGATGATGATGGTGATGATGATGATGACGATGATGATGAGATGGTGACGATGATGGTGACGGTGACGGGGACGGGGACGGTGATGATCATGATGAGCTGATGGTGACGGTGACGGTGACGGTGACGGTGACGGTGACGGTGATCGTGATGATGATGATGATGATGATGATGATGAGGAGGAGTAGGAGGAGGAGGTGATGGTGACGGTGACGGGGACGGGGACGGGGACGGTGATGATGATGATGATGATGATGATGATGATGATGATGATGGTGATGATGATGATGATGATGATGATGATGATGGCCAGCATCATTGTTGGTACAACTAACTATCATTGTACTTTTTATCCGGATCAATATGATTGTGATCACCTGTATCGATAGGTAACCTTGGTTGTTCTTCTCTTTGGCTGCAATTGGTCATTCTCAACCAGCATTATCACCATGCTTTACTATGAGCCAACCAGTATTGACCATTATCAACCAATAGTAAACCTTATCAACCAATATCAATCAGTATTCGCCATAACCAGCCGTTCTCATCCATATCTTATCAACCATTCTCAACCAACATTAATCATTATCAACCAAAATCTTCCAAAACAAACCAAAATCAACCAGCATAATGAACCATATGTGTCTTCAAATATGTTTATACATAGGTGTGAAAGTTGACTAACAGCTACCAGTCATCATGAACCATGGATAGTCACCACCCAACCAAGTTTTTACGGCGGCCACGAACAGATGCCTCCTCCCAGGCTGTTACTGAAGTCGACCTCGCAAAAAGGCACGCTGAAATGCGTGGGGCTTAACTGAGCCCCGATGGGTAAACTGAGATGGCGAGCTGGGTCAATATTAACCAGCCAACAATGGGGATAATGACCAACAACAATAAGGGAAACTAATGGTTAATGATGGGGAACCAGGGGTACGGGGTTTTGACCCACAGCCAGATGGATAGCGATTGATTAAGAAGGTCAATGCTGGTTGCCCATAGTCACTGATGGTCAACAATACAGAAAGCAGCGCTGTGAGTGTTGCTCTTTTTGGTGAAAATAATTCTTGTGTTTTCTGTGCAACATTACTGGTTAATAAAGATTGATACGATTGATGCTGGTTGGTGATGGTTCAGAACGGTCAATAATGTTTAAAAATGGTTTGTAATGGTTAATACGTGTTAGTAATCATTTAGTTGTTATTGAGGGTTTGTTGCTAATGATTGATAATAACTCTGGTCAGAGATGGTCCCTGCTTGTAGATAGGCTTATATACCCTGGTCAATCATGGTTCGTTGCGGCTCATACTGATGGATACAATGATTGATGGTTGAGAATGCCTACTATTGTGATTAATTACGGGTTGTTGATAACGGCAAATAAGTTGGCGAATAATAACGTTTGCAGTGACTAGGAACAAGGAAAAATCAGCGCATAACGGCTATCTAATGGTGGCATCATGGTTGTGTAGTAGTTAGGGGTTCGTGATGGGTAGCCATAGTTGATAATGGCTTATTACACCAGGGTATGCTAATCCTGCGTCAACCTCAACAACTCTGGAAATTCACCCAACTGAGGCTTTGAACCATCTTTGAGAATCGGTCGATGCTAGCACTTAAACCTGAAGACATTCTCCATGCAGTTCGAAATGGTATTGCTTGAGTGACGCTGCTCATGCTTGCAGCTGCTGGGATGCTAGCGCGTGCCCTTAGCATGAAGTCAGACAAGCGAACCCGCTGAATTTAAACAGGGTTGTCTTTGGATGCATGGCTTCCAAACTTGGTAAATGATCAAGATTTCTCATATCCATCCCACCACAACGATTAGGTGACAATCCCCTGCAGTCTATCAACGATCTATGCTATGCACATTGTTATGTATTTGTCATGTTGTAACCAAAATATCATATGTGATGTTCTGTATATATTATATAGGGGTTTCTTAAAATCGAAAGCCCCCAGTATGGTTGGTTTATTACTATGAACGGTTGATAAAGGATGATTTGGGGGCTCCCGTATTTTCAGAAACAGCCCATATAGCTGGTACATCCTCCATTATTGCTGGTTGTTATCCCCCATTATTACCCGTTAACCAGCTATTATTGATAGTTGGTCAACCAGCCATACACTACATAACTAGTACAAAGTGGGACCCCAACCACTTAGGTTAGTTGGTTTATAACTCATCTAACTAGGGTGATTTCTACCAGTCATGGTTATGCACTACACAATACAATCACATTACAAATCTGGCCCGTGGAACCCCCAGAACTTCGAGCTCCACTGAGATTCTGGACGCGGCTTCGCGGCCTTTCTTTTGGACCTGCCGGCGTTCCGGTTGTGGCATCGACGGAGCACCGCTATCTGCATGGCAACTGGTTGTGGCAATGGTGCGGGTTTCTTGTTGGGTGAATGGTTGCGGTTGTTGGTTGCTAGTAATGGCTATTAAGAATAATTAGTAATGACTAATACTGGATAGTGGCTCATGGTTACTAATCATAATTGGTTCATAATGATTTCGTGGTTGCTTATTCTGCGGTTAACCAGCCAATTGGCCTGTCGGTTGAATGACCAACATTTACCACCTAGTAATGGCTACTTCTAAAGGTCAGAAAACCAATAATGGCCAACAAGTACCAACATTCATACTATATTTTACACTGTAAATCCAGATTAAAATCACTAAAGGTAGCCCATGGGGGGTGCGTGACCATGTATGTATATATGTATATTGAAAATATATATGTATATATATATATATGTATATATATTTATGTATATATATATATATTTGTAAGTATATATGTATAGTTAAGTAATGATATATATGTATATATGTAAATATTTAATATATACATATATGTAAATATTTATATATACATATATGGGTGTTTCTCAAAATAGGGGTACCCCCAAATCATCCTTTAATAATCATTTCCAATAATAAACCAACCATTTTTGGGGTACCCCTATTCTGAGGAACAACCATATATACATTGATTATTCTCACAGTATCAATCTAGTTGGTAAAGTGGTAAAGTGTTGGTGTAAGATACCAGCTCCGTCGGTTGACCGTTGTTAGTTTGCTAAGTACCAACTCTCTGGTAGACTAATCTCTGCTTGGTGGTTGAACCACCTCGTCATGAAAAATCTGCTTGTCAACCAGCCATTTGTTGATAATTACTAGGGAAAATTATATAGAAAATGTTGAAACCCACAAAGCAGGTCTGGTTTGGTGGGAAAATCCACCTCTACCAACCAACGGCCAGACCTTCAAATCATTTCCTATTTGAACATGGAGATCTCTAACGTCCAGGCATATCGATACACGATGGAGTTAACCATCACTAAGCATTAACCAACGGTCACATGGTGGTTTCTCAAGCCATTTTGGGGACCCAAAGTTCAGGATGGTTTATTACTGTGAATGGTTGATCAACTGCATGATAAGATATGACAAGTGGTGTGTCCCATGTTTTGAGAAACTACCACATTAATCAATACAGTAATCATCATTTACCAGTGATTTGCCATTACTGACCAAAGCACTACCCATTGTGACTATTCCAAACCAATTTAAGTCAGTTACTCATTTGATTAGCAATCATGAAAACCTAAGAACCACTATCAGTCATGGCTGTGGGTCAGTTCACCCCGTACCCCTGCTTCCCCTGTCATTAGCCAGGCTGTGTTCCCTATGATTTGGTTGTTATTTTTATGGCTAATATTGACCCATAGCCTCATTGATACTCCCCATAATCAAGGATTGTCAGAAATTAGGATTGGTATCTGAGCCGCACAGTAATGGGTTGATGGGGACTCTAGTGACCACTTCAACCCATGAACGCCGTTGCAAATCAATAATCCGAGAACGGCGATATCGCCGAAGCTAACCGGGAATGATCAAACAGAGACGACTCAGCAATTGTGAGATGTTGGGTTTCATCGGTCCATGGTTTCTCGGGTTTCTCCCATCAACCTTAGCATCAACACCATGGGGTGCGAAGTGCGATATGCTCTCACTGTGAGGTACCTTTGTCCGACCGATTCATCTGCCAATTCCACCTTTGGAAGTTTCCTCATGCTTGGGTACCCAAAGAATCATGAAACTATGTGCACCCTCCCCTAATGTACATAAGCCCCATGACCAGTTGTTGTCTTTGTTAACGATTGCCAATGCTTGGGGCCCAAAAGCCCAATCTCATCCAAACTGCATTTCTTGTGGTGCAAGGTCCACAATTGGGGGGGGCTCCCATGAAAAACACGAGTTCCCATTCTTCTTGTCCCAAAATAGGTTTGCCATGGCAAACCACCCATACATCACTACATTGTGGTATGTGTTCGATGTTCCTATTCCTGTTGACTTTGTTTCCATTCTTCACCATTTGATGACTTCAGCCGCTCAATTTTCCAACTGCAAACCATTTGTGTCCGGTGAAACGTTGACTCATCACATGCTGGCATGCATCATCAATGTCATGCACTTCCAAAATCTATATCATATGGCTGTGGGTCAAACCCTGTACCCCGGGTGTACCATCATTACCCATCGTTTTCTCTGTCGTTATTGGCTATCATCCCCCACAAACTTGATGCTTAACTGCTCGACCCATGGTCTTCGATACAAGAAATCATGGCTTGGGGATGGAACCCGCAGCCCAAAACACGCAGCCCACAGCGCACTTTTGAGCTTCAACCATGCCATCATTCCAGTCACAGGATCGGTGGAATACCATTGCCAGCTGGTTGACAAAGCCAACTAATGAACCGCATTGATGCGCAATTTATTGGCTATGAAGAAATGGAGTGTTGCTCAAAGATCCCCATTCTGATTGGCTTTATCATGTTCTATCCCCATCGTTACTGGTCAATCAAATAATCATCCAATTTTTTTCTCACCATAGTTGATGAATCCACCCAATCAGATCGTCGTCATAACTTACTCACCATAGCTAATAGACATCTGACCATGGCAAGTAGATTGATTGCTCAGATCTCGCTTATGGCAAGGATCCTCACCACAGATGTCGATCACAGCTACCATGACTCCTATCCTGCGTCCCTCAACGGCTCACTGCCGCAGCCCATGACCTGGTCAGGCAAGCCGGGGAGCAGTGAAACCCTGCCATGGTGAGGCCAACTGTTGGCGAAACAGGGTGGCTTTGAATGAACCAACCACTGGTTGACTATAGGTGGTATAGTTGGAAACTAAATGATAGCGAATGGTTGATAACCATAGTTTGGCTATAACTATGTTGGCTACTGGTTGACTATAGTTGGCTCAATAACTACACCACGCCTTGAGTAGTTGGCTGATAACCTTCAATAGTTCAATAGTTGGTTACGTCGTTCCATGACAACGGTTCACGCTTGACCAATGGTGGGTTGGACACTTCGAATCATCATTAGTTGGTAGCTTGACTGTGCTCCCGTCCTGGTCCTCTTCGCTGTCTCAAGTGTCTCAAGGATAGCACTGGATGCCGCTCTCAATGGTAACCATTGTTACACCCTAGTCATCAATGGTATACCCCACAAACAGAGTAGTTACTCACCATGGTCCCTAAGCAGTTGGTGGTATTACTGGAAGATAACCCATGGTAAATGATCCTATCAGGTAGGCTATAACCCTCCATGGCTACTGACCTGTTCCCAGCTATGGGACGATCCTCCAAGGGTCACCAGCCGCGACAAATTCCACGCCTTTTCCCTTTTCCGACTGCGAAATTCCGGCAACGCTTGGCGGGCCAGTTGTGCGCAGTAAAAATCGATGGCACGTGCCGTGCTCCATGTGGGAGTCATTGGAGTTCTTGTGATGAAGGTTACCCTTTGGTAGAAACCCCTTGTGGAGTTTTTCTGATTAAAAGAAATGTGATTTTTCGTATATATACAATGTGATGTCCTATAAGAAATGGCAATTTTTCGTATATAAGATTGGCAATTTTCCTATGTGGTAGAGGGTATCCGTCCTTAGGAATCCTGGTGAATAATAACAAATGAAATTAGCGACTTCTTATGTATTTCTATTAAAAGTACTGTGAAATGGAGAATGATTGACCATAATACAATATGATCTTTGCATTGATACTATCAGGAACAGTTGTACATTACTTGATATTGGCACTCTATACTGATGGATGTTTTAATGAACAGTGGTTGAGAACGGCTAGTGACAAGGGTCAGTAGTGGTTGATACCCTCTGACAAACTAACCTGAAAGCTAAAAATCATATCTTTTCATGGCTATGCCAGGTGTATGTGGTGGATTTCCAGCTTCCAGGTTAGTTGACCAGAGTGTAATCGGTCATCAGAATCAAGTGTAAGAACTGCATATGGCAACTAGGTGCACTTGGCAGGTTGGATGTTCGCCACGATCACCCCACAGGCATCTCACGACAACCCGAAGAGTCATGGCAATATGAGCGCCCCCATGTTGATGCTCCTTCGGTTGATGGTGGTAGGGTTTACTGCCAAATGCGTCAAGCAACCATCATCAATAAGCCTTGATTGGTTCGGTTGATGAGCTCAGTGGGCGATGGCACTTGAGGTGGTAAGCGCTCATTTTCCCATGAAACAAGGCTGGGTCTGAAATGTGTTCAGCGTGGGTCCATCACTGGGACCCGTTGACAAGTCTAGCAACCACTACAAACTGGCGGGTTTGTCCTGATTTCGATGGGTGTTCAACGAAGGAACGAAATGCTGAGCTGGAGTTGAGATCTTCCAACATTACGAGGGATACCCCAATGCATGTAACCCATCTCATTTACCACAGGACCACAAAGGTTCTTCTCGCTAAGCATGTTTAACATCAATCGCTGGCAAAAAAACGCCATCGACAAAGAAAATGCAGGTTGGTGGATGATGACGCTTCCTCTACTACCTGGCATCTCAAGAATATACTATACCATATCAATCCATATCATGACTGTTTCACTTTTGGTTGGTTTTTGGTTGCACAATGTTCGTTGCCTGTCGCCGTCTTTTGCCTTCTTTTTCAACAAATTATCAACTGGGTGCCCCAACAACCGTCCCAATTGATTCACATTTTTGGAAAGCCAATCTCGGGTGGTGATCAAATGTTGCTGATGTATCTCCAGCTATTGGTGTTGATTGCTGTCGTGATATGATTGCTACACCACGAGTATGCCATACATGGACTCGGAATGCTTGTGGTTGTTCTCTATAATGCTTGCTGTACTGATGCGGTTGCCAACAATGGTTCAAAATTTAATTGTCATAAATTGACAACTTGATGGTTCTTGATACTGCATGCAACAATTCGGTTGAATAACCATTCAAATCACCATCATCATGGACTACATGACTGTATATCCATACTACTGTTAATGATCAACTTATGTTGTCGATTTTGAGCCAGTATTGGCCTTTTTGCCATTACTCAAGCATTGTTAACCATATCTACGAATAATCAGATTTTTTGCTAACCATGATGAATAAAGCATCACCAACCATCAATATTGATAATCATCGCCAAATAGTCTTAAGATCTGACCTTTATCCAAGACAGGTAATATCATCCAACCCCACACAATATCTTCATCTCCAAGCAGTATCTAACCCCGCTCAACCATTGACAGCAATTCAATAGACATCATGCAACAATTTGTCAATCACTATCTATACAAACATTAAGCATTCTATTGTTAATAGTTCTGATCCGTCGTTTAGCAATTGTCAGCCATTCTTGCTTGTGGGCCACAGAAACCATTCTCGTTGCTTCATGGCATCATGATATAAAAACACGTTAAAAACCATATCATTCATCTTAATCATGATATGAAAACCATTTCAAAACCTATCACCCCATCGCATCATCAACCCTTCTCGTTGCTTCATGTCATCACTAATCACAAAGAAAACATAATCATTAAGTATAAACTGATAAAGAAAAATTCAAAAACCTATCAACCACAGGCATCATGTCATCATCCACCTCCTCCATGGCTCTCACCCGGCGTTTCCGAAGCGCTCGGCGTTTCCGGCTCGCCGGGCAGGCGCCACGCGGCCGCCGCGGCCGTGGGGCTGCGGCCTTCGGGCGATCGCTCGGTGCGGCGCTTCACGGGCCGCGAGGTTGGAGTGAAGCCCTCGGGGTTGCAGGAGCCACGCCTGGGGATGAGATGGGGCTAGTGGTGGCTGATGGGTGATGGGTGATGATGATGACAGGTGGTGGCTGATGGGTGATGGTTGATGGTTGATGGATGATGATGGTTAATGGTGGTGAGATGATGACTGGTGGTTAATGACGGTTGATAATCACTAGTGGTGGTTGATGATGATGATGATGATGATGATGATGAGGAGTGGTGAGATAAGAACTAGTGATGGTTGATGGGTGATTGTCAGTGATGGATGATTGATGACTAGCGATGGTGGCTAATGATTGTTAGTGATGGTAGTGATGGTTGATGGTGGATAATGATGGCCACTGATGGGTAATAATGGTGGATGATCACTAGTGAAGGTTGACGATGCCTAGTGATGGTTCAAATCAGAACAACAAATCAACGAGAAGTCGTGAGGATACACTGTACACCCCCTCCAATGAAGCAATGAATGACACACCGGGCTTGCTAAACATACAAGGTGGGCCCCCCTAGTTATAAGTTGGTTAATAAGCCATTTAACTATGGTTATATCTACCATAACTAGTAGTTACATAACTAGTAGTTACCCTAGTTATGAACCAACTTAGCTAAGTTAGGGGGCCCGGTCCCTTGTAGATGTCAAGCGCTGTACTCTCTGATTCCCTGACGTCCCTCGGTGCTAGGCAGGCGAGGTCCATGCCAACCAGCGCTCAATCATCAACAGCTCATGCTATGCCAAGCACCTGATGACCAACACTGATCCTTGGTTGCCATATCCTATGCTTCCAGGCTTCCATGAAGCCCAGGGGCTGGTAACCAAATAACCATTGTGAATAGTTGGTCACCAGTCATCTGTTGTCAGACTTCTGCTTGAGTGTGCTGTGCACAAATTCGCTGGTGCACTTCTTGGATAGCTGGATTACCGGTACCATCGGATATTGTTCCCTTATGGTCTACGATCCAGATTGGAATATTTGGATGATCAATGATATTCGAACCATAGGATTGTCCTGAATTGTACTATTATCAATTGGTTAATCATAAAATCAACCGACAAGCTTCACTTTGCAACTGGGGTTATCCTCTTGATTTGACAACGATCGGTTGGCGAGTCAACCTATAGTATCAACTAATCAACCGAATAAGTTTGATCAATTAAGTTTGTCCATAGTTGTACAGAATGATTAAAAATAGTTGGTACATGTTGGTACTGCTGCATCCGCTGCTACTGGTTTACTAGCGGTCAATAGGGGGACAATGATGTAGACACCAGCAGGCCATTCATAGTGCGGTTCATCAGTGTGGCTCTCCCATAAATCAAGCAGAATAGTGGGCCTTAATCCTGGCATGAAATTGGCGAAGTGATGACTGGTTGGTGGTGCTCACCACCCATGGTTAACTAGTGGTTAATGATGGTTATATATGGTTATATATGGTTAATAATGGTTGATTCTGATCATGACTGGTTGGTGGTTTGAACCCCATATGAAAAATATGCGCAAGTCAACCGACCAATTGTTAATGATTACTAGGGAAAACAAAAAAAATGTTTAGAAACACCAACCAGTAATAGTCAACCATGATGATGAATCATACATCACCCCCCATCATAATCAAGCACAACAGCTGCATGGACTCCCCTGTGGCACGACCTTATCCATTCATCCACGGAGTGCTGCGTCAGCAAACCACCCTTGGTGATGTCCAGCTCGTTGAAGTTGGCCATGATTTGTTTGATCTCATCCACTGAGACGGACTCATTCTGCGTCAGGATGAAACAAAGAAATTCAAACCTGGCGAAGTGGCTGGGCCTCGCCATCCCATCGTGATCATGGTTGTCGAACAAGAATGGCAGGGGTATCGCCATCGTTAACCGTCGAACAAGAATGGCAGGGGTAACAACTTGAGAGTTACCGCCCTTCCAAACAGAATCGTCAAAAGTTGTAATGGCGGAAAGTGAGCTGCCATTCACCCACAGTCAACTTCTATCCCATTCACCATGCTGAAATTTTCAGATTTGCGCATACCCCAAAAAACAATCAAGCTGGTTGAACTGGTGGTTAAACTGAATGTTTACGGATGTGTGGATCCGAACAAACTGATTGGGTCTGATGCTGCCAAACTCTGACTGCAGTGGAAGCAACGGCGTGATCTCCTCTCTGAGACTCTCCTGGTGCGGTGGATGACCAACAAGAGTTGATCCAATCTTTAAGCTTAGGTTACTGTTGTTACAAAGTGGGAGGCCTAGTTATAGCTCGGTTAATCAGCCATTTAAAGATGGTTATATCTACCATACCTTGTAGTTATCCTTGGGATAAACCAACTTAGCTTGCTGCTGTGACTATAGTAAAATGGTTCACTAGTGGTTCCTGGAATCCGGGCAAGTAACTAGTTACTATAGCTACCAGTTTCGGTTGTTAAGTAGTTACTGGATGTTTACTGACAAGTAGTGGTTCATGGAAATTGTTACGTGGTTCAGAAATGGCTGCCACAGTTCAGCAATATTTGCTGCGGTGAATCATTATACCAGTAGTTACTGCTCACAGCAAGTACCATCACAATGATCATGGTTACCGTACACACCATTGAGTAACCAGTTCTCGTTAACCGTTGAGCAACGCACCAACTGTTCAGCGGACCAAGCTGCTCACGTGTCCTGGTTGAAAGTCACCTTGTTGGAAGGTCAAGGGGGTGATTGGTAGAGGACATGGATTACGATGATATTGTGACAGGCAGGTATATAGTTGGGATATGTGAGTGGTTGACCTGTATATTGGCATACGATTAATTACGATTGGTGGGTTGTTAGATGGGTGGACCTATGTATGCCCACCTCCATTCCCTCCCCAAGAAACCACATCAAAGATGGCTGGGAAGCTCTGCTGCTTGGTCAACTGATTTCAAAAGTTATTGTCCAACAATTTAGCGATCAATTTTCTTGATGACTGTTGGATGATACCAATTAGTTGGATGATCAATTAGTTGGATGATCAACTGGTGTTCTTGATTTGGCGATCTAATTTTTGGTCCGTATCACTATACATTCTTGGTACTTATTCACTACTCTTGCTTTTTCTGCTTGGTGTTTTCCCACAAATGCAGCCGGCTGCCCCGGTGGTCCGTGGTGGGCTGTCCTGAGGCTTGAAATTGTACCCCCCGGCACGCCAGAGTTTGTCTGTGAAATCGATGAGTTGATCGAACTTCTCGTTGGTCAAGCCTGATCCGAGTGGCAGCGCGCGTGCTGGTTGTTTCACCAAGAAATCAGCAACGCTGCAGGAAATGTCGCTGAACAGGTTTCAATATCGTGAAAATGCCTGGGGTTGGCCACCAGGCAACCCCAACTAAGACAAATCTTGGGTGCATAATGGCTACCCAACAATATGACCAGTGATTGATGATGGCTTATGATCGCTGGCAATTATTTTCAGGTTAGGGAGTTACAATCAACATATAGCCAACCAAACACAAATATTCAAAAGAAACACTGGTAAATCTGGGAGGCAGAACGATCGAGACTATGAACCAATGATCATCTGTACCAATGATGCCCTTCTAGCAAATAAGCTTGTTCACACCACTCCCTTGATTGACTGGTCAAGGACATATAATAGGAAACTCATTCAAAAACAGTATTTCCTCAAGGTATATAATGCCCCCACATAGGATCCCCAGCTATGAAAAGACTTCACCACCAAACCGCATGGTTTCAATGGGAGTCGGCATCCCAACTCCGCCTCCCACCACAGCTGGAAGTCCTGGATGAGTTTTCGCTCGACCATAGGCGATCTCCACGATTCGTGCCAGGATAATTCCGAAGAACGGCACTCCAAACAAGACCACGATGCCCACCACGACTCGGCTTCCTCGTTCCTTCCCTGCAGTTACATCGCCGTAGCCAATGGTACTCAGCGTCACCACCGTGAAGTACAAGGCATCCACCCAGGTATGGCAGTCCTCCACCATTCCCTTGGACAACAGGGAGCAGATCAGCAACAGCCCCAGCAGGGCACCAATCCATGCGCAGCTGCGGCGACGCCACCGGCGACGTTGACCGGCAGAGTCGAAGACACCAACACGGGCCTGCTTCATTTCCTGGAGCGGATGGACTTTCCAATGAAAAACCAGGAAACTTGGAATGTGAATGGCCCCCATCATCCCCTATCAATCTACTTGGTTTGATCATCTTTGATCAAAATTGTGAATTTTGCGAGAATTGCAGTCTTCGTTCGTGACTATGCAACAACAAAGACAAACATGAAAGGAAATTGTGGACGACATCCATCTGTGCACATACCTGCTGAAGATATAATCCAGCACCCTTCTCCATCAAAGCTCCCAAGTCACGTGAGTGCTGGAATGCCCTGCCCTAACACCCAACTACTGCAAGATGAAATTAACGAATTGTCATTACTCAAAAAATGGTTGTGTAAGCAGTGGCAGCGATATGAACAAGAATAAGATTTTTGACAGCGTATCGAACCAAATGTTCTAGCTGTAAAAACTGGATATCAGGAAATCCACAATATAGAGGTTGAGTCTTGATGTGTGGCCCCTTATTACGGCCATCCCAAGACGATTCCTTACCGGAAAAACATGAAAACATATGAACCTCCATTATCTGTGTTGTTTTGCTTGCTCGGCGTTGTGTGGGCGAAAGGTGTCTTACAGGAAACCTATTACCTCTTATCTTTATTGGCAATACAAAAGCATATGTGCATATACATAAATCTATACACTCATATATATATATATATATCTATCTATCTATCTATCTATCTATCTATCTATCTATCTATCTATCTATCTATCTATCTATCTATATACATACAAAAGCATTTCTACGCAAATATTATGTGTATAAATATCTACATACACAATATAAACACACTATAACATAAACCTATACAAATAAAACACATGTAATACATATCTAGCTATATACATCAGGTTTTATATATATATATACATCATCTCCAAATTTGACCTTTCCACCGTCCCCTAACAGACATCCACCACACCGCCCAAGGCACCAAGGCTTTACGCTTCCGTTCGTTCTGCATCTCCAGCGCCACCAGGGCTTCCAGGAACTCACCGATGCTCGTGGCCACCAAGATCAACGACAGCAACAAGAAGAAGCACAGCACCAGCCGCGAGATCCAATGCTTCGGGGCGAAGTCGCCATAGCCGACCTGTCGCCATAGCAGCAACCAGGTAGGTCACCCCGTTAAGGAAGGATCCATGCAAGGCACACGGATGGACCAGCTCGGAGTTTGATCATAGTTCATCCATGTCTATTTCCTGCTATGGATTCATTGTCTTTTGTTTCTGGTACTTGTTGGGTCTTTATAATCAGTGTTTTGCGATGTGTTCTTCAAATGCCTGCTGCGTTCAACGTTGATGTAAGAAGATCTCCTGGTGGTTTCGAAGGTCATCCTTTTCGAAAGACGGACAGCCGAGATCGCTTGCCCCAACAAATCAATAGATATAAAACTTCAAAAAATGGCAAATCCCAATTAGTTGAAAGGTAAAGTCAGAGGGCAGCCCGAAAATCCTAGCAGTAATCAAGTTGCGGATTCCCGCCAGATTGGAGACGTTGTCCATCTTGGTGCGATTTATGGGCCAACTGGTGGTTGATTGGCAGTGGGTCAAAACCCTGTACCCCTGGCTCCCCTCTCATAAACCATTGTTTTCCCTGTTATTGGTTGGTGATTCTCCCCCATCATTAGTTGATTGTTAGTGACGGCAGCTGCGCATTTCACTCAGTCGATCCGGCAGGTCGGTACCATTCCTTTGCCCCATCTCGGAGGTCACAAAAAAGTCGAATCGTCACCGGTGGATATGGTTGTGCCGTTGCGTTAATCCATATGGTGGTTTCTCAAAATAAGGGTCCCCAAAATCATCCAGTATTGACCGTTTATGGTAATAAATCATCCATTTTCAGGGTTCCCCATTTTGAGAAACCCCCTGTTGTTTAGTCGATATGCCCTGGACGTACAAGTGGATCCATTGCAATTGCTGGTTATATGCCCAATATTCCAACTACTCGGCTACTCGCACCAGACACCCACCATTTTTCCATGCTAGAAACCTGGTAGCACAAGGGTCACACCAACCAATTAGGGATCATCAATCAGCTAGCCATGATCTCTAAACTCATAGGTGCACCCCCGGCTGAATCAACACTTGAACCTTTAGGAACTCATCAACAGGTGAACCGCCGTGGGTCACCCCCAGTTTCATCGGTGAACCCCCAGGCCCACGTAGACCCAGGGCTCCTTAGTGATAAGTTTGGTAATGAGCCATTTAACTACCGTTGCATCTACCATCACTACCCATAACTGGTAGTTTCCCTATGGTTATAAACCAACTTAGCTTCCCGGGGGGGGCTCGCACCGTCATCAGCGTGATGATGGAGAAGTACACCACATCCAGTGGTGTCCAGCCCTCCAAGTTGGAGAAGATGGCGACTGCCACAGCGAAGTACCCGCCGATCAACAGCACGGCCTTGCCTCAGCACAGCACATGGCACTGCCGAACAGCACCAGGGTTGGGTGCGGATGGTGTTGAAGCCACTGGGGTTGTAAGGTTGAGGATGGTTAATTGATGATTCATGAATGATAAACCATCGATTAACCATCATTATTTCGTGGTCAGTGATTAATGATGGTTAATGATTGGTGAATGGATAGTTGATGGTGCTTTGATTCTTCAGAACGGTTTGTTGACTAATGCTCGATCAAAGGTTCATCAAATGGTTTCAGGAGAAATCAATCCTGTCATGGTGAGGGAACGTGCTTCACCAAAACCTGCTCACATTGATCAACCAATACTTGCTTTAGGTCATGGCCATTCCAGGCAAGCTACCCCCTCGAGGGTGGCGATGGCCAAAACAAAGTTCTAAGGTTCATCATTATCAGCTGGGGTTAGCCACCATCAACCATCTCATGATATGGTAGGCAACCCATGATGAAGCCATTATGAACCATCAAGCACTCTCAACCCTAATTGTCCATACTCGATAGATTCTACATATTCAATACATTTGTATACACATATGTTGTCATCAGGAACAAAGACCTTTCTTTCATGGACTGATTCTCAGCACCTTTTGTTGCAAAGTCTCGTGGCCCGAAGAGCTACTCTTGTGTTTGCGCGCATTCCAGGTGGCAGAACGCCAGGGTCACCAGTAAACACCGCAGGCAAGTTACCGTTCCATGTGCCAAATGGCCATGGCTGACAAGAAGTTGATCATGATCAGCAATCGTGTCTAAGAAAGATGAGTAGAAATGAACAAGCCAATAAGCAGGTAATGATGATTTATAAGGGACAGTCTTACTTTTGCAAAGTCATTGTCAACACTTGTTGGATTGAGCTTAAGCCCATGGATAAATCTCGTTGGTCGATATAACCGCTACCTGGTTGATAACCCTCTGAAGAGTAGGCTGGCTGAATTCCAGTCGTGTGGGCATTTCTATTCAAACCTGGTTCCGTACCTGCCCTGGTGACTCTTTATTTACCGAAACTGGTCGGTTGTCTCCAACATGTCATATTTTGTTCATCTCAACTTCGGATGATTGACACAAATGACACGTCGATGTTCATATCAGAACTTGGTTGCCGAACCATGTGGAGATCACTGGATCAATTGAGAACCCCACCCAGCGCTGCCTTTTACTATGCACTTGCCATCTATTTAGCTTGGAGACCTGTGAACCACCAAAGCATGGATCGCCCCAACAAATGACATCCACCAAGACCACAAGCTTTATGCACCATGTGCGGTGGCTTCAGTGCACGCCACATTCCAGAGCTGAGACTTGAGAAAGGTCCCGCCAGTCTGGTCTGCCCCAAGTAAGCCAGGACAGCAGCAAATGCATATTACGTGGCTTCAATCTGCTGCACACTCCAGACCTGATCTTGGACTTGAGAGCTGTCGCCGCCAGAAACTGGATTGCCCCAAGTAACAACCGACCCGTCGGCAAGGATAGCAGCAAATGCATGGCGCGTAGCTTGAATTTGCTGCACACTCCAGAGCTGATCTTGGACTTGAGAGCTGTCGCCGCCACAATCTGGATCGCCCCAAGTAACAACCGACCCGTCGGCAAGGATAGCAGCAAATGCATACTCTGTGGATTGAATCTGTTGTACACTCCGAAGCTGATCTTGGACTTGAGAACTGTCCCCACCAGAATCTGAATCGCCCCAAGTAACAACCGACGCGTCTGCAAGGACGGCAGCAAATGCATGGTCTGTGAATTGAATCTGTTGTACACTCCGAAGCCGATCTTGGACTTGAGAGCTGTCGCCGCCAGAATCTGGATCGCCCCAAGTAACAACCGACCCGTCGGCAAGGATAGCAGCAAATGCATTGTATGTAGCTTGAATCTGCTGCACACTCCAGAGCTGATCTTGGACTTGAGAGCTGTCGCCGCCAGAATCTGGATCGCCCCAAGTAACAACCGACCCGTCGGCAAGGATAGCAGCAAATGCATACTCTGTGGATTGAATCTGTTGTACACTCCGAAGCTGATCTTGGACTTGAGAACTGTCCCCACCAAAATCTGGATCGCCCCAGGTAACAACCGTCCCGTCGGCAAGGATAGCAGCAAATGCATACTCTGTGGATTGAATCTGTTGTACACTCCGAAGCTGATCTTGGACTTGAGAGCTGTCGCCACCATAATCTGGATCGCCCCAAGTAACAACTGATCCGTCTGCAAGGACAGCAGCAAATGCATTGTCCGTAGCTTGAATCTGCTGCACACGCCAGAGCTGATCTTGTCCTTGAGAACTGTCACCGCCATAATCTGGATCGCCCCAAGAAACAACCGACCCGTTGGCAAGGATAGCAGCAAATGCTTTGTATGTAGCTTGAATCTGTTGTACACTCCGAAGCTGATCTTGGACTTGAGAGCTGTCGCCGCCAGAATCTGAATGGCCCCATGCTATCACTTCATTGTCCCCGTTGCACCACAGTGCAAAGGCACGGCTTGTTGCCGCGACCTTTGGTTGCAGCAACACGGCGGTGACATGGTCTCCATCTTCAAGCCCCGTAGCTTGTAGTGTCTTCTCGGGATCGGCCACAATATGTCCGTCTGCAGCAACAAGCTTCAAAAACCTGTGTCCTAAAATCTGCTGCGCCTGAATCTTCAAGTCCCCTTCAGTAGAGGACTGTGGAAGTGAAAGGGCTTCACTTCGACCACTCGGTAGAGTCACATTGATTTTGATCATTTTTTGTAATGCAATTTCACTCAACACATCAACGTACTCAGAGGAATCTTGGATTGAATTTGGGCCAAAATGATTCTGGAGCATCACACAATTCATTGGAATCAATGGCCCTGACACACTGCGATGAAAACCCTCAGCCAGTCCTAAACAGAAACTCATACAGTTCTTAACCGAATGTCCCGTGACAGTAAAGCCCTCCTCATCAACCACCCATATATATGTGTGTATATATATATATATATTTATTTATTGAAATTTATGTATTTACTATATCTTTATAAAGCCCTCCTCATCTACCACCCATGTATGTGTATGTGTATGTGTATATATATTTACACACACACACACACACTATATTTTGATAAAGCCCTCCTCATCTACCACCCATAAATATATATAGATATAGATATAGATATAGATATAGATATAGATATAGATATAGATATAGATATAGATATAGATATAGATAAAGATATAGATATAGATATAGATATAGATATAGATATAGCTATAGATATAGATATAGATATTTATGTTGAATTTAAATTCATAATGCGAACGGATTTACGATCATCAACCGTCATGAACAAGCATCAACCAGTACTACAGCCATCATCGACAACTATTCTGAAACATCATGGCGGTAGTTCATCCATCGATATACATAACCCTGTAAAAAAAATGTGGCCATCAATAGACACAACCACTATGAAAAATATATGTGTATAAAGATAAATAATTCTCTACAACTACACATAAAGTATGTAACATAGTAGCCGCATAATACGGTGGCGGAAATTTTCAGAATGAGCAGCCTATAGGAGGAGAGACTATAGACTTGTTTGAAATAAAGTGACGATGTGGATGATGGTTGCAAAAAATGACGATGGTGTTTGTTCTGTGGTGCTTTGTGCTTTCTCTGCCGGTGTTTTTGCTCTGATGTTTTTTCTTTGCTGTGTTTTCTCTGGTGTTTTTCCTTTACTGGTGAGTTTGTTTCTAGTGTTTTTTCTTTGCTTGTGTTTTTGCTCTGAGGTTTTTTGTCTCTGGTGCTTTTCTTTGCGGGAATTTTTCTCTCTGCAGTTTTTTCCCTTTGCTAGTGTTTTTCCTTTGCTGGTGTTTTTCTCTGCTAGTGTTTGTGCTCTGTTGGTGTCTTTCTCTGCTGGTGTCTTTTCTCTCTAATGTTTTCTTTTGCTGGTGTCTTTGCTGGCGTCTTTCTCTGCTGATGTTTTACCTTTGCTGGTGTTTTTGTCTGCTGGTGTTTTCGCTCCCTGGTGTTTCTGCTCTGGCGTGTTTTCTTTGCTGGTGTTTTTGCCCTGGTGTTGTTTCTCTCCGGTGTTTTTTCTTTGCTGTTCTTCGCCCAAAAAATGGTTGGATTCCTGTTATTAATGGTTGATATTGGATGATAAGTGAGATTCCCTGCGGCTTGAGAAACCACCATATAAGGATTGTCTAACCATTGTTGTTGGTGATTACCACCTATCAATCCCTATAATTAATCACTATAATCAATCTACTATTGCAAAAATTTTCAAAAGACAAAACATTTGTTGGTTATCGCTCCCTACTAGCCTCTATAGTCACCTATTGCTTCCTGTTGATCCCATACACAACCATACCATAACCATAGTTCACCCTAGAAAATCCATATGTTTTCCCAGGTAATCACCATTCTGATCCCATGTCAAACCATTGAGAAATCACAATTGCTATAACCATCAACCATATCTAGCTGGCATATCCCCCATCATTGTTACTTACTATATCCTACTATTAACCAGCTAAACCAGCTATGAAATTGGTTGGTGAACTGCTTGACCAGCTAGTCATATTAGATCAGCCACCATCAACCCCTCCACCCCACCGTTGCACCGTACCGTACCGCCAGGCTGCAGAAGGTCCTGGTGGTCACCAGATCTCCCAAGAGCTGTCGAAGGCCGCTCTTGCTGGCAGAGCGCACCTGCATTTGGCATTGTTTGCTATGATTTCTGATGGTTTTTAATGGTTTGGTTCTATGATTTTCTATCATTTTATTTGGGTTTAAATGGTTTCGTTATTGTTTTCATTGTTTTTTTGTGGTTTCAATCGTTTCTATGCGCCTTTTCCTTTTCACCGTTTTAGAGTTTCTCATTGATGTGATAGTGGCTCACTATAGACTGGCCACTTCAAAATCACGACGTGGCTAATCCTAATCCCAATCCGTGTAATCCGCGTTTTGGGGGGTAATCCTTCTAATCCGTAATCCGGTGGATTACATCTAATTTGGGAGTTATTCCTGTCTCGCCCAAGGACGACAATCCACTCCGAGGCGAAACATTTTTTCCCGTTCCGTTATGCGGAATAGTCCCCGAACGTGCAACGGACTAAAGCTTTCGGGGGTTATTTCCGGGTATACTGAAGAAGGGATTCTTCTTTTGAGAACTATTGAGACAAGGCCTCCACGGACTCCACCTGAAAATCCGCAGGGGAAGCAAGTGGGGAATCTACAAGCCAGGCAAATAACCCTCAAACGTGCAACAGAGGCTCGGACTAGAGCTTTGGAGGGTTATTTCCGGGCATATTGAAGAAGGGATTCTTCTTTTCAGACCTATTGAGACAAGGCCTCCACGGACTCTACCTGAAAAGTGTGCAGGAAAAGCAATAAGTGAGGAACCTACAAGCCAGGCAAATACCCCCCAAACGTACAACAAAGGCTCAGACTACAGCTTTTGGGTTTTTTTTCCGGGTATACTGAAAAAGGGATTCTTCTTTTTCAAGGCCTCCACGGACTCCGCCTGAAAAGTGCGCAGGGGGAGCAATAACTGGGGAACCTGCAAGCCAGGCAAATAACCCTCAAACGTGGAACCACCTGAAAAATCCGAAGGGGAAGCAATAAGTGGGGAACCCTCTTGCAAATCTAGTAAACCCCAAACATGTATCCTAGACTGTGACTTAGGCTTTCGGGGTTTAGTTCATGGGACCTTAGTTAATGGAACCCCTTTGATACTATGTGATTTTCAACTCCCTTGTCTTACTCACCTTCCAAACGACCAAGCGAGAAACCTTAAACCAAAAACGCTCTCTGGCCTCCTGTTTTCACGGAAGTGGGGTAGGAAACGTGAAAAACAAACCCCAATCATGCCAGACAGCAGCTACCTGGAAAGCTTCAATTCGCAATCACCCAAGCGGAGGCAATCGGTAAACCCCTAATCCGCAATCCGGTGGGGGATTGGGATTGGCGGTGAACAGCTTAGATAAATAACCATATGGTTAATTATAGTGGCCAACTTGGTGATAGATGGTTAACTGATATAAGAGCGCACCTTCATTTCGGTTTTTTCTATGATTATATATGGTTGTTATGGTTTTACAATAGATTACAATGGTCAATAGGGAACGATAACCAAAAAAAGGTGGTTTTATAGTGGTTTCATCGATTGGGTGAATACACTTCATCTATTGGGTGAATACACATGTGGCTGTTGACAGGCAAAGCTTATTAGACTGTATTATGCTTGCCTGTTCATCTTTGGTTTACAGCCAAATGTCTCATTCATTAAGTATACTTTACACATTTGGCTGCTGACAGGGTAATAAGCAGGTAAATGACCCAATTCGTTCATTCTATTCTACACTTGACTTTATAATGTGCATTTTTAGTGTACATTTTGGCTGTTTGATTCTATGTACACCTGTCATCCATGAAAAGGGCAATAGTAATACATTCAATCTATAGTCTATGGGTGTTGTTTTGAAAGCTCATCTGGGTGCTTCTGAAGCCATAGGGGACCCCCAAAATGGATGTTTGATTAGTAACATTGATTGATACACCTATAATCTATAAAAGGAAAAGAAATCGCTATTCTCAAAAAGTAATCTATAAAACCATTATCTAAAGAAATTATTGTTAAATAGAATTATCAAATAATTATCGTATTACTAAACTTGGTCATTATTGGTTGCTATCACTATATTAGTAAGAAACTATAAATGGTTAACCATAACCAGTATAATCTATCATAAACCCATATAAAACCATTTCAAAACATAGGGAAAAAAAACAAAATATGGTTAACTAAAAAATAATAACCATAAACATAACCATATAGTCAATACTCATATGGTTAACCACTATAGCTAACCATTGTTATTTTACCACTACAACTAATCATTCTAATCTACTACAAAACCATAGAAAACCATTTAAAAACAAAAGGTTTTGTTTTTCAAACCACTAAAAGGGAACACAACCATATAAAACCATATAGTTCCATATCTACTACAAAACCATCTAAAGAAACAAAAAAAGGGAACAAACGGCCCCCAATCGCACCTCCATTTGCAGCTTCCGATGCAAATCAAACTCTTCAAACTGCTCCCGCGACAGCACGCGCAGGCGAACCGAGCCCACGGCCACCACTGACGCGTTGCGCGGCGTCTTCTGAACCAGCGCCGTCTCACCAAAGTAGTCCCCGTGCGACAGCGTGGTGATCTCCGTGTCGCACTTTCGAACCGAAACACTTCCGGCTTCGATGAAGAACAACTCAGAGCCTTCTTCGCCTCAGCGAATAACCAGTGATGACCATGATTGCTATCAGGAGAATGGTGAATTTGATGGTGAACTTTTAATGGGTGAAATGAGTGGTGAAGTTAGTGGTGAATCTAATGATTAAACATGGGCAAACAAATTAATCCAGATAGTATCCACTACTCCCTTCGTCGTTATCTTTAGGAGTCTCACCTTGATCCGACGAGCCAAAATCACTTTGCCGAATATGTTGAAAGACTCTCCCAGTTCCAGTTGGATTGTTCCTACTGGGGAATCATCACCGTTTCTACCCAACTTATGAAACAGCTTGGTTGGTTCGTTGGTTGGTTGTTTGGTTTGTTAGTTGGATGGTTGGTTGAAAATTGGTCGGTTAACACCATCCTCAAATCCTCAACCATAGTGTAACAATCCTTTCGCCACGGGTTCCCCTGGCTACCTACTACAGAGGTAACTGCTTATGAAACAGCATATCATAAATGGTTCGAAAGTTAGAAACAGTTGCTGGTATGATATTGGTTCGCAACCATGTTGGTTAATTACCAACAACATCTTATCAGTAATTAGTCAATATTGATGCATCAGTGAAATAACCACATTAGTGGCCAATAACCCATGAAACACCAACATGGTCCGTCCACCGATTATCAGCATCTTAACCAGTGATATTGGTGGTCTGGCAGTCATCCTGCAACTTGGCCCCGCCTTCACGAACGATCTGGTCTCCATCTGCCACCTCTCTTAAGGTGAAGGCCCGCGCCAGTCGAAGGATTTCTTCGGCATCCAGTTTTTGAAAGAGCTCCACCTTCCAGAGAGTCATGCAGCCCGACGCCCGTTGAAACGGACTGGTGGGTGATAATCATTGACAATGGTTAATATTGGTCGATAATGATTGATTGGTTTATTTAATGAGTAATAGAGGTTGATAATGGTTGGCCATGTCTGACAATGGTTGGTAATGGTTGATCATGGTTAGTAATGCTTAACAATGGTTAATAATGGTTGATAATGGTTGATAACGGTTAGCATTGTCTAGGAATGATCGTCATCAATCAAACGCACATGGTTGAGAATTGTGAAGCACTGTTCTTGCTTGTCAATGGAATGGCAGGTTTGTAGCATGATGAGCTTTAGTTTACTATGATACACTCCCGGAAATTAATAGCTAGACCACAGTGAGGGTTGGATCTTCTGAACACGAGGGATACCCTTCTGAAAGGGTACTGCTGTTAGTTTCTGGGAGGATCAGGCGATCAGTTCTTAAGTTGATACTGGTCACATTCGCCATCAGCCACGCCAACCATCACAGTCGCGCGTGATTTTCTGTCAACCAGCACTGGTTGACCATAAGTGCAATGATTGGCAAACCATTCTAAGCATCAAGCCGATTCAACTCAAGATTCAAGCATTCAACCAGTATTGACTATTGACCCATTCATCAACATTAGTCTAATCATGTCTAGTCATTAACCCACCATTCTAAGCATTCAACCAGTATTCAACACGACGAGCCGTCCATTGGTCATCAACCAGGACCATTTTTGACCATCGGAGCTCTGGCTGCCTTCTTCAATGCGGGCTGTAAGGATACCCTGGCGACCCCCGGCGCAGCTTCCTCCCAACCGCCAGCCAAAAGTCACTTTGCGTGGTATGTGCACACTTCCAATTGTTGATCAATGCTGATCCATGTTCATATGGTGGTTTTTTGAAATAGGGGTACCCTAAAAATGGTTGGTTTGCTGCTAAAGATGGTTAGTAAAGATGATATGTGACCAAACTGGTACTGGTCAATGATGCTGTTCCATTGGTGAATGCCAAACATCCTGATGATTTATTCGCTTCATCACCGCACCAGTATCAACCATTACTACCCACTCTTCACCATTCTGAACCATTATTGACCCATGAAACTTGCTTGGTTCACTGCTTGACCCAGCTCGCCATTTACCACCATTGTACCCAACTCCAGCGGCTGCTCCAGCGCACCGCGTCGCACCGCGTCGCACCTTGTACATAAAATCCAAGATCTGCACCAGCGACGGTTCCACGATCACCGTCACTGCATTGCGGGGAGCTGCGGAAACGCACCCATCGGGCAGCAAACTTCGGGCGGCTTCCGTTCGCAGTTCTGCTACCCCCAGGGCCATGGCGCAGCGAAGCAGCGGTGGAGGCTTGGGTTCAGCGATGGTGTCGCGAAGAAGGATCAAGTTGGTCGAAAATGATGGCTGTTCATGATCAAAAGGAACTATTAAGTGGTTGTTATTTGTTCAGTGACCACATTTACCTTCCCCAGAAAAAATGGTGGTTGTTGGTAATTTATTGTTTGCTTTGTATTTTTTGGAGGGGTAGATATGGTCAATGGGGGTTATCCAAGTGTGGATATCCCCGTAGATATGTGGCTGGGAGAGAATTGAAAGGAGTCAGATCCTCCGGTAGCAGGCTGTGCGTTTCGTGGAAGAGTTTTGTATGCATATTATATGTGCATGTATCATGCATATGCATATACACATATACAGGTTTTCTGAAAGTTGAGAACCCAAGAAATGGTGTGTTTATTATTGAAAACTATGACATTTGTATGATTTGGGGGTTACCCTATTCTTGAGAAAACACCATGTGTAGATATGTACTTATTCATCTATTCATTTATGTGATGATGTTTTTCAACATTGCCAGTCAGAAACTGATTGTGCTCTCAGTGGTGCATGTGCTACTGATACCATCAGTTCTTTCCATGAATGAATATATAATACTGTCTATAATTTTCTATCCATTTAAAGGACTCACTTTGAGCCAAACTTGCCGCAAGTGGATCATTCCTCACCTGCAAAATCTTGTGTTCATTTTTTTTGGTGAACCACTTTTTGAGCAGCACTGGTTGCCAAACAACGATAGAGTTATATATCCAGGTGGAACAGTGGGTCTTTCCGCATCATAGGTCTTCGGTACAACATTTATCAGCAGACCTATGGAAGATCGTTGGAATACCCCCCATGAACAAGCCTACCAAGAGTGCCTTCTCCGTCAAGGTCAAGAATGTCTGGATGAACCACAAATAAGCAACATTGACCCATGATTCAACCGTAAACCACCAGCAACCACTGCTGACCCCGAACCACAAGTAACCACTTATCAACCACACATAGCCGATGTATGCCAATACTCACGGTTATCAATCACAAGAGAGCTTTGCCATACTTAACCGCCACTGATTTCTGGTATAGGAATCATCACCCCAAATCGGATTGATCAATCTTGATAAAGTAGGAAAATGAGTCGATACTCATCTGAATGGTTTTGAGGAAGGGGAAATGCTTTCAGTGCCACAGATCTCACAAGTTGGGAAGGTGTGTCACAAAACAACTCACGTCATCATTTGCGAGAACACGGTAGATTTTAGAAAAGGCATGATGTGTTTGCAGAGGATCATAGGTGATTGGTCTCCTGACTGTGAGTCAGTTACTTAGATAGTCAGGCAGCTTGTTACTTACTTACTTGGTTGGTTAGTTCGTGAGTGAGTTAGTTAGTTAGTTAGTTAGTTAGCTAGTTAGTTAGTTGGTTAGTTGGATGGTTAGTTAGTTCGTCACTTGCTTAGTTAGGTAGGTAGGTAGGTAGCTAGGTAGGTAGCTAGGTAGGTAGTTAGTTAATATTGCTTGTTGGTCAGTGTTGGCTATAACTACTTCCAACTGCTTACCAATAGCCACAACTTGCTCGCTGACAACTTGACCAGGATGCATCGATCATCCAGCATCGACCAATAGGCTATCAACCGCATGATTGGGGATTGCTAATCGTCGATCCTTGTGAAACATTATCAACCACTACTAACCACCGCTATCCATGCCAACAGGTGATTTATACTGTTGATCTTTGTGCCCCTTGTCATCGACCCTCAAGCATCATCGAACATCATCGTCATTTAGCATGAGGGATTCCCAACAACCAATATTCGCCATGAGTTAATCATTCTGAACCATCAAAGTCACTGTTGTCAACAATTAATTTACCACTAACCTAAAAATCCCACAATTTACCTATGAGCTAATCACCACTAACCATGAACAATTCATGATTAACCACCATCTACCGAAAATGAATCACGAACCATCATTTAGCATGCTTAGTGACATAATTATCCTGGTCAATACTGTAAATAATGGTCAACCTTAACTATCATAAACTGAACCAATCTATGATCACTGAGGTGGACCACTATTCGTGTCCCTATGATTCCCCACAACTCTTGCGCTAACTCGCACCTGAGCACGCTCCTTCTGCAGCTCAAGCGTCACCGCTGCCCCCGAGCCAAAATGGCTGAGCCATGCCAGGCAGTGCTGGCTGTTCCGTTGATGTCGAAGATTTCAGTGGATCATAGCTGGGTGTTTCCATAGATGGTACCATGGCATGACCATGATGGCTGGGTATGAATGGGGATGGTTTTTGGATTTTCTAGATTCTAGCAACATCAAATCGTGGTTGAAAACCTGAGAACCAATGACAGGCATGATGTCACAGTCATAAGCCAGTAAAGGTGGGGGGCAACAGTCATGCGGGGTACCAAAGCCAGTGTGTACACCAAGTTATGCAGGAATGAAATGTCAGTTCTAAATGGGGAAACTACCTATCTTTCCTGATGACGAAACGAACCTTTTTTGTGTTCAACTCCATCAACAACTGAAACCAGCGTACAACGGCATATAGCCCCAATGCAGTTGCATAACTCATGGTCACCGAAGCGATCCTGATGCAGCGGACTGCAGTTACACCACCAACCTACCTATAATCTGCTGATATTCCTCAACAAAATGCTTGATCTGTTGCCGGTTATGACCCCTGGTTGATCGGTATTGCCGTGTACTTATTCTCAACCATATGAGCCACGATGAGGCATGAGTAAATCATTACCAACAATTGATGAAACATCACTAATCATTGGGTGACCGTTGATAATCGAGTAAGTGTTACAGTATATCCAACCATTACGATCTTTTAAAACTATCACTGAGCTATCACCAGCCACTACAACTAACCAACCCTTCTCAATCACGGGTCAACCATCCGTAAACACCAACCATTCCCCCCTCTCTGCCTCTGGCCGCTCCTGCTTGGCTTGCCGCTGCCACGCCGCTGGGGGCGGGTACGGCGGTGTGGAATCACCCAGGACGCTGGGGAGAATTCCCAATTTTTATAGTTTCAGACCTGGATACCAATGAGACTGATGGTAGATTGCATTTCTGGGAGGAATCCCCCCCACTTTTTTCTGGATTTAGAAGAGGATACCAATGAGGAGACTAGTAGGTTGGATGTTTTTTCCGACTTTCTGGCTATTGAGTTGACAGAGACTGTCTTAGGGGTTAAATGAATCCATCAGATGGCATCAAGAGTAGAGCCCAACCTGTGGGTCCCTTGTGGCATGGCGACACTCTGGGGTGGTGCCAAAATGGGTCAAGGTTCCTCTCTGTTCATCCCTGGTTGCATGGAAGAATCTACCATCAAAATACATGGTTTACCCCAAAAAAATGGAGATTTGTGGTAAGTTCCAGTGGGATTGGCAAAGCCAGAGGCTAGTCACGGGTAACCATGATTAATCATGGGACATGCATGGCGCCATTGACAGTTGGCTAGAGGGCTGGTGAAAAACAAAGAAGTTCCTAGAAACCCGAGGAATAAAATCTGATTCCAAAACTAGACATGCAGAGAAAGTGCTGTTTTGTCCAGCGGAACTTGGAGATTCTGAAGTGAAACTAAGCAGCCCAAACTTTTGAAGTGTAAGACTGCTGGACGATGTGCATCACTAATGATGGAATATCAGAATTTAACTTGTTCAACTTGAAAACAACACAAGAAACAGTGGGTTAACCACATAAGACTGATTGCAAGTGCCATATGATCAATTATGTGCTTAACAATGGTGAATACGTGGCTTACACTGTGGAGAACATGACCATCAAAAGAGCTTTGCTCTTCTCAAGACCGTAAGAAATTCCTCCTCCTGCAAGATGCCATCGCCCGACTCATCCGCATCATCGATCATCTCCTGCAACTCTTGGTCAGTGAAGGCCAGTCCCAAATCATCTGAAACAGCCCTCAAACTTCGCCAGGTTATGCCACCCACCCCAGGTTCAATGAAGAGGGGAAAGGCCTTTCGGATGATCGCAGATGGCTCGCGGCCTAAGACTTTGGGCGCCATCATCTGCAGAAATTCATCCAGTTCGATCTCACCAGAGCCGTCCTTGTCAACGGCCATCATCATGGCCACCAGCTCCTCACGTGTCGTTGAGGAGAAGCCCAGGACTTTCATCAGTTCCTTGAGCTCTGTGTTGTCGATGGCTGCTGATCCATCGGTGTCATACAAATCGAAGACTTCTTTGAGCTCCTGTGGTTGCTGGTTTCAGCCCCTTTGAAAATATGAGTCAACCAACCATGTCTTGATAATTACTACTGAAGAATAGAAAAGATGTCAATCGAACCACCAATCGCAGGTCCTGCTTTTGCTCCTCCGTCAACTCTCGCTGTTTCTTCCCGGACGTATTGAAGCGATGCAAGTACTGCTTTGCCTCCTCCACCATGCCGCGAATCAGTTGCCGAAGGGTACTCCTTGAACCATCTCCAACGGTGTACGGTGATGACATGGCAAGATCGCCAACCCTGAACGAGGAAGGCGATCTTGCAAACAAATCTTCAACCAGAAAGGGGATCTTGCCAACAAGTCACCATTCACAGTATATACTGGTTTATGGAAAAATTTCGCTACTGGGTACCCTTCACCACCCAATGCTGGCCGTGTACTCCGAAGCTATGACTACGTGTTGGTGTAACCCAACAGGTTGGGACCTGACTAAAGGGATGCACTGGGGTAGACCAGCAAAGAAAACGAGCCCAGCCACTCAAATGACGCAACATGAGGCAACAACCGTCCTGGTGAGTCCCAAGCGCAATCAGTTGATGAAGTTGATGGTTGCTGGTGGCTAAACCGACTTCTCAATCACTACCAGTTGCAAACCAATATGGCTGATCAATCAGAAAGACTATAACTTAACCATCCCTGCATTCCCATTTCGACACCCTCGTGATAGCCCTTGACACCGTCGTAGCGAGACCGTAGATGGCACGCCATCTTTTCCGCAAGCTGCGCGCTGTCTTGCGCGGCACGCCGCGCGGAGAAGGCTCGCTGATCTCGTCTTTGCTTTGAAAGATGAAGGAGAAGCCCATTGAAAACCAATTTCTTCTCAGTATGGGTGCCATTCTAACAGGGTGAGCAAATAAAATTTGAGCTCTGTATAGGTGACTTCCTTTCTTTCAAGCATAATCATGTTTTCGTTGTTGGTTCTCTGAAAAAATGATGTCCAACGTTCCCTGGCCTTCTTTCAACAGTGGTCCGCGGCTCACCCTGCTGAATGGCAAGTTCAACGAAGTGAAACTGAGTAAAACTGCAAGTGTCAAACGAGTCAAACGATGTGAGTCAAAACATTGCCCCTTAACATGGTAAAAATGCCATGTTGAATCTCTCACACCCACCTCAGCAAACGCGCGACCATTCTTGAAATTCGAACCTGACACTTCGGGCATGATTAACCTGCACTCTTCACCTTCAAGCACTGAAGATCTCAAAGAACGCCGGCTCCACCGCATCCAGCTCTCCTGCAGCACCAACAGCTCGAAGTACAGAGCCTCCACCGTGAAGTTCCAAGAAACATCCAGTGATCTCCTTCACCCGCTCCACTGCAGCCCTGCACGCAGCGTCACCCTTCGTAGCCATCCAATGACTCAGCTGTTTCCCTAAGGCATCGTCCGCTGACCAACACCTTTCCTCCAGACCCAGCAGGTCAAGGGCGCTGTCATCATCGTCCAAGGGCCAGGGTGAGGCCCAGCCAAGGGATTGCCAGAGATGGCTCCTGGAAGCGGTTTCTCAGCAATGATTGGGGAACACCATTTTGCACATGCCCACGTGGGCTTAACAACAAGCCAATTTATGACAAGGTAGATTTGTGCAGGGCTCTTTATGACAAGTTAGGGTCAAGAAAATGCACGAGGATGATCAACCATGATAGGCGGATACATAGAAATGACCATAGGTCTCTCATGTTTACATCGTGCCTCGTGACAACCGCCAAGGGCCAACGGTTCATGACCTGCTTACGTCCCATCACTCCGATCCGAGCTTTCGACTCTCATCGTCAATTCAGAGAATGATCAGGAATGGTGCACCATAGAGTTGACCATGATGTTTTCATAATGTTTTATGGTTTTGATCATCAAAAAGTTTGTCCACAAATCCCTGCAATACTAACGCAGCAAATGTCAAACGTGCCATCCCACGCGTATATGTACTTATTGAAGTTGGGATTTTTCCAAGTGTTTCTTGGATGTACTAAATGCCTGTGAATCTTGGACTCAAACCAGCTCAAATTGTACACAACACAATCAACCGCTGTCATTGTCAAACAACATCCTATCCCCATTATCCTCATCACCCTCATCATCCTCATCATCACGAAACAACATCATTGGTTTACAGCACCAAACATCTCCAGAGCATAGCCTGATCGCAAAGCCCCTCTCCTCAGATCTCCGCTGCACTCCAGGCCCACCGCCGACAGATCCGCGCGCGACGCGTCCGCGACCGTCGGAGCTGCGTAGCCCGCGGCCCAAACGCCTGGGGTCAGGCAGGGCTGGGGCTTAGAAATGGCCATTGACTAGTGATCTGGCTACAAGCACTTAACCAAGCAACCAATGGTTAATAGTAGCTGACTAATGGTTCACAATAGGGGATATACCAGCCATATATGGCTATGAGTCAATAGTAACCAACCAACTAGTGGAGGATTTACCAACAATTTCATAAGGGAAAACAATGGTTAATGATGGGGAACCAGGGGGACTAAGGGTTGATGGTTAATTGATGGTTGATGAATGGTTTAATTGATGGTTGATCATGGTGAATTGATGGTCAATTGATCTTTGATGAAAACCCATCAATTTTAGTGGCTGGCTTGCATGGCTGGGTGATCTTTGATCGTTTTTTTTCTTGGTGAATTGATGGTGAATTCGGGATGAACGAATGGTTTAATTGATGGTTGGTCATGGTTATTCCATGATTCGTTGGTCACTCATGAATTTTCGAGAATGATGGGTGATGGTCAATCAACGCAAAGTAAAAATGGGAAAGCAACGAGCCACTAATTGGTTCATGCGCTTGAAGCGCGACTAAATAATGGCTAGGACCTCAGGAATGGCTGATCAAATGGTTACCTGGCAGTGGGTCAAAACCCCGTACCCCTGGTTCCCCTATCATTAACCATTGTTTCCCTTATTATTGTTGGTCATCATCCCCCAGTATTGGTTGGTTAATATTGACCCATAGCCACTTACGTCGAAGTGGAAAATGATCTGAACTTCTGAGCCTTGAGCAGCCGATCTTGATCCCCATGGCACGTTGGCAGGGGAAGTCACAAACGAGGATCCACATACAAAGGGGGCCCCCAACCACTTGTAGGTTGGGTTATAACCCCTATAACTGGTAGTTAACCCTAGTTAGATGAGTTATAAACCAACTTATAACTGGTTGGGGGGCCCACCTTGTATAATGGGTTCTGACAGGCCCGGCGAAAAAAGTCATAATGACAAATCCTGGTTCCTAAGGTTGTAGATACACGGTTGACAACCAAGTAGACCCAGCAATCCATTGTGAAGTCCCGCTGCTAGGTGGAGCTTGATATTGCAACTGGATAGTGGCACGCCTGAAGAATCCATGGGTCGTGCACTAACAGCCATCACCACGGGTCTTGGTGTCCGTGCCATCATGTATCCCTTTATGAATTGATGGCCTGTTCATACCCAAGGCGTGGGGGGTGATGCCATCCACTGTAAACTGATGACCGGTCAAAAAATCTGGATTCACCAAACTCGAAACTGTCAGGCCACAGTGCAGCACAGTTCATAGCCAGGGTCATACACAACCCAGCGGCACCCCATGACACGTTGCAGCGCGCACCTTCCATGTATTTCGCCAGCGGCAATCGATGCATCTGTCGCGAGCAGGAGGAATGACTCCAAACCACCACCTGGGCGGCGGGCAGCTGGAGCTGGTTGTTGTCGCGTTGGTGCATCCAACCATAGCACTGAGATAGGTCAAGGGTCATATATCACTATTCCAACAACTTAAGGCTACCTAGTCTGGAACAAGCTCCTCTGTAAAATTGCAACTTTTCGTAGCCCTGCTTATTCAACAGCCCTGCTTGTTCACAGCCTACTCATAGCTTTGGCGCTCGGAAAAAATTGATGAAGCCGTTCCGAAAACAACCGCCTTGGGATTGGAAAACGGAGCAGCTATTTGGATCTATATGGGCTGCCCGACCATCAAGAAACATGAGGGAACAGCAAAGCCCACCATCAGTTGATCACCATCCTTAAGCCAATCTGTTAAAATGATGGCTCACCATGTTAGCTTCAATGATGGCTGATCACCCACCAGTTGATCGCCATGATCGCTGATCATTCACCTTCGTTAACCATTTTCCAAGCATCATTAAGCCAACTATCAACCAACTTAAGTTCGTTTCATCCCATCAAAATGGCTCACCTCCTCCGCCCAGCTGGCTCCATAGCAGCGCGCCAGAAAGCTCTGGGCTTTGCAGGGCGCGGGCACACGGAGGTTGTGGAAGGGCAGACGCACCAAGGGGAAGACCTCAGCATCCTCGGGGAACTCATCCAGCGCCTCCCAGGGGAGCCCTTGGCTCAACTGCGTTTTTGTTGTGATTTTTTCGGTGCTGCCTCTGTTGGTTCTGATTTTTTCGCTTTTGGTTCTAGAAAAATCTGCAGTTCCGGATTTGTTCGCTGCTGTTTCGCCCTGAGCAAAAGTTTCTAGACTTCACTCCCAAGTTTGGAAGTCCACTCTGTAGGCGGTTTCAAACGTACTTCGCTTTCCAACTCTCAGTGATCAATCCCCTCTTCTCCACGCCTTCAAGGGCCTTCCTTCCCGCAAAAACACATCCACGGACTCCGAAAACCGTCCATCCGCGCCCCAGAAGAAGAAGCGCCCCATGGCCACACTGCTGTTGGGCCACTGGCCGAGGCCACGGTAGCTGCTGCCCACGGCCCCCAGCACCTCCTGTGCCCTGGGGAGGTCTGCTTCGAAGAGCTCGATGTCCAGGTCGTCGTCGTGGGGAATGAAACCTGGCTATGGCAACTTGGCGAGCTGGGTCAAGCACTTAACCAACCAACGAATGGAGGATTTCCACCAACAATAATAGGTAGGGAAAACAAATGGTTAATGGGGATGATCACCAACAAACTGTAAGGAAAACAAATGGTTAATGATAGGGGAACCAGGGGGACTAAGGGTTTTGACCCACTGCCATTTGGGAATTCGCAGGGTGCCAACAAGGGACCAACGTGGATCAACCAGTGAGTCAGTAGCATCAACCATCGAGAAATTGCCCTGGATCAACCATTCATGAACCAAAACGATTTGATGCTTAGCCATGTTTGGTCATGCTAAAGTTTAAAATGTGGGGCTTCACGGTTGGTTCATTGATCTCAACCATGCAACTGACCAGCCCACCATCCGCACCTTGATGTCTCATGGCACCCAGCAAGGTACCACCAGTGATCCAGTAGCAGATTTCTGCCTCCGTCAGCCTCTCATCCAACCACTGCAGCATGGCCAGCAACCTCTTCTGCAGCACAGCTGGGGGCAACGCTGTGCGGAGGTCGGGACCGGGGCTTGCGGAGGCCATGGCGCTGTAGATAGCGGCAGCTGCTTCATGTGCTGAGGGTCGTTGATACATCGCTGTGACATGTCGGTGGACAGAATGGACGGCTGGTTGTCGATGGCTTCGTGATCGAATGGATGGGGGTTATCACTGATGCTGGATGGAACTACTTCTCAAGAAATCCGGCGGATGTAGGCATCAACAATACAATGCTGGAATTGGACGCGACTGGACCAGGAAAAATTAAGAAAATGGCTGCTTTGTTGATGGTAGCTATGGTTCACCAGTTGACTATACTGGTTAATAGTTGTTGATAATGGCTTTGAATGGTTCATGCTTGATGGTTTACAATGAATACTGATGGCTAATTCTGATGGCTCATAGCGGTTCATGGTGCGGCTGAAATTTGACCAGGTTAAAGAGAAACAACCAATCAAAAGTACCTCAGCTCATCATTGGTTCTACCGTGGAACAGAGGTCTAGGCAGTCCATTGATCCGCAACTGGCGCCAGCAGTGGTTCACACTGGCGCGCTGGTTAACAGCTGTTGACAAACTGATTGGTTCTCAGCTTGCTAGGAATGCCTTTTTGGAGGGTATAATAGCTGCAAGGTTTTGTATATATCATAAAGAATCTACACATATCCATAGAATCGAAGCTACAATGATCTATACACTTTCCCTGAATTGGTTGGCTGCAAAAACCATCTTGCGACTTGAGCATGTCCATGTTGCGAAGACTCGTTTGCCAGAGGCCAAGCGCCAACCGGAGCGCAGATCAAAGCTACCCCAACCACTTCCAAAGTCAGTGGAAGAATTTCAGGGGTTGGCAGCCATAGATGGGCAACTTCGTCAAGCCGGCCGTATTCAAAGATATCCGTTTTTGCAAGCAAACAAAACCTGGTTGATTACCAATCCAGATTGTGGCTGTTCTCAACGGTTTTTGGCCGAGTTGGCCTAGCATGATCCCCATCAGTGAGGATGGCTCATGTCATCTCACCATGAATCAGCTCCAACACCCATGTTTCTTTGTTCGTCTCCGTTTCGTTGATTCAATCCTCGGGTATCTGGCAAAACGGTGGCTTCTTGCACTTCTTGCCGTATACTCATCAATGGGGGATCACGCACACGCTGAACTCATCGCCTAGTCACGTTCAGCCCCTGTAACTAGTTGCTTTTTGGTTGGTTGGAAACCCTCAAGGTGAATCATCAACTGTCAGAAGTCATGATCATGCTTATTCATTAGTCATTGCTCGGAGATGGTGGTTTTTACTTCCTACCGGAGGATAATGCAAGGGAGGGTAAGGCATGAGAGTAGCCAACTGTTAGGCAGGTTCAACCTTTCTTGGCCTATATCAACTGGCAGGCGGACCATGGTTGACGATAATCCCCCTTGGTCAGCAATCGTCATCACATATCAACCAATAGACTGAAAGATTGCTCGCGGATATTTCCACTATCCTGTCTCACAATATCTATGTATAGTCATGCATTCATTTACTGATTGATTCATGTATTTATCGATATCTGTATGCATCAACCTAGATGTTTTGATGTCTGTGCATGTATATATTTGGATGTTTCTCAAAATAGGGTACCCCCAAATCATCCTTGATTGAACCATTTATAGTAATAACCCAACCATAACTTGGGTTCCCTGTTTTAAGAAACCAACATTTGGGAGTCATGTCAACCTGACTGACCCTGCGAACCATCGATCCACCACCCAAACCTTTCTCTCCTCCACCTCCACAGTGCACTGGATGTCGCCCGTCACGATGGGGCTGGGATCATTCAGATCCTGGCCATGGTTATGGGAGACAAGATGCCCCGGGACCACTGCAGCAGCAAAGACCAAAAGCACAACAACAACAACAACAACAACAACAACAACAACAAGAAGAAGAAGAAGAACAACAACAAGAAGAAGAAGAAGAACAACAACAACAACAAGAAGAAGAAGAACAACAACAACAAGAAGAAGAAGAACAACAACAACAACAACAACAACAACAACAAGAAGAAGAAGAACAACAACAACAAGAAGAAGAAGAAGAACAACAACAACAACAAGAAGAAGAAGAACAACAACAACAAGAAGAAGAAGAACAACAACAACAACAAGAAGAAGAACAACAACAACAACAACAAGAAGAAGAAGAACAACAACAACAACAACAACAACAACAAGAAGAACAACAACAACAACAACAACAACAACAACGTTTCTTAAGCCGTAGGGAACCCGCAACATGGTTGGTTTATTGCTTTAGCATGGGGTGATTTGGGGGAACCCCCATTTCGAGAAACCACCATATTTGTTACTCCAAATGGTGGTTTCTCAGAACAGGGGTCCCAAACCAGGAAAATCTACGTTGGAAGGCCATGTTTGAACCACCAATATAAAGGGTTCCCAGGGCGATTTTTCACAGAAAATGCATTCCTGGGAAGCAACCAAGACATTTCAAACGTGCTGGGAAATGCTTGTCCTACGCCCAGCGACAGCGTAGCTTGTCCATTGCCATCAACGAGATGGCCATCACCCGGAACTCAGCTGGAAAATCTGTCGTCAAACATCCTGATCCTTCTGACATACAGCTGGAGTTGCGAGAAGCTGCAGCTGCTTTTCTTCTTCAAAACTCACACCCATGGTGTTATCGCAACTAGCAGCACCTTCGCTGCTGAGAGATACGGCATGGCCGACATCATCCCATTCGGCAGTGGAACAACACAGCAATGAGCTGTACAAGTCAACGACCTGGAGTTCACCAACAAAAGGCATGAACCAATCATGATTTGACCATTATGAATGATTCTTAAGCACTCGTCATGATCCATTGGTGAACCATTAGTGAACCATCATGAACCAACCGAATCACTTGCTTGCTTTGCATCCAAAGTCCAAAAAAACATAGAAAGCTGGTGGAATTTGGTGCTCCAGGACCAGTCCTAAATGAAAGGATTCGGTCACAAACTCAGCAAAAAGCGATCGTTTCCAATCCTTGGAATCACATCGACGTTGCAGAGTCGTACACTGGCTCGAGCCAACTTGACGGCTGAAACGCTGCACCACGGCTCTCATCAGCATCCATCTCGAAGGCGAGGAAAACGTTCAGCTCCGGAAAGCTCTCGTCGCGGAGTTGATGAATGAAGAGCTCGAAACTTTTCGGATGCGAAAATGGATCTCTGTGAGAAATGCTGGGACAGAGACACCAGCCGAAGGATTCCTGGCTCTTGCCATCAGGCTGTACCACGGGACGTGAAACAAGGAGGTTTCAGCCATTGCAAAGATTCACAAGAGGCCAAGCATTGAGATTCACCGCCAGGGCCAAGGCTTAGCTTGAGGGAAAATGCGCCTCAACACATGAAGCATTGATCTCCTGTCCAAATCCCAGCACGGACCGGCGCACATCTAAAATTGAACATCAAATATGTGGATGTTTCCCAAAAGCCATTAGTTTGTTGGCTGTTATTATCCCCTATGTTTAGCCATTCCTAGCCACTATAAAGTATGTGGATGTGAACAGTGCGGGCAGATCCACACTGTGTCCCCATAGCTGGTGATTGACCATCAAATATAAGGGGTTGAGTCATCTGGATCCACCCTTAGAACTCCAATGCACGGTGTCACCCAGGGATAACAAATGGTTGCGAATAGTCCAAAACCATGGCTGATGAGCTCACATTGGCCTCCGATGTTCATCACCGTGAACGGTCCTATGCAGTATTGACCACCTGGCTATATAGGGGTGTTTCTCAAAACAGGGGACCCCTCAAAATATCCATTAACCGTCATTTTTAGTAATGAACCAACCATTTTGGGGTACCCCTAATGGCTTGAGAAACCACCATACGTGCAAATAAATGCCGGAGGACCAGAGTCCAAAATGGTGATCGAAACAGAAATCATCGAAATCATTCTGAGCTGTAAGTTCTATCGTGAACCGCTAGCAGTGGGTTGATTTCAGGATCTCACAGTTGTTCGTGGTGGATTCATAGGATCTTAATTGTGCTTCATGGCGGGGTAGTGGTGATTTCTCTTTTTCTGTAGCAGGAACGTTCGTCAAGTCTCAGTCAAGGAACCCCCTAGGACTAGGATGCCATAATGAAAAGAGTCGAGACCACATGGGTTCACTTCAAGCACCATGGTTTACAAATGACATGGGATCCTCTGGAACTACTCCAACCGAAATTCGGAACCCTTAAAAGCAAGGATGGGATGGGTGGTGGTGTAGTTTGATGATAGTCGCTTCATGGTGATTCTTAGGAATTGTGTGGCGGTGAATAGTGGGGTAGTGGTGATGGTGGATTCATAGGCCTTTTCTGACGGTGAATGGTGGGGTAGTGGTGATGTCTCTTTTCATTTTTGGCATTCTTTGCCTGATGTTGAGCGTGATGGAACCAAAAAAGAACCAGCTTTCGTCATGTTTTTCAACAACCACGGTCAACAATGGCAAAACCTTTGGATACCATTCTTCACAAGAGAATTTACTTTTTAACGATCACAGTTGACCATCAGTAGTATCAGTGGAAGGTTGATCATTCTCTCCTGGCCATTATGATCATTATAAGTGAATGATCACAATGGACCAGTAGCTGACTACCACTGACCACCACAGACCACCATGGTTGATACTATCAGCTGGGTCCCTTCGCTCCTGCGGCAATACTCTTCGACAGGCACCAGCAGCAAAATCCTGCAATCGCAGGGCCTCCAAGTGCAAACGGCGGGGCGTGACACGGCTCTGGTGCCATTGAGTCACTGCTTGCTGGTCAAATGACTAGTCATTGAATGGTTGTTGAGCAACAAACTCCAGATGACTATTGCTGTAGCAAACTGCCATTGAGTCAAATTCTAAGGGTTGATACGGTTTTTTTTCGACTAGTCATTGAATGCTGGTTATTGTTTGCAAAGTTGTTGCTATTGTTGCTTAACCAGCATCGCTGACCAGAAGCAACCAGTGTCAACACTAGCCATTCTCATTGTTATCAAGCAGCACACTTTCTCAACCATGTTCAACCCTTACCACTCTCAACAACTAAACATTTCATTCCCAACCACACTGAACTTCCAGGGTTCAACAGATCACCCGGTAAAGCTGTCGACAAAACAAGTCCAGCTAATCAACTTCCAGTACTACTTCTAAACAAACAAAAGGATTGAGTACTCAACTGCTATTGTTCCATCTCGGTTCAGATGCTTATGTAACCACGATTAGTATAAAAATTCGCATTCTTCACAGTACTTTGAATCTAAATGACTTTCCCATTCTTTCAGCACCAGTTGCTGCCAGCTTGTAACATCGCTGGTACCTACCATAGCTGGTGACTTCAGCCACTCGCCGCTCCTGGCTCCCACCCCCGCCAGGTCCCACCAGCAGGGAGGAGTAGCAGCGCAGCACCGTGACCAACAAGCTGAGGCTGTAGAGCTGACGAGGTGCTCCGCTGCGGGTAGTGATGGTCAGTGCTGTAGATCGACCATGGTATCCATTGGATGGTCTACAGCATGGATGCATGATATGTTAGTTATGCATAGTATCTATTAGTTTATATTAGTGATACTATACTAGATCTATGACTCTGAGTTTAGATTAGTGGTTGATACTATTTTTGATGGTGATACCTATAGGTGTATGGTGATTATGGTATATTCGATGGTCTACTAGTTTATATTAGTGAGACTATACATCCTATAGCATTAAAGATACGATTCACGATCCTAGTTGAGTGTGGTGAAGGATATATCATAGGGTCAAAAACGGGGTATGAACATGATTCTGGATTGTAGTAAACTATGTATGTTACAACATGAATACATTATATAAATACTATATTCTAATAGACCTTCATAGTAGTTTATTAGATATTATGTACAAAAAACAAGAGTTTCAAGTTGTTACGTGATATGATACAGCAGAGTATATGATGGTGAAATAGCTTACAGAAATCAACTACATCAAATGTTATAATGTTTTGAAATAAAGATTATACTAGATACATCAGAATGCCAAAAGTTTTTCTCCCATGACTCTGGTGAACTGAACTGATGGTATTCAATGGATCGCACTTCTGGCACCATTAAGGTAAAACTCTTTTGTTGCCAAACCATTGATCCATGATCCCCACATCACCCTATCTAGACAGACCTGTGCACAAATCGCAAGAGGATAAACTCTTGCCAGGGTGTGGTAATTCGATTGTCCATGTAGACCACGACATCACCCATGTCAACCAATGCTGGAAAATAAGCCCCACGTTTATGTTGATGATGGTAGAAACAACGACACTAGTACGACGTGTGCAAGAACCGTCCCTATTGTTGCACCAACCAAAGGGCTATCTAACAAGGGATGCACTTTCCCCATCAACGATTTCTGGGAAGTGTACGATTTTTTGTCATCCCCTGCAAATGGTTAATCATGACAAGTTTGATGAGTATTCCCTCACAAACCCAGCTGCGAAGGTAGTATTACCATCAACCCATCCAACCAGGGTCTTGCTTCTGCTGTTCATATGGGGGTTCCTTATATAGGGAACCCCAAAAATAGTTGGTTAATTACTATAAATGGCTAAAAAAGGGGGTACCCCTATGACTTGAGAAACCACCATATGACTTCAATAGGCTGACTAAATTGACTGCTGCACAGCATGCTCCCAGACTCCCAGACGGCTGAATCCCAAAGGTGTATAGGCCCATGACCAGCATGAACTCCCCAACAACTTACCACTAAGTCTTATATGATGGTTTCTCAAAATAGGGAGCCCCAAAAAATGGTTGGTTTGTTACCAGAAATGATTAGTATTGGATGATTTGGGGGGTCCCCTATTTTGAGAAACCATCATTTGATGGCTGTATCCCTACTAGATCTCTGTGATTGCTGATGATTCATGATTATAAACCATCCACTATTGGCCACTGACTAATTCACCTTTCCTCACCACTGCCATAGATTCACCACAATTAACTCATTAACAATCAATTAGCCACAATAAATCCTATCTCTTCACCACTATTAATCATCCTCAACCCCATATTCACCACAACCAACCCCTGTCCAACGACCACCCAGCTCCCCCCTGCGCGCTCCGCACCGCCAGTCGTCCGTTGGGTGCCGATCCGCAGGCGCCATCGATGGCTAAGGACATGGAAACCGCGATGGTGCTGAACCTCAGAGAAAGCGAAGCAACCAGAACTGGTCAATGATGGTTGATGTTGATGATGGTTGATGATGGTTGATGATGGTTGATGATGGCAATTTTCAATGGTTAATATAGTGGTTAGTAGCGGAAAAGAGCGGTTTCAT
>VSDK01000416.1:81011-156681 GCA_009767595.1 Symbiodinium kawagutii
TGACTAATAGTGGTTGACTAATAGTGGTTGACTCCATGGTAATTTCAATGACTAATAGTGGCTAATAGTGGCAAATAGTGGCAAATAGTGGTCATTAGTGGATAATGGTGGCAATTTTCGATGGCTAACAGTGGTTCATACTGGCAAATAGTGGTCATTAGTGGATACTAGTGGCAATGTTCAATGGCTAATAGTGGTTGATAATGGTTAATTTCATATTGGCGGATAAGAGCGATTCAGTGGATACCACTATGGTGGATAACTACTAGAACTGGTTAATCGTGGTTATTAGTGGATAAGAACGGTTTCATAGTGGTTACCTGAACAGTCCTCCATGGTGATTTCAATGACTAATAGTGGTTAATACTGGCAAAGAGTGGTCATGGTAATATAGTGCTTATTAGTGGATAATAGTGGTTGATAATGGTTAATTTCATATTGGCGGATAAGAGCGATTCAGTGGATACCACTATGGTGGATAACTACTAGAACTGGTTAATCGTGGTTATTAGTGGATAAGAGCGGTTTCATAGAGGTTTCCTGAACAGTCCTCCATGGTCATTTCAATGACTAATAATGATTAATACTGGTAGATAATGGTCATTAGTAGATAATCGTGGCAATTTTCAATGGTTTATAGTGGTTGACAAGGGTTAATTTCATGTTAAAAATGGGCATGAAACTAGTACTGGTGGTTAGTTTGTGCTTAATTGCGGGTACCCAACCAACACAACCAATCCACAAACCAAGATAAACAACCAGCCCAACAACTTACCAACCAACCACCCAACCCAGCGACCACCCAACCGAGCCGACCGACCTCAACGAACCAACCATTGAGTTACCCTCTGCAACTGCCAAGATGCATTTCAGTTGCAACCGTGAAGAAAGCGAAGGAACTGAAACGGGGACACCTGGCGAAAGATATTTCCAACAAACGATATCCAGGATCCGACGCAACGGAATCAACCAGATCCACAAAAAGAATGCTAGATTACTGGTGGATCTATGCGTGTTTGGATGAATGATGTTGGTCGGTAAACTGTGGGTAAACTGTGATATGTTCATGATTTTGGGCGATCTTGTTATTCCTGATCCAAACTTAATCTAGTTTGAGTGTAGCCTAGCCCCTGTAACAGTGACCAGAAAAAGGAACACACAAAAAAAAAAAAAACACGAGAAAAACCGAAAAAACGAAGCGTTTATTTCCAAATGCGCCGCGATTAAAAGCCCCTCTGCTTTGGAGGCGCTCAGGCCCACTCATTTTTTGAATCAAATAATACATTTTGTGATTGACATGCTCCATGTTGTGGCCTTATACAAACATTAACAACTACAGTATGGAATTCTAACTATTGCCCACAAGTAAACATTAATGATGGAAAAGTCTGGATAATCATCAACTAGTCATTAACCACCATTAATTCGTTATTAACCATCATTGGGCCATTAACCATTTTCAGGCATCAGTAACTAGTCAATAATCTCACCGTTACCAAATATGTTCACCATTACATGTGACATGTACTCTGTGGGGCACTCTCTGGGCCCCTTCTACGACTCTACTGGCCCCTTCTAGGACTCTACGGACCCCAGAGAACACACTGGAAAAGCGAATTTTGTAATATTTGAAACAAATTAAACAAACAATTGCCACAGAGAGGCCTAGAACTGTAAAGAATAGAAGGAAACCACTGACCCTAAACTTACAAGCCATGTATGAACTGGTGGATTTGATCTGAAAACTGCGCGCAATTTTTTACACAAATGAATAGTTTAACAATTTATGATTTAGTACAGCTAAATTACTGAAATTATTGCAGGAGCTGAAGCCTTGAGTCGTCCTGCAGATTTCCAGATTCTCTTGTTGTATAAATCCATTTGTATTCCAGTGGGGGTTCCCGCAACCCATCCATAGCAAAGTGCAGGTTTGGACAACATGCCAAGATCCTGCATCCTGGTTGCAGCGTTCGGTAAGAGCCCAATTCTTCGCGTGACATGGAGGGCCTTAGAAAGACGTGGCTTATTGGCTGAGTGGCTGCCAAAAGTTCTCAGAGGATATTGGCCGATGACAACTCCAAGCACTTCCATTGCTCGTTCTTGGCCAGGTCTGATCCATTGTGTTTTCGCCTGATTCTCGAGAAGCCCAAAATCTGAAGCAAACTTGCCCCAAAGTTCAACTGCACGAACCAAGGTGCGCTCATTCTTGGTGAGGACAGCTCTGTCATCCTTCAAAATTGCTTGTGGAAAAGGAAGGACTTCGGCATATCTTGCTGGACTCTACAATATCCAATCCACAAGATCAAAGCAAGGATAAGAAGAGATGCAGGATCACCTTGAGGAATACCGCTGCTCGGATCAAGAGTTCCGCCAATGTTCTTATGGAAATGGATCCACCGGTTGCTACCTCTCCAATGGTTACGGGGCACATTGGTCCAAAGTTTCAAAGAGCCTCTGAAGGATTGATCATGATCATGCTGAGCCACATCCAAAGTATCGAAACAAGATGTGAAATCAAGAGGCTTGTGCTCTGGACCCTTTGAGGAACGGCAGCAATTCTCTTGGGGAAGGGGTTTACGGAGGGAGTGAAGGATTGGAGAACAAAGCCACTTACTGCTAAAGCACCGCCACCATGCCGAATATACTGTAATCGGTCTAAGACCACGGATTGGAACCGCTCCGCGTTCAATTTTAGAGGCCTTTGGGATATATACAACCTTGACTTCTTTCAAGGGAGAGGGAGTATGCGAGCATCTTGTCTACAAACTGAAATTCTGCCAGATTTCTTGAACGATATTCGGGACTCAAGACAGCCAAATAGAAGCAAATTTTGTAATATTTGGGAAAAAAATTGCCACAGAGAGGCTTAAAACTGTAAAGAATAGAAGGAAACCTCTGACTTTAAACTTACAAGCCATGTATGAACTGGTGGATGAGCACTCCATGGCGACCAGGACCGGAAGAGCCCACGAATATTAAACTAATTAACAGTGGCACTTTTTGTGTTTTTCATTTTTTTTGTAACAGCGGCACGAGAAAAACACAAAAACGGACACAAAAAGCACGAGAGTTAGCACGAGAGTTAGCACCAGAGTTAGCACCAGAGTTAGAACGAGAGTTAGCACAAGAGTTAGCACGAGAGTTGGCACAAAAATTGTTTTTCCAGTCGCTTAATTCATTCTCTGGGGTTTGATCCTAGCTGTAGATTTGATCCCAAAACTGCGTGCAGTTTTACACAAATGGATAGATATACTAGAGCTAAATTATTGAAATTACATGTGACATGTACTCTGTGGGACACTTTCTGGGCCCTTTCTAGGACTCTACGGACCCCAGAGAATACACTAAGAGCCTGGAAAAGCAAATTTTGCAATATTTGGAATAAATTAAACAATTGCCACAGAGAGGCCTAGAACTGTAAAGAATAGAAGGAAACCATTGACCTTAAACTTACAAACCATGTATGAAGTGGCGGATTTGATCCTAAAACGGTGTGCAGTTTTACACAAGGGTGCCTCCAGCTTGCCTCCTGTGTACCTTGAGCTGGTCGCTCAAACTTTGCAAGGCCTGTTTCCTTTGGTAGAGGTCCTTCATCCTCTGGGGAAACACTGGGTCCAGCTTCGAAAGGGAATTCACCAAGTGATGGAGCAAAGGGTACAATTGGATGCACTTGCCTGCATCATTCCCCCATACTTGGCCTGGGCTTTTCTTGAATTCCACGGACCCAAACAGCCATCCCTCTGCCAGGCCTGTTCCAGTGCGCTTTGACAGTTTATGATTTAGTACAGCCAAATTACTGAAATTACATGTGACATGCACTCTGGGGGACACTCTCTGGGCCCCTTCTAGGGCCCCAGAGAATACACTAAGAGCCTGGAAAAAGCAAATTTTGTAATATTTGGGACAAAGTCAACAAACAATTGCCACAGAGAGGCTTAGAACTGTAAAGAGTAAAAGGAAACCACTGACCTTAAACTTACAAACCATGAACGAACTGGTGGGTTTGATCCTAAAACTGTGTGCAGCCTTGCCCATTATGAATAGTTTATGATGTAGTACAGCTAATACACTAAGGATCTAACTACAAGTTATACACTGTTTCAAAGTTGAAAGTCAGCAGTTTCCTTCTTATATAATTTGATTTTGTAAGTGAGTGGGGAATCCAAAAGCCATATTTTCAAAACCTTACTGAGTGTTCTCCTTGTGGTGACTCTAAGGCAAACTCTGTTGCCTGATTGGTTGCATTCTCAAACCTAGATATGAATCTCAGAGTGGTGGTTAGTTATTTCAAAAAAATGCGGTTTCTTTGTGCTCCCCCAGGGTATGGTACACTAATTTAAAAACCATTTTTCGACTGTTACAGAGGCTAGGCTTCACTCAAGTTACAGTCATATCGATCAAAAATGCGCTGATCTGAATTCACAAAATGACGATGCGTCACCAAACAAGGATCTTTGAAAATTGCGGCGGAGCCTGCAGATATTTCACCAACTGGAAGATGTGATTGGATGATTTCCCCAAACAGAACGCAAATATCACTGTGACTTCATCCCAGTGATGACTTGGTCCTCTTTAAGTATGTTATGCTTATAAGGTAAGTTTCAAATATCATGTGGGTGTTTATCAAGTCATACGGGTACCCCCAAATCATACATTTTGTAAAATATATACAGTACTAACCTAACCACCCATTTTGGGGCCCCCATTTTGAGAAACCTCCATGTTCAAGGTCATCACCACAGTACTGACCTGGTGGTGATATCATGCCATCAGTGTCGATATGCACGCATGGTATCAGTGTAATTTGCACTTAATGCGAGAGAGTTTTATTTCGAGTGTTGTACTTGCAACCCTATCGAACCTATGTGCAATATAAGGGCCTTTCATCAAACCGGGATACGCCCAATCATGAAGAAGGGCCATCTTCACTGGGGAATTGATTGATCTCGGCCCTCCCCACTCACCTCTGAGAAAACAATCACCACCGACACTGAATGATGCAATCCTGTTGCGTCCAGAGAGAATGACAACAGCTGCAAGAACGACAACAACAACGATGACGACAACGACGACCACAAGAACGACAACATCTTACCTCTACTCTTCCTGGCCTGGCTATGGGTCAGTTCACCCTTAGTCCCCTGGTTCCCCCATCATTTACCAGGCTGTTTTCCCTATGAACTTGTTGGTGACTATCCCCCATTATTGGTCGGTTAACATTGACCCATAGCCGCCACCAAGTCCCACTATTTAACACCCAAATACTACGTTGCCTCACCCCATCCGAACCCGGGACACATCACCTTCTCCCGGCACGCCTGCTGCCAGGTCCACAGAAGGCTACGGACGTTGCATCGCTGGACATCCCGCAGACCTCGGACGGCAGCAAAAAGCTGAGCCGAGCCCATTTTGTCCAGGGGTTCCAGGGATATTTAATATCTAGAGATATTGGTCAACCATTAAAGCAATAGTTGGTACCAATGTCAATATCCCTAGGGTGATGCTGTAAATGGTTGATAAGCAATATAGTTTGTTGATATTGAGATATTGATATTGCTATTGAATATTCGGTATTGATATTGATATTCAATATTCAGTATTGATATTGATAGGGATATTGATATTGACATTGATATCAACCATTTATAGTATCAACCGTTTTAAAGTAATAAATGTATCAACCATTTCATAGTATATCAACCATTGGAAAAATTGGAAGACCTAGATATATGAACCGTTTAGATGATTTGGGGATTTCTGAAAGTAGGGGTACCCTAAGTAATTAGTAGATGATGAATATTGATCATCTTCAAGTATTGGTACACCTAACTATTGATGAAGAGTATCAACCTAAGTAATTGTCCCCCTAAATCATCTAATATCAACCGTTCATAATGATAAACCATTGATTTTGGGGGTACCCTAAGGATTTGATTTCATCCCCTTCAAATCATCAAAGTACCCTTGGGTTGATCCACTGAGGTTCCCATTCTCCAAGACTTTTAAGCGGTGAGTTTCCACTTTGAACTGCAAACTGAACATCAAAATGTGCTGCTTTCAACATGAAAAGGATTGGAGCTGTGCGATTTCCTCGACAGCCCAAGCACTTCAGAACCATATTCAGCTGTCCCAAACACCAAACGCCTCTTCGCTGAGGAGCGCCCCTAAATGACCAGGATCCCCGACTTTTTGATCGCCAACCATTCTCGAAGCATCATTCATCATCAGTTGACACCAACCACTAGTAACTATCAATCATGCTAACATGAGATGATTATAATTATTAGATCATTACGTAGTGGTTACTAATGCCTAGTGATTGTTACATCCATGACCAACCACTCGTCTACTGTAATGCAATGATTGTTACATTGGACATTAGTAACAATCATCAACCAGCAGAAAGCATCACTAACCATCGTTAATCATCATTCACTCTCATGTTGCAATCATGGATCAAATTCACCATCAATTCACCATCAATTCACCATCAATTCACCATCAATTCACCATCAATTCACCATCAACCATCAGTAATCATGATCAACCATCATCCAATCATTGTTGTTCCCATCATTTTCCCAGCATTGTTGGTGATGATCCCCCATATTTAACAATCATACTGGTTTAACACCAACGTTTTATGATAATTATCATTAACCACTCTTATCAACCACTATAATCCCATATAAACCCACTACTAAGCATAGTTCACCCTCGCAAAATCCCTAGGTTTTCCCTATCTTTCACCATCAAAAAGCCATGAAGACACCACCATTTCCCCACCATCGCCGTCACCCAGTGACACACCCCAGGAAGGGCGCCACTGCAAGCAACAGCTCAACCACAGCCCGTGCCACAGCCCGAAGCTGCCTGGCTCCGCGACACGTGCACTGTGGAGGTGGTTGATCGTTGGATTAATGGTTGCTTGATGGTTGGTTAATGTTGGTTATTGGTTGATTGATGGTTGGCTAGTGGTTGATTAATGGCTGATTAATGGTTGGTTCGTGGTTGATTAATGGTTGATTAATGGTTGATTAATGGTAAATGGTCGATTAGTGGTTGATGATGGTTGATTGATGGTTGCTTGATGGTTGATTGATGGTTGATAGATGGTTGATAGATGGTTGATAGATGGCTGATAGATGGCTGATTGCTTGGGCTTATACCACTGACCAATAACTGTGGTCAATAATGGTTGATTAAGGTCTATAATGGATAATAGTGACTGGTTGATGATGTGTCATGATGGATAGGGGTGGATCACTGGTTGATGATGGGTGTTTCATGCTAGATTTTCGTGGTGGATGGATGGTTGATAGATGGTTGGTTGATAATTAGTCATTCATGGTTGATAAATATCGCATAGACTGTCCATGATAGCGATAGAAATGCTGATTATCAATGATAGGTGCTTTGTTCAAATGGCACAGTACAATGGCCATAGTCATAGAGTATGCCATCGTTGATGATTGTGAAGAAAGGTAGGTCACAAAAGTTCTGCGTAGACCAGGGTGAATCTTGCTTGATAATTGTTATACAATAGTAGGCTGGTACTTTTGCTACATAATGCAGCTATTTGTTTCACCAGATCAGGTGGCTGAGTAATGGATCAGGTAGCAATGTTGCAATTGGCTACATAACCCCACCAACAAGCAACACCACACATTACAACCATGGTAATACATAATCCATGGCTATTACCATGTTAGAATTACAACACATTAATACCAGACATTATAACCACACACAATCCCACCAAGATCAGGTGTTTGTTTTCAACCCATGGCTTTAGCCCGTGGCAAGGCCGACCAAAACCAGCACTTCGGCCGTCCCCCGCGACCTGGGCAGCAAAACCAGGTACGCTACGATCAGGGCCTCGGGCGAGCTATGCTACTCGGCAATGCTGGCGCCAACGTCTACGGCTTGGCTGATGGTGCTTCACCAACCCGTCATGAAAAATATGAGTCCACCAACCAACCATTTGTTCATACATGTCAGTACTGGCGAAACTCAAAAATGTACACGTCAGTACTAGGAAACGAAAAAATGTTGGAAACCACCAACCAGTTGGTTTGAATGGGTGAATCAGTCCTGTCATAAGCAATCAACTGAGCTTCGCTGCTTGGAAATTGAAGATTGAGCGCACAAGTTTTTGGTAGTGGCGAATCATCTTTGCACCGCACAAGCACGAGGCTGAGTGCAGAATCCATCACAGAACTGCTTTGCAACTGAAAACTGAGCCTTGCAGCACTTTAGATGGCGAATCATCTTTGTCCTTGCTTATCTCTATTATACTCATTCGTGATGTCTCTGCCATAAAAAATCTGTCCACCTTTGGCACGCCAACAATTCATTCAACCAATTGGTGTACAAGGAAAATACCAGGAAACCACCATGTTCATGATGTTTTTTTTGGAAAAAAAGCAACTTTCCTAGGGAATATTGCTTCTATATTGGATTATAATGGGTAATGATGGGGAATAATTAGCCAACTATATGGTGGTTTCTCAAGTCATAGGGGTACCCCCAAGAAATAATTGGTTTATCCTGGTTCACCAAATCCTATGGTTGATGATTTCTCAGTTGATGGGAGTACCAAAACCGTGTTCCGACTTCACCTTGCAGAATTGACGGCTGGCGAGTGGTTGGTTGCAGCTACAGGAGATCCGCGGCGGGTCACAACCTATTGGAGCAGCAATGGTGGAAGTGATGTGCAAATGAGAATCGCAAAGCCATTGTGAACCTAATGGTCTAAGGATAATGGGGATTGAAATAGTCTGCATCGTATATGATTTTTACATGATTTTACAATCTAGTAGCCTTAAGATCAAAGGGAAATTAAATAGTGGAATCAGAATCCACAGTGATGATTAAATTGAAAAACCTTAAAGCGTATTGGAAATGGCTCCTACTCTTGGATTTTCACTTTCGCTAGATCTATGTTTCTGAATTCCAAACTCGTGTTTTTCACAGCCTTTGCAGAAGCCTGATTTGCTCAATTTGAGATTCGCAGAGCTTTCGCAAATGCGCTTCTTCGTGAAACCTTTCAAAAAAGCTTTCAGGATTGGGGCTTTTGCTTTCGCAAAGACAGATCACTTGAACACACTTGAACATCGCTTTTTAGAATCGCTTGCATTGTTCTGGACGATGCAGAATTTAGTTCTTAAAACAGAAATGTGATCACCCCCAGAAATGCTGGAAAACTTCTACTAGCAGAATGAGTATTATACCATTTGTTAGTAAGACTTTGAAAATGGTGGATCAACCGACCTACAAAACGCGGGATTTGAAACCAACTTCGTCGCGTATATCCATCCAAGATCTGAGGCCGCAGCGGTCCTTGCGAGCACAGCTACAGTGCAGACAGGAAGGAAAACCCTCCACAGCGCCAAAACCAGAGCACGACCTGGTGAAAGATGGCTGGGCCAACAAAAGCATCAGTACCTTTGCAGACCACCTTCGGATTGCCTTTGGCGGCTTGTGGCAGTTTAATAAGCTACAGTAGTCACCTTCATGATTCTCAATATCAGTAATTAATACACATGGTTTCAGCAAGGGGCTATTATCAACATCAGTAATCAGCACCGAAACATGAGTTGAAAAACCAAAATGGAAGGTTCACATCTTGTTTATGCTAGTTCAATCGCCCAAACATGGGACATCAAGCAACTTCAAGAAGGGATGCAAGTTCACACAAGATCTTCAGAAGCTCAGTGTGCTCACTATGATGGTAGCCACAAAGGGCAAAATGATCAGCGAACGAAGCAGCTCTCTTAGGCTTACGAAGCTTTTGCACTTGCGGTGGCTCAGAACGAGTGATGGTAAAATTGCTAATTAGTCACTTCGGCTAATTGCAGTCACTTCGGCTAGATGCTGCATTGCCGACCGGAAAAATGAATTAAGCGTTTTGGGATTTGGCACTGTACGGAAAACCTGGCTGAGAAAGCCAAAGCACGGAAAAGGGGCTGCTTTCGCAGCACATGCTTCCCCAAAAGCTTTCCAAGATTGTACTGGAAGAGTAAAGTCTGAATCATCCAATGTGCGATGAGACGTAAAGCCTCGACATCCACGGATGTTCCAACCGCGGTTGTCATCCCAAGGTGCCTACTGTGGCCCCTGTCCTGCAAGCTCCTGGATGTAGGTGATGTCATCCCAAGGATGTCGGTAAAGCGGCTGCTTCAGCCTCAACTGGTCGAGGTAGTGTCCAATGAAGCCCATCGATCGACCCAGAACAAAGAGACCGTTCAAAGTGCCGAATGTCATCAGATCATCACATTCTTCTTTGGAGAATGCGCCGCAGGAGCGGATCATATCCACAAAAGACACGGCAATGCAGCCGTCCACGTTCAGAATCAGATTCGCTCTCTTGCGAGTGGTGATCTGCTCCACTGCCAGGGCATAGTCCAGCACGGGTGTCGACTGAAAATTCTTCTTGGCAAATCCCTTGATGATTTCCACTCGTTGGTCAGGGTTGGCCAAGGACTTGATCCTGTGTCCGATGCCCATGATCAGCTGGTTGCTCTTCTTCATCTTCTCAATCCAGTCCTTCGGGGCAACACCACTGCTCTGTGCATCAGCAAACATTTTGGCGGCATCATCCAAAGCGCCACCAAAGCGAGGACCAATGGTCAGCAGACCACTGCACAAAGAAGAGACCAGGTCTTTGCCTGCTCGGGCTGTGACGATGGTGTTGTGCGCACCGCTCACTGCAGGACCGTGGTCCGCGGTGACCATCAGAATCATCTCAATGAACTTCGTGCAGTACTCTGGCAGCTGTCGTCGGAACCACAGCAGGGAAAGCACACCACCGATGCCAATATCCTTCTGGAAGACATCAGAGATAGACATGCCGCAGTAGGTGAGCTCCTCTCCACGATCATCAGAGATGGAGGAGATGAAGTTGGCAGGCTTTCTGATCATGCCCAGCTTCTTGGCCCAAGTGTAGTCCATTGGCACTTGAGGTGTCTCACCTTCTGGCGTCTCAACAATTTCACCCTCCTCCACGAGCTGTGTGTACACCTGGTTGATCATGTCCGGCAACTTGTCGAAGGATTCTGGAACGAAGAAACCAGCTTCCTTCATTGCCTTGTTCTTCGCAGCTGCAGTCTCCATGTCACCTCGAGCCTGTGCACCGGCATGTCCAAACTGCACCTCTGTGGTGAAGCAGGAAGCGCAAGTGCCGACACACCAGGCAATCACTGGCTTTGTGATGCGGCCCTTCTTCTTCTCCTCAATCAGGTCGTACTCATCCAGGCCACCAACTTCACCCAACAAGAGCAGCATCTTGGCCTTGGGGTCGTCCTGGTATCGCAGGAAGTGGTCCAAAAAGCGGCTGCCAGGGTAGCGATCACCACCGATAGCGACACCCTCATAGACGCCGTCGGAGTTGCGAGCAACGATGTTGTTCAGTTCGTTGGACATTCCTCCTGACTTGGAGACATAAGCCACAGAGCCAGGGCGGTAGAGGCGAGACATCACAATGTTGTCCAACATTCCGCCTGTGTTGCCAATTCGCAGGCAGCCAGGCTTGATGCCACCCACGGTGGCTGGGCCAATGATGCCAACGCCCTTGTCCTCGGCAACCTTGATGATGTCTCGGGTCTGTTGCTCTGGCACGCCCTCAGCAATGATGGCAATCGTCTTCAGGTTGGTGTAGTTCATGGCCTCCAACGTTGTCTCGTGCACCGATCGGAATGATGCGAAGTTCACAAACACGGAAGTGTTGGGGTGCTTCTGCACTGCCTCTTTGGTGGTGGTGTAAACAGGCATCAAGATCTCTTCAGTGCCCCAGTAGAACTTCACGTAGTGGTTTCCAGAGAACGGGAAAATCATAGCCTCGACGGATGGCTTCTTGCGTTTGCACATGAAGTCGAAGTCCAACATTCCTTGAACAGCACGGTTCTGCATGCCGTACACGATCGAAGTGGTGTCCGGGGTTGCAGTGACCAAAGTATGCTTTGTTCCTGCTGGTGCTGGTGGGTGGCCCTTTGGGACTGGCTTCTTTCCCTTGAGGTCGATCATTTTGCGGACAGGTGGTCCAGCTGGAGCTGAGAGATCTGGCTCTGGAAGAGGGTCCACCAGACCCAAGGCCATGGGAATGATTGCCGTGATGTGGGTCTCAGGACCATACACCTTGATGCCAAGGCCCAACTTGTCACTGGCATTTTTGACTTTGCGCAAACCTTCCAAGTAGTTTGGTCCTGCACGACGGATCAAAATCTTGATGTTGTTCTCCTTGATGTCATCAGCATACTCCGCCAGAGCCTTGATGAGGCCTGTGAAGGTTGCTGCCACGTCCGTAAAGTTGGCAATACCACCGCCAATGATCAAGCATTTTCCATCTGGATGCTTGTGCTTCATCATCAAGGACAGCAGAGTCTTGGCATAGACAAAAGTCTCTTCGGTGGACGGGGCTCCGGAATACTCACCATAGTTGGCAAGCTCATGGCCCATGCCGTAGTCGGCAACCGTGTCTGCATACACCACGGAGGCACCTCCTCCTGCAACCATCGTCCAAACACGGCCCTTCTCATTGAGGATCGTCAGCTTCAGGGATGCGCCGGTTCGGCCATCCATGTCGCGAATCAGGGCCTCCTCGGGATAAGCTGCGCGGCCAAAGGGAGGTGGCCAATCAAGCTCTCCCCACTTCTGTGCAGTCAGGAAGTTGGCAGTCTCATCAAGTTTGGCTGCCATGTCCAATGGAATCACGGTGTTGTCATCCAACATGACCAAAGGGTTGATCTCCAAATATGCAAAGTGCAAGTCGACATAGAACTTGTACAGACTGCAAATGAAAGACGCCATGTTGGCCTGCTTCGCAGACGCGAGCTTGCTGAGCAATTTCTGGGTCACTGTAGCTTCGGTCAAAGCCTCCCCTGTTGGGATTTCCAAACGCTCGGCCTTGGCATCCACATCGCCCACATCCACTCCACCTTCATGGTAGAAGAGGATCTCGTCATAGTAACGATGCGAAAGCATACAGATGTAGTGCTCCTGTTCCTGCTTATGAGGCACAAAAGGTTCGATGAGGAAGTGCGTCAGCTGGCCGGTCACATGCTCGACTTTCTGCTCTTTGCACATTCTGTCCATCACCCACTGCTTGGCCTCGTCAAAAGTCTTGTTCACCGCAATCAGACCAGCCTTGCCACGGCGCTTGATGAGCTGATCTGGCTTGGCAACCAAGTTGGTTGTCTTCAACCATGGGTTCTGCTCCAAGATTCTGTCCCAGCTGCCCTCACTGGTCGAATCCAACACTGAGGGGGTCACAAGGACTCCTGCGCAGCCCATCTTGTGCTTGCCCCCAGAAATCTCTGGCAGCAGCTTCTCCAACAAAGCCTTGCCTGCATGCTCCCGAATCGGTTTCACTGACATGGCTCTCCGGCGGAAAATGCAAAAGCTCGTTTACTCTCCAGACTCTCAAGATAGGTTGAGCCAAAACGGCTACAGTCGAGGAGCATCATCAAGTTGTGGATACAGCCACGTGAGGCAAAATTCAAAGCTCGCAACATGTCTCAACATTCTGAAAATGAAAAATCTCCGACCAGGACCAGCTAGCTCCATATGATGGACAGGTGATGCAATTGGACAATAATCCCTGCCTCTGGCAGCTCCAGAGCAGCGACTGGTCGCGACGTTGGGCATGGCTGCTGCCAAGCGCAGTGCATCTGGGCGTTCTCCAAATCAAGGGAGTTGAGGTGATCATGGTGGCCATCGACAACAACAACAACAACAACAACAACAACAACAACAACAACAACAAGAAGAATGAGCAAAAGATGAGGATGTAGACGTAACATGATGTACAGTAAGATAACATGACATGACATGACATGACATGACATGAGTTGACTTGACACCACATGACATGACATGACATGACATGACATGACATGGCATGACATGAGTTGACTTGACTTGACATGACATGACGTGACACCACATGACATGACATGACATGACATGACATGACATGGCATGACATGAGTTGACTTGACTTGACATGACATGACGTGACACCACATGACATGACATGACATGACATGGCATGGCGTGACATGACATGACATGACATGGCATGGCATGGGGTGACCTGACGTGAACCATTGGTGATAAACAATCATCCCAAACAATCCGATCGTCATCGCTCGCAATCACTATGCAGTAGTGCCACTAGTGATTATGCATGCACAAATTGCTTCACCAAGTGGTAGTGGTTATGACCTCCGTTATGATTCTCCAAAAAACTGGATGTTTCATGATGCTTCGTAGTGCACTGGATCTTGTGGGATTTCTTGGTATCTTATGCAATTTCACAGGATTTCACGGGATTTCACGGGATTTCATGGGATTTCATGGGCTAAGCCACCCCTTGTGAGGCGCAACAACTCGGTGCCACAAGCTCCGCTTCCACTGCTTGGCGTCTCCCTTTCGCTGGGTCTTCGCACCAGACGGCGACACCATGTCGTGCGGCCTCGGGGGACGACCAGCAGATGGTGGTGACTCTCAAGCCATAGGGGGTGATCACCAACAGCTACTCACTTCATATGGTCAAGGCTAGTGCTACCAGATCTAGGGATGACTTCATAGGGGATAATCACCACCTACTCCCACAGTGCTCCGCGCGATCCACGCAAAGGCGTCGGTTTCGTTCCCAGGACGTGCGCGAGAGGGGAGAATCACCAACAACGCTTATTGACTGTAACTGATTGCTAGTGGATAATAACTGGGGGTACCCCTGTTTTGAGAAACACCATCTTTTCAAACAAGCATCATTGAGCACTGGATGGAGCGTCTGTTTGACTACCAATTGGTTGTTTGATCATGTCTGAACTATATGCGGAGTTCTCAAAATAGGGGTACCCCCAAACCATCCAGTTTAATCATGTACAGTAATGAACCATCCATTTTTGGGGCTCCATACTTTGAGAAACCACCATACACACAAACAGTTGTGGCAAAAGGGACCCATCTGTGATTAAGAAAATGTGCTGGTGTTCGGGTCAAACCAGGTTCTGGTGAGCCCCTAGCATCTGTGTCCCCACCCTATCGATTGGTTGTATTCTGTCGTGATCAATAAAGGGGACTGTGCAGAGTGGTGCCACAAATATTAATGGTTGCATGCTGATGGTTGGTGATGGTTACCAATGGCTAATTATTTCTCCTGGTACTCAGTGATTGCTCGTGCTTGCTAACCCCTGATGAACAATTGTTGGGAGTGTTAAGTGACGGTTGCGAATGGTTCATGGTATACCTTGATGATGACGTTCACGCACCTTTTTACAGTGGGAAACGGACATGGTGACCAGGTGCATCTCCATGAAACTGGCACCCAGTAGGTCAGGTTCACAGGCTGGACAACAAGGAAGCAGAAAGCGCATCAGGTTTCACTGCATCCTGTTCCAAACACGAGTTTTATAGGGGTTAGATGGGGGTAGTAGTAGGGATTAATAGGGGATAATCACCAAAAATAATGGTTGATAATAGGGGATAGGGGTTATAAATAATGCTTTCCCCGAATGAAGCTAAACCCCTGGTTGACTAATGGGGGTATCCTCCAAAAGCCGTGGTTTCCCATTCACATACCCCCAACAACCTATGGTTCATTGATCCCGGGTGAACATTATTGGCTCGCCAAATTGGTCAGTACAAGATGGATGACGAGAATCCTCAAATGGCTGCGGGTCAAAACCCCGTACCCCTGGTTCCTCATCATTGACCATTGTTTTCCTTGTAGTTTTGTTGGTGGTTATCCCCCATTATTGGTTGGTAAACTGCTTGACCCATCGCCAAATCAAACAGACTTCAACCGCAAGATGCAGTGCTGATCAACTCGGGGTAGCGCTGCCCATCTGGGAGCCCCCACTGCCCCAAGCTGGTCGCGGCGTGCTTGGACGCTGGGTCGATCCTTCGGGTGATGATGCATGGCAGCACCCTGCGATCGAAGATTGCCAGACCCAAGATCAACAGCAGGGCGCCAGCTGCTGCTACCAACGGGCTGGCTGCGGGGCCGGAAGATCCACAGGGGGTCCACTGGGGTAAAACGCAGGTCATTTCCAGGAAACCGATGTCCAGGGACGACAACTTCTGATCCATCAAAGCTTCACTTGCTCCTTCCCTCACAGCTTCGACCGCATCCACCGCAGCTCTGCAACGTTGGCAGAGGTCCGCGGCATGGGCGCAATGATTGTGGGTAGCTCCTTCCCCACCACAGCCTCCTGCAGCTTCCAAGGAGAACCATGCGCTCTGGGCATCGCAGCAGGTGTTGACCACCGGATCTGAGCGGTTGGAACAATCCAAGGCAAAGCACAGCGAAGCCACGCAACCAATGAGGCACCACCGGCGAAGCATGGGGACGAGCTGAACATGAAATTCTGGTTATCAGTGGCATGTTAGGTCTTTTGAGCGCTTCTGCCTGGATCTGAAGATGAAAAAAATCAGAAGAAATAACTACTGGTCTTTAGCATTTCTTGACTGCTGGAATGTCTGAAACAAGAAAATCACGCACGTCCATATTTGAAATACTACGACTGGTGAAACGTGCAACTGATCCGAAAAGCAAGGCGGATACTGAGGTCCCAACTGCTTTCGACATTGAAATGTTTTCCGAACTACTTTGGGACAAGCATAAATCACTTCAAGTAGATCCAGTTGTGCAAAGCAATGCTCTTGCAATGAAGATCGTTTTTTACGTCAAAACTACGATAAATCACCACAAGTAGATAATGATGGACCCACCCAATTCCTGTGTATTGCAATTACAAAGTATTAGAATATATCCGAGAATGGCTCCTGATTCGTATCTGTGAAACATCCAAAAAAGGTCACTGTTAGTGGTCCAACCCAGCACTAGTTGTTGTGGTGCCAATTCTTGAACCCCCAAGCAGCCCTTGTACCCCATTTTTTGTCCTGGCAAAGAGCTCTAGGAAGCTCAGAGCAACACACCATCAGTCTCCGCCTACGCGAAGCTCATTTGAACCTTACAATGTTTTTGGCGATGCAGAAGTGAGTTCCTGGAAAAGGAAATGCGACAGAATTGCTATAGGCCTTGTTCGTAAGACTTTGAAAATAATGAGTTAGCTAAACTACAAAACTCCGGACTTGTGGGACTTTGAAACTAAAAATCTTGGGAACGTTAACCAAACTATTCAGATGTGATATCAGGTGCAATAAACTTACTGACGCTTACCAGTAATAAACTTCAAGACCTTCATGATTAAAGTTTTAAACTTAATAATATCCAATCCAATATTCATCTCAGTAATTACAATAACATTCAATATTAGTATCAGCAATGTAACATCATACTCATAAAAGTTCGAAACATATCAGTATCATAATAATAATATCTGTAAAAGGTATTTTTAGGGCCATGGGTCAAAACCCTGTACCCCTGGTTCCCCTATCTTTAACCATCAGTTTCCCTATGATTGTTGGTCATTATGCTCCATTATTGGTTGGTAAACTGCTTGACCCATAGCCATCTAGTTGGTAAATACCCCCTATAATTGTTAGTTTTCATCCCACATTCTCAACCATTCACCAGCTAGTTAAGGATTGGTTGGTTGATTCATATTGACCCATATAGTTGGTATATATCCCCCACTATATACCTGTTATTTATCATTAACCGCAACCAATCCATAGTTGGTTGGTTAATCGTGACCCATTGGATGGTTAAAGTTCTATCAACTGTAAAAACTGGGACGACTGGAGGCCGAACCTGAGGCTGTCACTGAACAAGCCTCCGCGACAGGTTCCAGGTCGCTGGCTGCTGAGTTGCCTCGCTTCACAGCAATAAATATGGACTAAACATCATGGTTTCAGCAAAGGGATATGGTGATTGAAGAATGTCAATGGTGGTTATTAAATGGACCTATTACACAAGATATACATGGACCATTTCAGTATAGGAATGGGTACTTAATGGTCGTTATTGAATGTTGTGAGATAACAACAAATACGTCAATGACCACATGGTAAACAACATAGCTTGCTTATTGCTGAATATGTTGTTAATATCAGCAATCAATACCCAGACATGAGAATTGACTGACCAAAATGGAAGGGTCACACCTTGTTTATGGTAGTTCAATCGCCCAAACATGGGACATCAAGCAACTTCAAGAAGGGATGCAACTTCACACAAGATCTTCAGAAGCTCAGTGTGCTCACCATGATGGTAGCCACAAAGGGCAAAATGATCAGCGAAAGAAGCAGCTCTCTTAGGCTTACGAAACTTTTGCACTTGCGGTGGCTCAGAACGAGTGAAAGTAAAATTGCTAATTAGTCACTTCGGCTAATTGCAGTCACTTCGGCTAGATGCTGCATTGCCGACCGAAAAAATGAATTAAGCGTTTTGGGATTTGGCACTGTACGGAAAACCTGGCGGAGAAAGCCAAAGCACGGATCAGTCTGCTCACGCAGTCCATGCCCCCCAATAAGCTATCTAAGATTGCACTGGAAGAGTAAAGTCTGAATCATCCAATCCGCAATGAGACGCGAAGCCTCGACATCCATGGATGTTCCAACCGCGGTTGTCATCCCAAGGCGCCTACTGCGGCCCCTGTCCTGCAAGCTCCTGGATGTAGGTGATGTCATCCCAAGGATGTCGGTACAGTGGCTGCTTCAGCCTCAACTGGTCGAGGTAGTGTCCAATGAAGCCCATCGATCGACCCAGAACAAAGAGACCGTTCAAAGTGCCGAATGTCATCAGATCATCACATTCTTCCTTGGAGAATGCGCCGCAGGAGCGGATCATATCCACGAAAGACACGGCAATGCAGCCGTCCACGTTCAGAATCAGATTTGCTCTCTTGCGAGTGGTGATCTGCTCCACTGCCAGGGCATAGTCCAGCACAGGTGTCGACTGAAAGTTCTTCTTGGCAAATCCCTTGATGATTTCCACTCGTTGGTCAGGGTTGGCCAAGGACTTGATCCTGTGTCCGATGCCCATGATCAGCTGGTTGCTCTTCTTCATCTTCTCAATCCAGTCCTTGGGGGCAACACCACTGCTCTGTGCATCAGCAAACATTTTGGCGGCATCATCCAAAGCGCCACCAAAGCGAGGCACAAATGATTGAGTGAAAGAATGGTGTATCATCTTATCTCCTGCTCATGGACTGTACCTCAAGCATCAGCTCTCTCTGACTTAATGTCAATTTACATCATGAAGCAGAAGAGAAACAGTCGAAATAAGGTGTGGATTCCCATGGAGTCTCATCTTAGATTCATCGTAGATTCATCTTCTTTTCAAATTCATGGACTCCTGGTATCGCAGGAAGTGGTCCAAAAAGCGGCTGCCAGGGTAGCGATCACCACCTTGGCGACATGAATATCACATTGTTTCCAAAATATTCGGACTTGCATAGTGTCTGCTGATGTATACTGTAGTTGAAAACCGAATACTGAAATTAAATGAAATTGAACAACATTGGGCAGCAGTAGATCTACCTACTACTGTTAGATACCATTAGTATGTTGACCATTGCCGCACCGCAATATGAGGCCGCGACCAATGGCCACACCCTCGTAGACGCCGTCAGAGTTGCGAGCGACGATGTTGTTCAGTTCGTTGGACCTGTCGCGAGGTGCCGAAGGGGAGACTTCCAGTTACTTCGATCGCCTCAGTGACTCCTCCAGGATCTCAGCTCCCAGCATTCCTCCTGACTTGGAGACATAAGCCACAGAGCCAGGGCGGTAGAGGCGGGACATCACAATGTTGTCCAACCTAAGAAAAGCAGGAACGAGGGCAATGGTGATGCAAGCTACTTTCAAGTTCAAACAATTTAGTTTAATAGCTTCTTTCTGGGATTTCTAGGAAGGCGACATTCCGCCCGTGTTGCCAATTCGCAGGCAGCCAGGCTTGATGCCACCCACGGTGGCCGGGCCAATGATGCCAACGCCCTTGTTCTCGGCAACCTTGATGATGTCTCGGGTCTGTTGCTCTGGCACGCCCTCAGCAATGATGGCAATCGTCTTCAGGTTGGTGTAGTTCATGGCCTCCAACGTTGTCTCGTGCACCGATCGGAATGATGCGAAGTTCACAAACACGGAAGTGTTGGGGTGCTTCTGCACTGCCTCCTTTGTGGTGGTGTAGACAGGCATCAAGATCTCTTCAGTGCCCCAGTAGAACTTCACGTAGTGGTTTCCAGAGAACGGGAAGATCATAGCCTCGACGGATGGCTTCTTGCGTTTGCACATGAAGTCGAAGTCCAACATTCCTTGAACAGCACGGTTCTGCATGCCGTACACGATCGAAGTGGTGTCCGGGGTTGCAGTGACCAAAGTGTGCTTTGTTCCTGCTGGCGCTGGTGGGTGGCCCTTTGGGACTGGCTTTTTTTCCCTTTGGGGGGTCATTTTGGTCCAGCTGGAGCTGAGAGATCTGGCTCTGGAAGAGGGTCCACCAGACCCAAGGCCATGGGAATGATTGCGGTGATGTGGGTCTCAGGACCATACACCTTGATGCCAAGGCCCAACTTGTCACTGGCATTTTTGACTTTGCGCAAACCTTCCAAGTAGTTTGGTCCTGCACGACGGATCAAAATCTTGATGTTGTTCTCCTTGATGTCATCAGCATACTCTGCCAGAGCCTTGATGAGGCCTGTGAAGGTTGCTGCCACGTCGGTAAAGTTGGCAATACCACCACCAATGATCAAGCATTTTCCATCTGGGTGCTTGTGCTTCATCATCAGGGACAGCAGAGTCTTGGCATAGACAAAAGTCTCTTCGGTGGACGGGGCTCCGGAATACTCACCATAGTTGGCAAGCTCATGGCCCATGCCGTAGTCGGCAACCGTGTCTGCATACACCACGGAGGCACCTCCTCCTGCAACCATCGTCCAAACACGGCCCTTCTCATTGAGGATCGTCAGCTTCAGGGATGCTCCGGTTCGGCCATCCATGTCGCGAATCAGGGCTTCCTCAGGATAAGCTGCGCGGCCAAAGGGAGGTGGCCAATCAAGCTCTCCCCACTTCTGTGCAGTCAGGAAGTTGGCAGTCTCATCAAGTTTGGCTGCCATGTCCAATGGAATCACGGTGTTGTCATCCAACATGACCAAAGGGTTGATCTCCAAATATGCAAAGTGCAAGTCGACATAGAACTTGTACAGACTGCAAATGAAAGACGCCATGTTGGCCTGCTTCGCAGACGCGAGCTTGCTGAGCAATTTCTGGGTCACTGTAGCTTCGGTCAAAGCCTCCCCTGTTGGGATTTCCAAACGCTCGGCCTTGGCATCCACATCGCCCACATCCACTCCACCTTCATGGTAGAAGAGGATCTCGTCATAGTAACGATGCGAAAGCATACAGATGTAGTGCTCCTGTTCCTGCTTATGAGGCACAAAAGGTTCGATGAGGAAGTGCGTCAGCTGGCCGGTCACATGCTCGACTTTCTGCTCTTTGCACATTCGGTCCATCACCCACTGCTTGGCCTCATCAAAAGTCTTGTTCACCGCAATCAGACCAGCCTTGCCACGGCGCTTGATGAGCTGATCTGGCTTGGCAACCAAGTTGGTTGTCTTCAACCACGGGTTCTTCTCCAAGATTGTGTCCCAGCTGCCCTCACTGGTCGAATCCAACACTGAGGGGGTCACAAGGACTCCTGCGCAGCCCATCTTGTGCTTGCCCCCAGAAATCTCTGGCAGCAGCTTCTCCAACAAAGCCTTGCCTGCATGCTCCCGAATCGGTTTCACTGACATGGCTCTCCGGCGGAAAATGCAAAAGCTCGTTTACTCTCCAGACTCTCAAGATAGGTTGAGCCAAAACGGCTACAGTCGAGGAGCATCATCAAGTTGTGGATACAGCCACGTGAGGCAAAATTCAAAGCTCGCAACATGTCTCAACATTCTGAAAATGAAAAATCTCCGACCAGCTAGCTCCATATGATGGACAAGGTGATGCAATTGAACAATAATCCCTGCCTCTGGCAGCTCCAGAGCAGCGACTGGTCGTGACGTTGGGCATAGCTGCTGCCAAGCGCAGTGCATCTGGGCGTTCTCCAAATCAAGGGAGTTCAGGTGATCATGATGGCCATCGACAACAACAACTAGAAGAATGAGCAAAAGATGAGGATGTAGACGTAACATGATGTACAGTAAGATAACATGACATGACATGACATGACACAAAGATATGACACATAGATATGAGCACCAACAATGTTGGGATAAACACCCCTAAGAATGCGTCGTACCCCAGGTAGCATCCTCAAGATACCCAACAACTGTGAATCATTGACGGTAGACAACCATTTCTTACAATCCGAGAATCATCGCTAGCAATCACTATGCAATGGTGCCACTCTCTTTAGTGGTTGTCAAACGTGAACCGCCGTTGATTTTGCGCACACAATTGCTTTGCCAGTTGGTAGTGGCTATGACCTCCGTTATGACTCCCAAAAAAAACTGGGTGATTCATGATGCTTCATAGTGCATGGGATTTTGTCAGATTTCATGGTATTTCATCCGATTTCACAGGATTTCATGGGATTTCATTGGCTAAGCCACTCGTTTTGAGCCTGGTTTCTCCCCGGGTGTTGGGTCTTCGCACCAGTGCCGGACGGGGACGCCATGTCGTGCGGCCTCAGCATCAAACAACCACCGTTGAGCGATGCAGTGTCTGCGGGACCAAAATACGAAGTTTGAACGAACATGTCTGAATGTGTTTGAACTATATGGGGGGGTTCTCACAATGGGGGTACCCCCAAATCATCCGTAAAACATCAACCATTCATCAACCATTCATTTTTGCGCATTTGGGTCCGCTGAGAAAGCACCATACACACGGTCATCAGTTGTGGCAACCCATCGGTCATTCAGAGCATTGCGGAGCCTCGGCTGGTTGTATTCGGTTGTGATCACCAGACTGTGCCGTGATATCAATGGTTGCATTCGGATGGGATTTGTGATGTTTACCCGCTCGCGAACTATTCCCCTGGCACGATTTGTGATTCTTCATGATAATTGATGATGATTGATAATTCTTGGGAGTGTTGACGGTTGCTAATGGGTCATGATATACCCTGATGATGTCCACCCAGCTTTCTACAGTGGGACATGGTGACCAAGTGCACCGTGAATTCAGCCGGACGGCGCAGAGGTTGGACGATGAAGCACGGGCTCGACTTCACTCCGTGCTCCAAGGAGGATCTCTGGGCTCTCGGGTTACAAAATGAAATCAAAGAAAACAAGACTCCTATGGATGACAAATAAAATTAAACAGATTTCAACGGAGTCATCCTATTAAACAGGAATCAAAGAGCAAGACAATGACGAATAAAACTGTCTAATGGATGACAAGACTCCTATAAAATCAAAGAGATTTCAACCACAAGATGAAGTGCTGATCAACTCGGGGTAGCACTGCCCATCTGGGCGCCTGCCCCAAGCTGGTGGCGGCGTGCTTGGACTCCGCACTGCGTTGCTGCTGCTTCGTTTTTCCAAACGAACCATGTCTCGATCTTCCGAAGATCAAATCCGCCTGCTGAAGGCAGGGCGGAGGGTCACTGTTGTCAAGTGAATCTACTTTTGTGTCTGACGTTGATCGGTGGCTGTTGGTGGTTGTCAGAACACTGTTGACTTGAGACTTCATTGGACTGTTCTGGTTTGTTGCCCCTGTGTTTGTTTTGGCAGTTCTTCTTCAAAGATATTTGCAAAGTGAAGGGCCATGTGCAGAATCGCCTGAAAGAACTCAAAGTCCAGAAACACTGGGGAGCATCTGAGGAAAAAGTACCTTCTCTTGACATTTATCGATCGTGAGGGTTAACAAAGTTCACACGTATTGCGCACTACGTCTGGTGTTTTCCTTGCCTCGTTTTCGCTTCCTTTCTTGATTGGAAAAGAGCGAGACCATAAAAGAGCACGAGGCATTGGGCACAAATGCAACCAGCAATCACTCAGTAGTGAACCAAGGCAAATCGTAACATTTCTTGGCCATATCGTTGAAATCATTGTCAACACACAAACATTTTGAGCTCAATCATGTCAAATCGAAGATGAAAACAACGGAAACTTCTTGTTCAGCCATTGTGCGTCGTTCGCTGACCAACCGCCCGTGGATACCGAATTGAAAGTAACTTGATTGTAGTTTCTTTCTGATATTGACCTGCTGAAATTATCTTGCTCATGTAGCACAGTGAAATATGCGTTATTTACCAGAGTGATCTGGTTGTGCTTAGGAAGCCTTGTGTTGGGCATCGCAGAAATATTCACTCAACACCAACCTTCGGAGTCGCCTTAAACATATGACTCCAAAATCAAAAGCTGTGATGATGGTGAACCACTGATTCATCATCCAATATCACCAATGAATCCACTTGTCGTCGACCATCGATTAGCTGATAACAATAAAGATCATGCACCGAACCCATGACGTGTTCCATCCAGGCCTGGGCAGAGCTTGAAAGTGGAGTAGTCCGATCCTTCACCTCATATGCGATGATGAGATTCCAGGGAAACCCTTATGACCTAATTCCAGTAACAATTCCAGTACCCTTCACGTGGCTTGTAAAACCAGAAACCTATTTACCGTTAACAAGGAATCCTGTCTGATGTTTAGTAATCAGTCAATGGTTGTGAATTGATAGTCAACGCTAGTCCATGGATGGTGAATCATGATGAAGGTTTGGGCAATGATGATTGATCATGGCTCATTGCGGTTGAAAATGTTGACTACCACAAGCCACTGACCAATGATTTTATAACCATTTTGTTTTCATAATTGCGTCTTGTAATAGTCTAAAATTCCACTACATCCCCAAAACATGAAACAACTAGCATTAATCAAATGTAATTTAAACAAACTGCAAATAATCTTGGGCCAACCATCAAATAACAATTAACAATGATCCTGCTAATGGCTAATAACCATTGGACAGCCGGTAAACAGCCAATGAAGACCTGGCTTGAGGAACCAAGTTGATGTTTGTTGGTGTTTCAACGTTGTCATTACCAAATTCCACTCAATACAGGGCGAAATTAGAACAGTGGTTCTTTCAGAATGCCTCGTATACTTCTACCGACGTTTGCTGTACCCAAGGGAAATTAGTCATTGCGCAGTTATAATCAAGACTGGGAGAGGTTAGAGCAACGGCTGCCTCAGAATGCCGAAGGCTGATGGTCGGCTGTTGCGATTAAAAGCCTCCCAACAACGAACCACCAAATCTCAGAGCTAGAACTCGACATTCGCTTCCAGCAACAACATGCGCCCAATACCAACCATAGGCTCCAACCATCCACTGACCCTGCTGCCCAAGCATCCCCGGCATCTTTGGAGTTGCGCCCGCCGCAGCATGTCGAACTGCTACGGCCACCGCCGATTGGCCCCTGGCAGCGGGATGCCCACGGTGATGCATCCGAGTGAGGAGATGAAGCGATTTCTCATGGCCAAGGAGGTCAAACATGGTTCGTATAAGCAATCATACTTTCGATGTAGGTAATGAAATAAACAATCAACAACAATAGGTAGTGGTTTACAGGTTCATGTGGTTGATCGGCAACCATGATCAACAATCAACTGCAGTACATATTAATCATTTACCAACTCTTAGAGCCATAATAACACAACTGCTAGCCCACCATTGACCATTCTAAAATCGCGAATCAACCAACGCGCCGTCCAATGTTAACAAACCAGTATCAACCACCCCCCTGTAACCATGATTAATGCCATCCGCTCCCCTACCTTGCTTCCACTTGTTGATCACAAGGATTTATTGCCTCAATCGTTGTTTCCAAACTTCCAGGGGGCAACCACGACCTCAGTCACAATCACAACCACAGCCATAATCACATCGACGGCCAAAACGGCGGCTGTGAGCTCCATGTCTGGACACGAGCTGCGAGGCGAAACCTTCAAAATCAACGCGGTTCCGCCAGACAAGCATTGCACATTGCACATGAGTAGGAAAGCAACTAATCCTCATCAAGAGATGGGTCCAACCACCCGCCGCGCTTCCGCTTTCCTGTCAAACGTTGGTGAAATAAATATTGGACATCCGACACCAACTTGTCGCCGATTTTTGCTTCCCACTGGCGGAATGATGGAACAAGGAGGTCCAAGGCCTGCCCAAAAGCATAGCGAAGTGTCTCCGTCGAACGCCTTCTTCGTGCAGGAAACGCACCTGGGTCTGACCGCCCATGTTGCTGCTGCCATTCGCAGCAATTATGTTCCGTGATTTGGGACATAATGCTTACTCCGAGGCTTTCTAACATTTGGCGGGGCAACAGACCTCGCACTTGTTCATCCAAGTACGCAGTAAGCAATTGTAATCGGGCAACGTCTGAAATTTTCTGTCGCCGAAGCTTCGGAACCAATTCATTGAGGCCTTTCAACCCGTTGTCACCCAGACTTGTGCACCCATCCTGGAAAGTTTCTTCTCCGAACAGGACGCCCAAATCCCTGGCCAGCACGATCCAAAAAAAAGCTTCCCCGTTCTGCGGCAGACCAAACCCTTTACGCAGCCACTTCAGGGTCTCCTCATTGCCTTGCTGTAAGTTGAAAATGGGCCATGGACCCTGGCCGCTGAGGAACCTCGCGAATTTCGTCAAGAGCTCACACCCCAACTCGCGTGCACCCCCCTTTCGTCCCAAGTGACTCTGCGGTAGGAAACGCGCTGAGTAGCCCATCAAGAAAGGCAATCCGCTTAGAATGCTCAAAGCCAAGTCTGCGTCCCAATTAGATCTTGAAGGCAGAGAGCCGGATTGGCAGCAGTAATCGTACAAGAAGCGTTCACAACATTCAGCGTCGTTTGCTAACAAGCGGATCGCCGCCACTGCAAAAATCAAATCTAACGGGGAATGGGCGTTGTACAATCTCCGAATGGGCCCGTAAATGCACAAAGACGTTCGGTCCAACCGATAACTAGCACAACCGTGCCGTGTGTTGTTGAATGAAGCTGATTGCGCATGCTCGCGAAGTTTCGTCAAGGCAGGAAATTCGCACTGCTCAAATTCTGACGGATATAGGCGGCATGCAGTGACGTACAAAGAAGTAGCCACTTGCAAGGCAAAAAGCTCCAACCTTTGTTTCAAAGTCAAAAGTGAGGCACCACAAGAACCGCAAAAAAAAGATTCCGCATCGCGGCGCGGCTCGTATTTTACGTAGGCGAAGCGCTCCAAGAGATCTAGGTTTTGCGCAGGGTAGTGTACACCACACGATGCCCCACAAGCAACGCAAGTCCGCGGCATGGGATGCCACAAATGAACATATCACCCCTCAGGCTTAAATGCAATTGCCTCACCAAATGAACGCTCTGGTTTTCCGTTCATGTGAATATAAAACAATCTATCTCCAGCCACGAGTAGCCTTTAGTGCTCAATGAACATCATTTTGTGGTTGATACATACAATCGATTTGAACGAGTAAACTCCTCCCGAGCCAGCAAGATATAGTTGCACGCGGTCAACGTTTTCTTCCAGATTGTCATTGTTACTCAACATCATGATCGGCACAGAATATGTAAAATATTTGTTCATTATCGATCGCTGTCAACCGTTCTGAAGTATGATCGACCATCATGAACTATTAGTTGTACAAAGCATCAGTAACCACCACTAGCCATTGCCCGTTAGTTTGATTATGATCGACCATCGTTCTGGCCACCGCCACACTCTATCGTTGGCATTTTGACTTTTAGTACCCCTCAATTGGCTTGGCTGGTTTTGGGTGTTTTTCCACCTTATCCAAACATGTCCTAACACTCTTTGTTCCAAAATCTCAAATCTTGTTTCACTGGTTTGCCAATGATCAACGACGATTAGCTAGATCGTACTTCATTTGTTAGTTTGCGACAGCACATCCAATGACTCTTTGCTGGCTATACGACCCAAACGTTTGCTCACAGCACTTTAATGGATTCGTTCGTTGTATTGGTTGACATGCCTTTTGTACATCAACCCATTCGCTTCATTCGTGACAACAGCTGCTGCGCACGACTGTTGCGGCCTCCAAGCATTGTCCCAAGGAGGTTTCCGAGAAGACGCTCTCCCCACCGACTGTCTGCGAACCACCTGAAAGACCCATCGACATCCATCGACCAAACGCGTCCAAAAAAATGGCTGATTCTCATTGCTTCATGATTCCAACCAAACATATTATGAATACATATCCGACGACACACACATACACAAATGAACTACTCAGCAAATAAACAATTTATATAGACATGTAAAAGAGATGTATGTGAATGGATATTTGTATCTCTGTTTGAATATATTTGTGTATATATAAATATAACAAGGCTGTATACAATCAGTGTCAACTTGAAGGTTCTGTTTCACATACTAAGATCGTTGCACTCGAGGATCAATATGGATTTGCACAATCTGTCCCCATGTTGAACTGGTCTCCAGCTGATCAACACCAACCGGCAACGCCCACTTACAAAGGATATAGCATGGTACAAACTGGGTAGCATCACCTAGCTCAATGTATTGGATGAGCTACACAACTGTTCTACAATTGTCTGCTGCTCGATGATGCTTTTCTAGTTGCTGTCCACTAAGCTCTTTGTACGAAATTGTTTCCGTATACTTCCAGATCATTAAACAAATGTTCAAAGCAGGCGCGCCCCGACTCTAGCAATACTGTCATCGAAGCACAAAGCCAACCGTGATGGTAAATTTTTAGCAAACCGTGATTAATGATGATAAATGTTTGTTCGTGAGTTCAAATGGCTAATAGTCTTTAGTCGTGGTTGACCATGGCTGGTACTGCTGATGATTGATGATGTTCAAGATTGTTTAACGATGGTCAAGATGCGGTTGATTGGTTGGTTGTGGAATCATCCTGTTGGTTGACTTGTTTGAAAAAACCAGTAGATACAAGACCAGAACGATATACCAACAGGCTGCCAACAGGCGCAACTGGATGATTTGCTAACGTAGCATTTTCGTTTTCAAGAACCCGAGGCAACAATACTACTCTGCAAGACATCCCGTGCAGCTGATGAATTACAGTGAAGCCAAGTATCAACTGGTGATGTTTGTCCAGCGACCGGACTAATCGCCTACCACCTGGACGACCCAGAAAAACGCCCACCACTGTCGTTTGAGGGGAGGCTGTTGACATCTGTTATTGCCCGCAAAAACCGTGCGTGCCACCAGGGTGAAGCCTGTGCTGTTGGAGCAGTCCAACAAGAAGGTGATGATTGGCGTGAACCACAGCCCGTGTTTCCATCCTTGAGATCATATTGGAAACCATCTCATCATATGGTTCAAGTGGCAAAAGCAATCATTTATTCACAAGGTCTTAGAAGAATCAGCCAGTAAACCATCATTAGATCATCATTAAACCATCATCAAAAATATGGTTCTCACAAGAATCTGATACGTTCTCAGAACAGCATACTGTAGACCTATATCGAGCTGAACAATCCACCCAAGTAAATGCCGTAACCAGGTTTTTCACCATCGTTTATCATCAGAAACATGTGCCATTCTCAACCATTAATCAAGCGGCCTTCATCGGCCCTTTAAACCATGAATTGTTTCACCAATCGTAACACCATGATGCTGGGCTTTCGACCTCCTCATCTCCCAAATGACCTTCCAAAGATCTCGGCCTGGAGGGATGACAAACTTGATGTGATATGCTATCCTGGTGTAATTTGATGAGCCATTTATGGTAGAACAAATGCAGTTTCATGCTGGTTCATGGAAGAAAAGATGGCAAATAATCAAAGTTTGTAGTATAAAATATGCAATTAATGGCTATTGATGATGATAAGAAAGGACCATTTCATGTTGATGAATTATTCTCCAATATTGGTAATCGACAAAAATAAGTGTTCGCAGTTACTTCCTTTACACACCCCTCCCAAACACTTATTTTGCGCCCCGCTATATTTAGAGCCATCATGGACCCCCTATAGGATCAAAACTAATCTCAACCCAACCTAATCCAACAAAAATAAGTGCGCATAGCCTTTATAGGTCCAACATGTCCCACCAAACAGACAAAACAGGAAACGCATTCCCTGTCATGCCATCATAGACCCAGTCTGAACCCAACATAACCCAACAACAATAAGTGTTCGTACCCACTTGTTTTACGGACCCCTCCCGAACACTTAGTTTTTTGGACCCATCATACACCTCTCATAGGCCCAACATGTCGCACCAAACACCAAAAATCGGAAAAACATCCCATGTCAATACATCACAAGCCCAACTTGAAGCCAACACACCCCAAAAAAAAAAGTGTTCGTAGCCACTTGCTTTACAAACTCCTCCCGAACACTTATTTTTAGACCCATCATGGAGCCCTGTTGTCCCAACAACCACCCAAAATGGAAAGAACATCCCAAGTCAACCCATGATAAACCCAATCTGAACCCAACATATCCCAACAAAAACAAACAATCTTCAACCAGTTGACGCCCAACTGGCGAAACCATGACTATGGTGTTTCCAGCGTCTCAGCTCTCTCACTCGGTCCTTTGGTAGATCAACCTGGTTTATAGCTGGCTTCCAAGATTTCCCTATAGAAAAACATCATTACGATATTCCATACCAAAGGGTAATCTCACCAGTCAAATGATGGATCCTCATAGCCGCTGAGCCAAAGGACCTTCACATCACGTGCCAGAAGATCAAAGGACAGTTTTTACCTCTTTAACCAAATATGTTTCATCATTTGTCACCATCAAACACGTCGCAAACGCTAGGTTTTCGACCTCCTCATCTCCCAAATGACCTTCCAAAGATCTCGGCCTGGAGGGATGACAAACTTGATGCGATATGCTATCCTGGTGTAATTTGATGAGCCATTTATGGTAGAACAAATGCAGTTTCATGCTGGTTCATGGAAAGATGGCAAATAATCAAAGTGTGTAGTATAAAATATGCAATTCATGGCTATTGATGATGATAAGAAAGGACCATTTCATGTTGATGAATTATTCTCCAATTAATGTTCGTAGTTACTTCCTTTACACACCCCTCCCAAACACTTATTTTGCGCCCCGCCATGGACCATCCCTGCCAAACACCTATATTTAGAGCCATCATGGACCCCCTATAGGATCAAAACTATTCTCAACCCAACCTAATCCAACAAAAATAAGTGCGCATAGCCTTTCTAGGTCCAACATGTCCCACCAAACACACAAAACAGGAAACGCATTCCCTGTCATGCCATCATAGACCCAGTCTGAACCCAACATAACCCAACAACAATAAGTGTTCGTACCCACTTGTTTTACGGACCCCTCCCGAACACTTAGTTTTTTGGACCCATCATACACCTCTCATAGGCCCAACATGTCGCACCAAACACCAAAAATCGGAAAAACATCCCATGTCAATACATCACAAGCCCAACTTGAAGCCAACACACCCCAAAAAAAAAAGTGTTCGTAGCCACTTGCTTTACAAACTCCTCCCGAACACTTATTTTTAGACCCATCATGGAGCCCTGTTGTCCCAACAACCACCCAAAATGGAAAGAACATCCCAAGTCAACCCATGATAAACCCAATCTGAACCCAACATATCCCAACAAAAACAAACAATCTTCAACCAGTTGACGCCCAACTGGCGAAACCATGACTATGGTGTTTCCAGCGTCTCAGCTCTCTCACTCGGTCCTTTGGTAGATCAACCTGGTTTATAGCTGGCTTCCAAAGATTTCCCTATTGAAAAACATCATTACGATATTCCATACCAAAGGGTAATCTCTCCAGTCAAGTGATGGATCCTCATAGCCGCTGAGCCAACGGTCCTTCACATCACGTGCCAGAAGATCAAAGGACAGTTTTTACCTCTTTAACCAAATTTGTTTCATCATTTGTCACCATCAAACACGTCGCAAACGCTAGGTTTTCGACCTCCTCATCTCCCAAATGACCTTCCAAAGATCTCGGCCTGGAGGGATGACAAACTTGATGTGATATGCTATCCTGGTGTAATTTGATGAGCCATGTATGGTAGAACAAATGCAGTTTCATGTTTCTTCATGGCAACAAATCTTAATTTGTAATCAAGCATACGCAATTAATGTTTATTGATGCTGATAAGAAAGATGCTTGGGCACCATTCAACAGGGCATCATCACCAACCGAATCACGCTAAGATTTGAACGAGTTGAATGTGAAGAGCAACCATGGAAGGCCATCGATGGCTATATTTTTCCATTAGTTTATCATGGTGTTTGTTCTCTCAGAGTCGTTATCATGTCATCATCACATATCACAGCTCTGTATATCAAAGAGTGATCATAAGATATTTGTATATCAAAGATCATTGCTACATGGCAGTGGGTCAAAACCCCGTACCCCTGGTTCCTTGTTATTAACCATTGTTTTCCCTATAGTTTGTTGGATATTATCCACCATTAGTTGGTTGGTTAACTGCTTGACCCATAGCCACATTAAAGATCCATTAATACACCACAGCTGGGGCACGGCTGTTTCTATGCGCAATTCCCCGTCCATCGTTGATCCGGGCGGCATCTCGAAACGGCGCGGGAAGGTGGCACCACTGCACGGAGCATCAAAGGGTTGATGGTGATATGGCTATGGGTCAATATTAACCCCACCAATAACCAATAATAGCTGGCTATAATGGTTAATAATAGGGGATGATAACTAACAAATATAGGGTATTCATACCAACTATATATGGCTATGGGTCAATATGAATCAACCATTTAAAAAGGGATTTCCACCAACAATCATAGGGAAAACAATGGTTAATGATGGGGAAGCAGGGGTACGCGGTTTTGACTCACAGCCACATAATGAACTATTGGTACTTCTAGAAATCTTTGACGGTCATTGGTACGTTCGAAATTATTGGTAGGTGTTCAATAGACTTGGTTCATGATTGTATTGATTTTTTTTGATGTTTGTTCATTCATGACTGATGACTGGTTGATGATTGTTGATGTTGATCATTGATGATTCTGTATTGATGATTGGATCGACATCATTCGCTGATTATCGTCCTATTCATTGGCAGATTATCTCCTGTTGATAAATTCTTGGGGTCCAAATGCGTTCATGTTTTTCATCTTAGACCAACAGTAGATATCATGGATACCATGGGCTATCATGCCGTTAGATACTACGAAAACATCTGATATTCTAATCAGATGAAATATCATGTCGTTAGATGCCAAGATCACATCGCTGGTTTGTTCGGATCACAGGCGGCGACCGATTTTGATCACGAGAGCTTCCCAAAACGAGGATGCTCTAAACGTGTCTTGAAAAAGCAGCTTCACATGCAACGGAGGTCAATAGCTCTTGTTGCAAAACAAGAATTGGCTGTGGGTCAAAACCATGTGCCCCTGCTCCCATCACTTACCATTGTTTTCCATATGAATAGCTGCTGAACTGCTTGATGGTTAACTGCTTGACCCATAGCCAATGCACCATCAACCAATACGGCGGCATCAACACCAACCAATACAGCTGATGGCACAAGCGGCGCCTCCCAGCTGAGTCCAGGGTCAGCTGATGGCACAAGTGGCGCCCTGAAATGGTCACCTGCAAGGAAGTGAGAAACTGCGACGAGGTTTACTCACACAAGGATTAGTGAAAACAATTTCATCATTGTGGGATAACTATTATTGGTAATCAAAAAATAATATTCGTAGTCACTTGTTTTACAGACCCCTCCCGAACACTTATTTTTAGACCCATCATAGACCCTTTACAGGCTCAGCATGTCCCGCCAAACAACCAAAATAGGAAAAACATCCCATGTCAATCCATCATAGACCCATCCCAACCCAATATAACCCAACAATAAAAGCAATCTTCATCTCGTCCGTGCCCTCGGAGCGGCCTTGCCCTTGGACTTGGCAACGACCTCCTTTTCCTTCTTGGCCTTGCGCTTGCCCTCCTTGCCTTTTTTGAGAGGGGCCTTAGAGACCTTGCCCTTGGACTTGGCAACGCCCGCCTCTTCCTTCTTAGCCTTGCAGCGCTTGGCCTTTCCTTTGCCTTTCACGGGACCTCCTGGCGGTGAGCCACGGTAGAGCGAGGCGCAACCTTGGCTTGGGAGGACTGCTTGGCTGCCAGGGCTTCGCGCGCCAAGCGCTCTCTCATCTCCTCCATAACAGAACTGCCATGTCGGAGACACCGTTGCAAATCAACACAAACTACGTAGAGCGACAGATTTGCAATTGCTGTGTCAGCATGCAAGACGGTGGATCCAGTGTAACTTCCTGTTCACAAACTAAGTGCCAAATTTCCACGCATCAAGCGTCCGTTTCCCACACCTTCGCGATTGATTTTCCACATGTCAAGGACTCATTTTCCACACCTTCGCGATTGATTTTCCACATGTCAAGGACTCATTTTCCACACCTTCGCGATTGATTTTCCACATGTCAAGGACTCATTTTCCACACCTTCGCGATTGATTTTCCACATGTCAAGGACTCATTTTCCACACCTTAGCCGCTAATTTCCACATGTCGAGGGCTCATTTTCCACACCTTATCGCTTCATTTTCCACATGTCAAGGGCTCATTTTCCACGCCATATGGCCTCATTTTCCACTTGTCAAGGGCTCATTTTCCATATCTTAGCGCTTCATTTTCCACACGTCAAGGGCTCATTTTCCACCCCTTAGCGCCTCATTTTCCACACGTCAAGGGCTCATTTTCCACACCTTAGCGCCTCATGTTCCACATGTCTAATAGCTCATTTTGAACATCTTAACGCCTCATTTTCCACATGTCAAGGGCTCATTTTCCGCACCTTATCGCTTCATTTTCCACGTGCAAAGGGCTGATGTTCCACGCCATATGGCTTCATTTTCCACATGTCAAGGGCTCATTTTCCACACCATATGGCCTCATTTTCCACTTGTCAAGGGCTCATTTTCCACATCTTAGCGCTTCATTTTCCACGCGTCACGGGCTCATTTTCCACTTCTTAGCGCTTAAATTTCCACGTCAAGAACCCATTTTCCACATCTTAACGCCTCATGTTCCACATGTCAAAGGCTTTTTTCCGCACCTTGTTGCCTAATTTTCCACATGTCAAGGGCTCACTTGCGACACTTTAAGCGCCCAAGTTTCCATCAAAGACCTTGTTTCCACACTTTAACCATGCGCTTCTACATGTATCAAACACCGATTTTCCAGACTTCAAGCACCCAATTTTCTTTCTTTTACGCGCCAAATTTTCCACATATCAAGGACCCACTTTCCAGACTTTAAACAGAAACTGGAAGCTTGAAGTGTGGAAAACAAAGGGCTTTGTAAAGAAAACCATGAAAATGCTCATCTAAATGAAAACAAAACGGAGAGTTCCCGCAGATTTTCCACAAAGGTTCCGCAGATTTTCCACAAATTTTCCGCCGATTTTACATTAATTTTCCGCAGATTTTCCACAAATTTTCCGCAGATTTTTCACAAATTTTCCGCAGATTTTCCACAAAGTTTCCGCAAAGTTTCCGCACATTTTCCACACAAGTTCCAAAATTTTCTTCTGATTTTCTTCTTTGAGCAGAGAAAGCGTGTGGAAAACAAAGCGGGCAGAAAACATGTGTGGAAAACGTGGCTTTTGAAGGGGGAACATGCGTGGAAAACCAAGCTTTTGAGCAGAGAACATGTGTGGAAAATGTAGCTTTTGAAGAGAGAAATGTGTGGAAAATGTAGCTTTTGAGGAGAGAGCACGTGTGGAAAATGTAGCTTTTGAGAACGGAAAATGCGTGGAAAATGTTGTTTTTTAAGAAAAAATCTGTATAAAACGTGGGTTTTGAAGGGGGAACATGTGTGGAAAACCAAGCTTTTGAGCAGAGAACACGTGTGGAAAATGTAGCTTTTGAGGAGAGCACATGTGTGGAAAATGTAGCTTTTGAAAAAGGTAAATGTGTGGAAAATGTAGCTTTTGAAAAAGGTAAATGTGTGGAAAATGTAGCTTTTGAGAGGGGTAAATGTGTGGAAAATGTTGGTTTTAAGACGAGAAAATCTGTGGAAAACGCGGCTTTTGAAGGGGGAAAATGCGCGAGAAATATGGTTGTTAAGGACAGAAAATTTGTGGAAAACGCGCGGCATATAAGGAGTAAAGAGAGGAGCTGATTAGATGTTTCGCGGCCCTCCCAATAAATAAGTGACGCAATGTCCTCCATGTACACTCTGGGCGCAGGCTGCTTGCGAAGCAGCCTCCGCTTTGGCGCTGGCTCCCCTGGAGCGATGAACGAAGTGCGGCTTGTGCTTTCAGGCATAGTGAAGCAAGCACGACAGTGGAGATGAACTGAAAACGAAATGAAAGCCGGAAACAGATGGAACAGATTGGAAAAAGAACCACACTGCGGGTCATTGTGGAAAGCAAAGGACAATGAAGGTCTTTGGGAGCATCGAACCCATTCTTCGTACTCCTGCAGAAGATTTGCTTGGAGCTGGCGGCTGGGAAGCTCTGAAGATCAAAACTACACCAACTCTCCTAACGAACATGATAAAGTATGATAAAGTAAACTTTGACTGTAGATGACTGTAGCATCAAAACACCACAAGGAGCAACGCAGCAACGGACCCATTGCAGCCCTTCTTCTCGTCCACTTGCTCCTCGGCAGTCTTGTGGTCATTTGCCTGCCGGATTCTTACATTTTTTCACATTTTCTTGCTAATGTCATTACTTAACCTTTGGTTGTATGCCGCTGAAACATGCTGAAGCCACGGAGCGTCTCTGACAGGCAAGGGGTTGAATGGCGTGGCCTGAGAAGCGGACCATTGGCCATTGAAGCCTGACGAAGCCGAAGGAGCGTTGCGCCATTGCTTTGCTACACCTCGAGCATGTTTCACAGCCACCAATGCGTGAGAGCAAGCTGCCTGTTGACAGTCCCTTGGTTCCTCAGTGATCCATAGTGAGGAATGGGCACCTCAGGAAGCCGAAACAGCTGTCCGTAACAGCAGCTGTGTTGCTTGTTTAAACAGATCAGACAGAGTGCAGAAAAAAGGTCAGGCGCAAACTGTGCTGGGCGCGAGCTCGTCTCCGTATGTGGAACCATGTCAGGGCTACCTTTCCCGAGCCTTGAAGTGCAGACAGCCCAGCTGACAGTGCTAGGTTTGACTCTTTGCTGCAACAGTGCTTCCAACAATCTCCGGACAGCTTGGTCTGGTTCCCAAAAACGAGAGCAGCGTTTCGTGTCACAGATGGATTTGCCACGGCTTCATTGTCCAGTTTAGTCACGGTCAAACAATCAATTCGTAGTCAAGCGGACGCTGCCTCTAATGCTCAACGGTGCTTGTTTGAAATAGCCAACTTCTCCGTTTCGAAATGCCTCCACTTTTCCTGCCTGTCTTCCCCTCAAAATGGATCCACGCTTGACGGTGCTGAGGCCACACTTGGCGTTGACATGGGCGCGGAGCCCTCAAAAGGGGTGGCTCAAAAAGGGTGGCTCAGCCGATGAAATCCTGTAAAATCCCATGCGACATAAATCAGGCCATGAAGTATCATGAAGCATCCAGCTTTTTGGAAGAAAGGAAAAAAAAAACGATTGGGTCTATCATGGGTTGAGTTGGCACGTTCTTTCCATTTTGGGCGGTTGTTGGGACAACAGGGCTCCATGATAGGTCTAAAAATAAGTGTTCGGGAGGGGTCTGTAAAACAAGTGTGTACGAACACTTAATATTGTTGGGCTATATTGGGTTCGGACTGGGTCTATGATGGATTGACATGGGATTTTTTTCCTATTTTGGGTGTTTGGTGGGACACGCGGAGCCTGTAAAGGGTCCATCATGGGTCTAAAAATAAGTGTTCGGGAGGGGTCTGTAAAACAAGTGTGTACGAACACTTAATATTGTTGGGCTATATTGGGTTCGGACTGGGTCTATGATGGATTGACATGGGGTGTTTTTCCTATTTTGGGTGTTTGGTGGGACACGCGGAGCCTGTAAAGGGTCCATGATGGGTCTAAAAATAAGTGTTCGGGAGGGGTCTGTAAAACAAGCGTGTACGAACACTTAATATTGTTGGGTTATATTGGGTTCGGATTGGGTCTATGATGGATTGACATGGGGTGTTTTTCCTATTTTGGGCGTTTGGTGGGTCATGCTGAGCCTGTAAAGGGTCCATGATGGGTCTAAAAATAAGTGTTCGGGAGGGGTCTGTAAAACAAGTGTGCACGAACACTTATTTTTGTTGGGTTATATTGGGTCGGGATTGGGTCTATGATGGATTGACATGGGATGTTTTTCCTATTTGGGGTGTTTGGTGGGACATGCTGAGCCTGTAAAGGGTCCATGATGGGCCTAAAAATAAGTGTTCGGGAGGGGTCTGGAAAACAAGTGTGTACGAACACTTATTTTTGTTGGGTTGTATTGGGTTCGGATTGGGTCTATGATGGATTGACATGGGATGTTTTTTTTTTTGGGTGTTTGGTGGGACATGCTGAGCCTGTAAAGGGTCCATGATGGGTCTAAAAATAAGTGTTCGGGAGGGGTCTGTAAAACAAGTGTGTACGAACACTTAATATTGTTGGGTTATATTGGGTTCGGATTGGGTCTATGATGGATTGACATGGGATGCTTTTCCTATTTTGGGTGTTTGGTGGGACATGCTGAGCCTGTAAAGGGTCCATGATGGGTCTAAAAATAAGTGTTCGGGAGGGGTCTGTAAAACAAGTGGGTACGAACACTTACCTATACCAGCATCAACCGTCATTTACCTGCATTAAGCATCATTTACCAGCATCAACCGTCATTTACCAGCATTAACCATCATTTACCAGCATTTACGGTCATTGACCAGCATTCACCATCATTTACCAGCATTAGCCAGAAGCTCTGGGCTCAGAGTTGCGCGCACTGAGCTTGCAAGTGGGGCGCTTCGAACTGAGCCACGCTAGCCATGGACCATGCTATAGCCCGTATTCTGCGGGCTGCCGATTTCCATTCTGGTGCTGATATCTTTGAAGTTGACAAGCCAAACATCATCATTGGACAACCACGGAACTTCACTGACTCTTTGATGGAGGCAATGATTGTTGATGCTCCTCTCCCATTGTATTCGCAATGGAACAACAATGTTGCTTGGAAAGACACACGAGACACAGGCAAGAAGGTCTATTTCCCTGTTGATCAGGACATGTATGATGTTATCATGGAAGCAGACCTGACATTGCTGACAGGGTACCGAAGAACTCTGTTGACACAGAACATGGACATCAACAGCATTCATTTGCAACCCACCCCAGATGCAGTGTTTTTTCCATGGTATCGAAACCGCGGAACCAAACACATTCACATTGATTGGTTCTCAGGAGGATTTGGTGGTTGGAGCTTTGCCATGCAAGAAGCCACACAACACGGATGGCCTCAGTACCAAACCGTTGCTGTAGATTTTGACATAGCTATGGCTTCCCAACATGCTCTTAACCATGGAGGCATTCTGATTCCAGATCAGAAACTGACACCGAAATGGCTGAGTGAACGCAAGGACAACATCACAATCCAAGCCGATATTCACAATTTGAAGTCCATTCAAGCATTGGCATGCCTGGATGCGGATTTCTGGACAGTGAGTTTTCCGTGTCAATCATGGACTTCCTCCGCATACTCCAAGGGATTGCATGATGGAAATGGGCACTCATTTGTGCAAGTGATGAGCTTAGGACGCAGAATGAGACCACGAATCATCACATTGGAGAACGTGAAACAATTCCGATTCCATGAACAGTATGCAGAAGCATGCAAAATCATACATTGGTGTGGTTTTCGAATCCTTGGTGAAAAGGTATTGAATGCACAAGACAGACTTCCCATTCAGAGACCCAGATGGCTTGCTGTGTTGCAGCGCATTGAAGACCCCCCCAGTGACTTTTGCTGGCAAGATTGGGGACCCCAAACGGTTGCAAATCCGCTCATCTGGGATGTATGGATGCCAACAGACGAAACTGAATTGTCCATTTTTCAACCGACCCGAGAGGCCTTCCAACTGTACATGGACCCTTCATTGTTGCCTAAGTATGCGCCATACTTCGCCAAAGAGAACATGTGGAGATACAGATTTCCAAATTTGCAACAGAAGACCCCAGTGTACATGGCTATGTATGGATCACAACACTGTCTCCCGATTGGACTCTTGCAGGACAGAGGACTCCATGGACACATGACGGTTGAAGAATGCAAGCCCAGATTTTGGAAACCGGCCGAAATTGCATTATTGCATACCCAGAAGCATCCGTTGTGCATCCTTCGACCAGTGCAACATGCATGGAAATCATTGGGGAACTGCATCATTTTGCATCATGCATTTGCTGCTGTCATCAATGCACTCTCATGCCTGCATCCGACCCCTGAAGCCTTCCATCTCCCAACGGCTGTTGAACTCATTGAGCAACACAGATTTCGAGCCAACTCTGTTCAGGTTCTATCCGACGAATTTGGATGGTGCCTTGCCAACACTGAACACGAAGCTGCCAAGATGAATCAACAGATACGACACATGGCAACCTCCATGGGATGGCATCATGAAGACAACCCTACATGGCCACCGGAATCATTTTATGACCCAACTAGGGGATGCTGTTCCATTCATGCTGACACACATTGTGAGCCCACTCAATCAGTACCGATTGTGTCACCAACGTTGCCATACACAGCTGAGGCATTTCACCAGGACTTGCTGCACCAAGGACCAGAATTGGATCAAGACAAAGACTATCATGACACGGTGGCGTTGACTGTACCGGACCCCACACAGTTGACACAATTTGCATTGATGGCACAACAATGTGATGAGATGGACACCAAGATGACGCCTGACCACTTCTTTGCAGCTGCCAGATGCCACGATGATGAATCGGTTGCTTCGAGTGAGACACACAATCTTCCCCCTAGCCCGCAACCAATGCAGGATGTTGATGTCATGGCTGATTGGCAACAAGTCACCCTGTTCATCATACCAGGCACATATGGCATTTTGCATGTTGCTTCGGACATGACATATGACCGTTTGCTCCGCATGTGGCAGTTCAAGCTTTTTCCAATGGAAACGATTACTGACAACCATCACCTCACTGAATTGATGAACAGAGCAGTGCAAAAAACCATGCTTTTTCCACGCACAGTTGTGAACGAAACACTGCTTGATGATGACACGTTGATGGAATACTTGGAGGAGCATGACCACTCCACTGGTTCCAAACCTATTGTGATCGTGGAAACATCCTTTGGAACCTGTTGTGTCATCACCAACAACGGGACTTGGGAAGATGTGTGTCGAAGATACATTGAGTTCCCCGAGCAAGCTTGGTCTGAATGGGGGCCAATTCAACCTGACACAAAGATGAACAGATCCTTGAGGGCACATTCCCAAGCCCTTCCCACGCAGATGTACTTGGACATAGGGACCATTTTGGAGCATGTGCAAGATGTCCATCTCTTCTTCCAGATACCACCTGAAACCGACATTTTGGTCGTACATATGTATGGTGACACGGACACATTGGCAGCCTTTGCAACGCTGTGGCATGTGGCCCTTGACCAAGCATGGCAGAAAGCCCACGGCAGGCAACTGACTTTCCAGGCCACCTCACCAGGCAGCATTCGATTTGTCATTCGACCAGATGGTATCAAATTTGCAACTCCGACCACGATTTTGAGCGATGCCATTGCAGCGAAACTGTGCCAATCACTCCTGCCAGCATTGTCACATCAAGACAACACCCATGTGTTACGCATCAAAGATTTTGTTGGCATTGTTGCGGACATCCAACTTGGACACCAAGACCAGATGCCTGACATTTTCAAATGTTTGCAACATGCTTTTTACCAGTTTGCACATGGAGAGACACCCAGATTGGTTTGCACAGGAAAGCAGATCCATCAAGAGTATCCGATTGAAGATCTCTTCCAGCGACACAACACAGTCACTGCACACATCGTGATGCCTTTGCGTGGAGGAGGCGGAGCTAAACAAGACCATCGCAAGTCTGTGCATAGCATCCTTGCTGCGCTGTTGGTGGAACATGAGATCAAACTTGAAGATGTTTCCAAATACGTTGATCAATTGCAGGACCATTTTGGGTTACCCAAACTCTCCCATGTCCTGTTTGCACATGATGAGATCCAGAAACAGAATGAGTTCCGCTTGTTGTGCAACATTGCAAACATTCCCATTGCCACCCAAACCACACCGGTTGCGGATGTGAAACATAAGTTTCAGAAGATTGCAAGCAAGAAACCTGCAACAAAGAAGAGCATTGACCCAAGCCATTACCAATTGTCACAAGGATTTTTCAAGACAGCCATGGGCGAAGATCTGCCAATCCATCAGCACTTCACCCCCTGTATCACAGGCATCAACATGATGAAAAGTGAGGACGCGGCACCATGGATGAATGCCATTGGCTCACTGCACACAGACGAAAAGGCCATTTTCTTGATTGGAGAACCACCTGCTACCAAGCTAACTCTGCAGAAGTTAGTCGCACCGGCCATTAACATGAATGGCCAAGCCTGTCTCATCTCGGGATACCTTGTTCAGCTTGGTGAACGTGAAGTGAAATGGGTCAACCCAGGCGAAGATGCCATCCAATGCCATGAGGTTCAAATTTGCTCCTTCACTGTTTGGGCCTCAGATTGGAAACCGGAACTTTGGCGTGAACTTCAGACATCACCAGTCAAACAGGTGCGTAAAATCCTTGAAGCAGATGGAATCAAGTTCACCATGAACACACCGTTTGGCAGGACATACCACTATCAACAAGCACCATGTCCACCTGAGCAATCAGACAGCATCCAATTTCACAGCGAAGTCAGAGTCAGTGAACTCCGGCAACTACTGCGACATTCAGGGTTCAATGGTGTTTACATCGTTCCCAAAGGAGAAGATGGACGACCGTCGCAGCATTGGAAAGTGGTATGGGTTGACATGCCACAGGCCAAAATCCACACCATCTCCATGACGAAACCCTTTGTTGCAGGACTGGTCAAAGGAAGGAAAGCGATGGGCGTCAGATGCGAAACCAAGCATTTTGCAGAATTATGGGCACTCTTCCACCCAGACACTGAGGCACCAAAGATCATTCCAGATGGTGATGTTTACAAAGTTCAGAACTTGCCATATGGTGTTGACAAAGAGGTGTTGCTTGAATGGCTCCAGGCATCAGCCTGGAACGCATATCCAGTCAAATCAATTGGCCCGCGCACCTGGCTCATCAAGGCAGCAGCGGCACCGGATCGTGAAGTCTTATGCTTCAATTCCATGCCAGTCATCGTGCGGAAATTGCAACAGAAAGCCAGCAATGCCACTGGCCTTGTGGTAGGACCAAGAGCCCAACCTGACAAAACCGCCAAGACAGGAACAGTGCAGACCTCAGCATTTCGACTGGGAGATCCCCACATGGATCCATGGAAAGCAGCCGCTGGATCATTGCGCACGTCGACCACCAGCAGTTCAACTGTTGCCACACCACCGCAGCAGGGACCCACCATGTCCCATTTGTCGCAGCATGACCAACAGATTGCAGCCCTTGAATCGGCATTACAGCAGGTACAGCAGCAGCAGCAGCTCAACACAACCAAGGTTGAGAGCAGGCTTGATAAGGTGGAAGCCAATTTGCAAGCACATGCCCAAGAGACAGCAGCCACGTTGCAATCCATCCAGAAAGACTTTCAAGAGTCTTTTCGTCAAGCACTCACGCACCAAGACCAAAAGATGCAAACCACTCTTGATGAACTCAAGAATCTGGTTCTTCGTGCTGACAAGCGCAAGAAGAATCGACCTGAGCGATCAGAGGACTCCGAAGAAGCGGAAAAGGAAACTGATGAGGATATGTAACCAGACCAGAGTCCAGAGCTTGAATTCATTTCCAGAGCGCAACCTTGCAGATTTCTCATGCATTGCTTTGATGTACACAAGTTGCTTCATTCTGGGAGCAATCATTGATATCTCTGTTACGTGTGCCTGTGCATCCGCTTGGCTGCCCATTGTGTTGTTCCAGCATAATGTTTTTGACTCAGCCATTGTTCCCATCATTTTTCAAGTGTGCTGTCCCCATTGCCCGGAAGAGAATGCTGATCTATTGCCAGTGCATATCAGTCACTCACCATGTTGCTTGCTGGGACCCAACGATATCCATGTTGTCTATGGTACTTGCACATTGCACCTTGTCCGATGCGCCACCTTTGCCATGACAACCAATCTACCATTTCAGTCTTCTAATCGTAGCTTCGAACTGTGGCATGTTGATACATTCGCTTATGATGAATGTTTGCATGGATGGGAGGGAACCTGTCCAGCAGTTCTTGATGACGTAACGCATGTGCTATCGGTTCCTCACAATGTTGCCATATGTCCGTCATCTTTGCAAGCTTCGAGGAAGCTGAATTGCACACTAGCTATAATCACTTGGCATTTTGAGAGAGCCCTGCAATATTGCTTGAGCATAGTTTGCTATTTCGACCAACTTGCCATAAGGATAGAATTTTTTACTCATGTTCTCGCTCAACATGAGTGGAACATTGCAGATGTTCATGGTAGCCGTGACCTAACATGGGTCGAGGGTCAACCATCATGCAGTCATTGGATCCCACGTCGAACACCTCGTAGTTTCGGGCATTTTGCTCATGCAGTGAACCTTTTGAAGTCTGAACAACAAGTATACTCTCCATGGACAGGCGTCAGGGTTGGGGAAGCCACTCACCCAGGCCCTGTTTCAGACCGGTGTGAATTTAACTTTGCTATCTTGAACCCAACATCTATTCGCAATAAGCAAGCCCAGTTCAGTCAGCTGCATAGTCACGTTTTAGCCTTCTCAGAAAATAGTGCTACTCAGACGGTTCAAATCCAAATGGAAGCCAGCTTTCGTGCAAGAGGATATAAACAGGTTTGGTCACCGCCGGTCCCAGCTCACTTCACACAACAAGCCGACCGTGGTGGAGCACTTCGCGGCAGTGCCACAGGAGTTTCTGTGCACGCCAAATTTCCACTACGTGCTTCACGCATCCCGCTTTCACCACAGATAGATCCTTAAAGACTTGTTTCCAGCATTGTTCAAATAGGAGAATGGTCCATCCACATCCTAGTGTTGTATGGTTACCCCAGCAGCTTGAACTCTTCAAAGGAACGAACGCAACATCTTCTTGATGAAGCCTTTAGGATCGAATCTTTGGTAGGCCTTCCATCCATCATTTGTGGAGATTTCAACCATCATCCCACACAATTTCCAGTGGTACGTGCACATCAAGACCGAGGTTATCAGATCACTTGTGACCTGTACCAGCAATGGTACCAACAGGACATGCCTTTCACATGCAGAGAGGCCACATGTAATGATCAGGCCATTCTGCACCCACATGTTGTCCAGCATTTGCGCAGCATTCGAGTCGATAAGCAGAAGCTGTTCCATGACCATGACCCCGTTATCCTACACTTCAATGTCCCAGTCACTCCCACCAAAACCCTGACTTGGACACTCCCGCATTCTTGGATTCCGTACGAACCCAAGCCAGACTATGTTGCACACCATTTTGATTCCATCATGCCGCTGGTGCCATCGCCAGCATCATTCGCTCAAGATCATCCAACCACCCATGTCACTAGCAGCAGCATCACGGAATGGACAAAGGCATGTGAGCAAGCTGTTGACCAAGCTATTCGTCAACAGCATCGCGAACACCCGGAACTATACCCACAACAACATTTGCCGAAGGCATGCAAGGGCAGATGCAATGCAAGGAAGTTGATTCATGTTCCTTTGGTTCAACCTCTGAAGCAGGCATGCCAGGGCCAATACAATCCGGGCCTTGAATGTGTTAGTTTTCGCACTCTGCATTGGGTTAAACAACTTAGGCGGCTCCAAAGCCTCAAGTTCCTTGCCCGGAAACAAGAGGTGTGTCCCACCCCGCCTCGACGCAACCAAATGTTACATGAATGGCAGGCGATATGTAAGGCACCAGGTTTTGGTGAGTTCCCCCGATGGTGCCTCAAGATCCCTGAGTTAGGACCTTTTCCCTTGGAGATCCCAAGCTATGACTACCTGGATCTGCTGTGCCAGTTTGTGAAATACCACTGTGACGCCAAGATCGCTGCAGAAAACAAAAGGAAACATTCCCTTGTCAAACTGCACAAAGAGTATGACGAACGCAAAGATCACTTGCGGCAAACTATCCGAAACATCAAAGGGAATCCTCATCCGTCCCTACGCCTTGTTAAATATGATCTCACAGCAGATGCACGCCTGCTGGCCGCTGACCATGGCCTAATCGATTTGCTCCTGGCTACCAACACTACATATCATGTCAACCAGGAGGCTAAATTTGGTGATGTAATTTGCACACTCATTTCCCAGGATGGTACTAAAGTCACAGCTATGCTAGAAGATGCAGACGTCGTGCTCCCTTCGCAAGCCATGCTGACCCAACCGACAACCTCACAGCAAGCAGAGGTCATCTTTCAACAATTGCATCACTTTTGGGCAGGTTTTTGGCAACGTGACACCGAACAGGACTTACATGACCTGACTCACTGGCAATCTTTCCTTGACTTGGTGCAACATGTTCCTAGCTTGCCTCCAGTTAACATCGATGTGGCAGACCTTCGCCAATGGCAGATCGCACTCTCACGAAGCAAGGCTGGTACTGCCCGAGGCTATGATGGCTGGCACATGGATGAGCTTAAAGATTTGCCACCCAATGTAGTCCAATGTTTGGCCAACATTTTTTCCCTTCTACCACCGGCAGCAATCCTCACTGACGAGGTTAATCATGCCATCACCTTGCCCTTAGGAAAGAAACCGGACAGCTGTGAAGCTCAATCCACTCGACCGATAACCCTGGTACCAGTTCTATACCGATTATGGGCAAGGGTCATCTCCCAGCAGATCCTTCAGCAATGGATTCCGCACATGCCGCAAGAACTGATAGGTTTCATACCTGGGAGATCCCCACAGACCTTTCTCACCCAGATGCAGTTTGAACTAGAACAAATCCATATGCGTGACCCTCTTGCCGAGCCCTCCTGGCAAGGAGCAACACTCGACTTAGTGAAGTGCTTCAACTTGATCCCAAGACTACCTGCACGACAAGCCCTGCTCTGGGCGGGTGTTCCGGAGACCTTTGTTACCCAATGGTTTGACACCTTGAACCAGCTAGTCCGATGGTGGAAAGTTGAGGGTGCCCTCTTTCGAAGTGGACGTATGACGACGGGCACCCCGGAAGGGGACTCCTTTTCTGTCTTGACATGCGTAGCATTGACCAGACTTTGGATTTTCCTCACTTCCACCCCAAGTACCTCACCTAATGCCTATGCAGACAACTGGGCCTGGAAATCCCGCACCTTGGCAGGCAACCTTGAAGCTCTGGCTATCACTAAACGTTTTGTTAGCACCTTGAAGTTACGCATTGACTGGACCAAGACTTGGTTCTGGATTTCTGGAGCCTCCCCTGATGATGCATGGCTGTCTGCCCTTTCAGCTGAAAGTGAATCCCCGCACCCAGTTGTACGCATCCGTGTGGCACGGGAACTTGGTCTCACTCTGAACTATAATAAACAACATAGCCGGGCAACCCAGAGAGACCGACATTTGCAAGCATTGGCCTACATTGCACGAGCCAGACAGCCAACACTTAGCATAGCATCTCGTGCCAAGCTGTGCTACTATGCTATCACCAAAGCATTGTGGGGGACAGAGTCCTACGTCGTTGGCCAGAGCTGGTTCAATGCTCTGAGGAGTGCCATTGCCAAAACTCTCATTTTAGATAAACACCACAGCAACAGCCACCTTGCATGCATGCTCCTTAGCAAACATGTGTTGGACCCGCAGCTTTACCACTTGCAGCAATGCATTCGTACCTGCCGCAACATGTTAGCACAAGCACCCTCCCACCTGCAGCAACAATTCTTTCGTTGTGCCAGCAGACATAATCGAAGGCATACAGATGTCTGGGGACCTGCGGGAGCCCTCTCCTACCACTTGGCACAAATTGGATGGGCAGTCCTGCCAGATGGGACTCTGGACACTGATTCGGTGGTCCAATTTCATTTGCTCCATACGCCCAGGAAGTGTATCTTCCAATACCTTGAACATGCTTGGATGCGCCATCTCACTCAATGTGAGCTGCACAGACCTGAATGGACTTCTTTGCCCACCCCCAACAGACAGGCTACCTTGAGGGCCTATGCCAATAGTGACCCAGTCTCACATCGTACCACGGCTGCGGTACTCACTGGTACTTCCATGTTGGCAGGACAGATAAAGCATTTTGCCGACACAACAGAAAACTGTGAACTCTGTGGGCAGCATGATACCTATCTCCACCGTGCATTGCATTGTACCTCTACGGCGGATGTGAGGTATAGGTACCAAGACCTAATTGATGAAGTCGAAGCTTTGAATCCTAGCTTTGTGCACCTCCCTGTGGTCACCCTATCCCCAGAACTGGACTTCCAGCGTTGGTACTTTGACAACAGACCAACAGCATCCGTCACACCTGAACTCGCGAGTGCCGTGCAACATGCCAGTGACAGCGACGAACCTATAGAAGTGTACACGGATGGATCTTGCACCTATCCCAACCTGCCCACGTGCCGACGGGCCAGCTTTGCAGTCGTGTTGCTCGCAGATCGCGATCAAACCAGACATCGTATGGAGCTTGCTCGATATATAGCTACTTCTGAGATCCCGAGTTCGTTTCATGTTGGCTGCCTGGGAGAGGTCAGAGGCACCCAAAACATCCCCAGAGCGGAACTCCAGGCTGCCCTCCGAGTGGCCCAACTCCAATGCCCCACGGTGCTTTGGACAGATTCCTCTTATGTCATTTCCACTGTGACATTGCTGCAATCCACAACAGAAGTTTGCCTATTGCATAATTGCAATAACTATGATGTGCTGCGAGACCTGTGGCCGTTAGTCCAACGTGATAATTTCATGGTGAGAAAGGTGAAGGCACATGCACTTAAGCCGACCGAAGACTCATTCGAAGTCACCTGGACCAAACTAGGTAACCATGCAGCAGACATTGCAGCCAAACAGTATCTTGCTCATTTACAACACACGTACCCTCTGGATCTGGATGGTGAACAACTCCAAACCCAGATGACCAGATGCAGACTCTGGTACCGCTACATGCATGACTTGCAGGTGAATCGGGCCATCTTGTTTCAACAGGACCTTCCGGAAGAACCTCTGGGAGACCGAACACAGCCTTGGCACCAACAGTTCACATCGTTACGTGCATGGCGACCGGCTCGTGTGTGGCAGTTTCTCTACACACAACAGTATGACCATTTGCTGGATACCTATGTTTGGGGCAGTACATATGCAGACGCGCTGTTGCAGTGGCTATCTCTCCTTCAGTGGCCGCAGGAAGGGTTTCTGGACCCTCATGGTAATGGTGTCACATGGTACGAACTAGCTCTTTCCTTCATCATGACAACACAATATGGTATTATGGTGAATGGTGGTGGTCAACACAGCTCTTTTCGCCCTGTTTTGCAACCCCCTGGAAGTCGAGAGGTACCGTGGAACTCACAGGTCAAATCCTTTGAGAAGGCAATCCAGGCACTGCAGAAATTGGTGGATGCACAACTACATTCGGAAGATCGCTGCATGGCTAACAGTATCCGCATTCTGGGTGCTAGTCACAAGAAACATGGACTGGCGTCGAGGCCTTGGTTCCCCCACCAGGATACCATTGTTGAAGCAATTCGGTCACACATGGATACGTTTCGGAACGCTCAGACTTTTGATCACTGCCCAACAGTTCCGGAGGTCAGCCCCCTGGTGCAGTTGAGGACTTTCTACATTGATGACGAGGATGAACGACTTGGTTGGGATCGACGTGTACAGAGACATAGACGCAGACACAGACAGGAATGAGCTCTGTTCTTGTTTTGTCCACCTAGTATTTGGCATATTTGGAATTTGGATCTGTTGTGACCTCTTAGTTTTGTGTTGTTTCCTGCATTCCTATCTGTCCATTGGTGATGCCCTCTGCACAACGCGGGGGGGCAGCATTGACGACCTGTCCGAAATCGCGCAACCAGCATTAGCCATCATTTACCGTCAAAATCAATCAGCAATCGTGATGATTTTCTATCATTGATCAACATAACTCTCCAAGAATAACGCATCGTCTGTCCGTGATTATGCCCAATCAAGATCAGAACTCCCTTAACCACCACCGACAAGCTCCCTTGATCACAAAGATTCTATCCTGAAATTTGCACTTGATGGTTGAGTTGAGTAGTAAAGGTTGATATTGGTTTGTAAAACACAATTGACGTTAAACTCCTTCAAAAAATTCCTTGGTCGGGGTACGAGATGGTGCAATTTTGTTTAGGAGCATGTGGGTGTCTACAAAATCCAAATCATAGCGCGTTTGCAACCAGGCCAGCCCCTGCAAAATCAGGGGTTTCCTCAAAGCAGCTGCACACGCTGCTTCAACAAGGTCTACAAAACCCGGGCCTGGACTCCCACAAGCAAAATCCACAACCAACCAAATCTCTCAAATCTGACTCCCACAAGCTCATATAAGGGTCTGATGTACGCAAAAACACGCGCTAGAAAATGCCAACCCCATGTTAGTGAGGAAATTTGGTCTACAAATCCGTGGCTACTAAGGAAATATGACACTACAAAATCCATGTTGCGTAATGCAAATTTTGAGCATATGGGCTCTTATTTTGTAGTGGACATATTCATACAAGCTGGTGATAACGGTCGATGACATGAATAGTCGTTAACAGTGCTGAACAGGGGCTAATGAGACTGTCAGTGCATTCAGTAACTGCTGATAATGGCTCATGATGGTTGATCAGCGTTGATAGTGATGAACAAAAAACGAGAACAATCGAGAACAACCACATACATATATGCACATACATTTACACATATAGTCACATATGACATATATACATATATATAATACATGTGCGATATTGCTGATGAACAAAATCAACTACACAAGCTGAGATGGTTGGCCCCATCTATGTTGGGTATCCTATCGGATAGCTCTCCAAGTTGCTAGCCCTGTGCTGGGACCAACACCCGGCTGGATGTTGACGGACGGCCAAAACTGGATGGCCAGTTCACAACTGTCGATGGAACTGCACGGCGGCTTCGGTTCCAGTCCAGAACTAGCAAGGCCAGCTTCGAAAATCGCCGGTTTCGCCAGCAACAATTAGGTGTTTCTCCAGTCATAGGGGTACCCAAAAATGGTTGGTTTTTGACCACAAATGCTTAATCAAGGATGATTTGGGGGGTCCCCTATTTCGAGAAACACCCAATTAAGGATTGTTGACTCCCAAACAATTTGCCAGCTTTGCCATCATTAATTTTGATATTTTACTCGAAAAAGAGGCCACATTGCTGTTGTCCCCCTCAACTGGTTGTTTTTTCCAATTATGTAATCTTTGGGATGCAAAAGGGGGATGTCCCAATGTAAGCTACAGAAAGCATGGCTGGCCTGGAATCAACCATAGCCCAACACATCAACCAACCAACACTGATCAATCATCATGATTGGTATCGTCATTGACCAACCATCATTGCTCAACCATTGTGTAGCAACAAACTACCCTTGTTCAACAATAACCATTGACACACAACTACGAACACATGAATCATCATCAATCACAAAAAAAAACGGACCGAACAAAACCAGTGTGGGTCACGCGGCATCATCCCACGTGAGCATAGGCAACATGAATTGAATCGTATTTGCTGCGATGTTCTGCTACCCAGTGGTGAAAAAATCATCAAAAGAACAACTCGCCAAATGCAAGGATTGCCCTAGGTACCCCAGGAAATTACCAGCTCGTAATCTCTGTTGATTGATGATGTTTGTTTCTTGATGGGTTGCTAACGAATGATGATTGAGAGTGATGAGTAATGATTGTTGATAATCAATGATGATGGAGATCAATAGACTGATAGACTGATGATTAATTGTCGTTGGATCATGGTGATGGGTTCGGATGGGTTGATGCGGATCTCCCATAGCCCCACCTGGCGAGGTTTCGTACATCTTCACCTTGGCGCAAATTCCAACCACAGAAACGAAGTTCCAGCGATGGTAGGATGACTAATGGGTGCGAATGGGAACATCTTTTCATAGCTAATGAGAATGGGAACATCCAACGAATGAAATGCTAGGAGCATCTAATGACTAATGGTAGGAACATCGAATGAAATGGTGCCTAGGAGGTATGAGAATGGGAATATCATCCAACGATCGGAAGAAAAACAAGGGGCCAGTAAAATGACGGTTGAAACACCGATATTTGAGGGTCAAGAATGGAGATTGCCTCGGGGGAAGTGACAGCTTTGCGCGACTACTTGCATTGGGGTGCAAGTGTAATCCACTTGTGCAGTGGTCAAGACCTCGACAGATTGATCGGTTTATGTAGGAAAGAACCGCACTGGGGTACATTCAAAAAAGATGTTTTTCGATTTCTTAGGTGAAACAGTTTAGGTATTCAGAAACGATCATGAATGATTCTTGGTGGCAAGCTACTCCACTCCACATTGCGCCAAGAAGCTGGCATGACCTGCGCTCCCATGGATATTGTTGGAGAACCATCTTCTATGGACCAATGAAATTAATGTCTTACGACAACGAGTTCGTGGCTTGTTTTCTACTGCGTGGTCTGATTCGAAATGCTGCTTGATGGTTGAACCACTACCCAACACTCGTCAAATTGGATCAGCATCGCACCTGGCAAGTGGACAAAAATAGCAAAAAATGTTGAAATTGCCATTGTAAAAAATCGCCATGATACCGCTGCTTACATTTGCCACACATCGTGCACTGCTACCAAGGTGCAGCTTCCATGATGAGCCTCTTCAGTGTTTTTCCTGCGCCAACCCACGGTGGAACAGCACCAGGACAACAAAAGGAGACAGCCTAGCAAGGTCAATCAGGATGTGAACACGAGCTGCAACAGCAGGTCAACGACCGCCTCGAAGCGGGGATTTGCAACGCTAAGAACCCAACAAACAAGACTGCAATGTATAACAATGCAACGCATGGCTACAATAATTGGCAGGGTCTCAGGGAATCTGTGAAATGCAATGTGGTGTCGAATGCTCAAGTGCCAGCACTTGGGTCCAATGCACCTTCCCTTTTTCTTGCCATCTGTTTTGGCTTGTACAAGCGAAACAATCAAAACAGCTGCTGTTGCAGACAGCTGTTTTGTCTTGGTGAATTTAAAATTCAATGGCCTATGGCCTGGCTTTTCAGGCCACGCCATTCGTCTCTCTGCCTGTCGGAGACGCTTCCGTTGGGGTGCTTGAACGTGCTGGCGTGGTTTCAGCATGTTTCAGCAGCATACAACCAAAGGTTATCAAGTATTGGCATCATGAGCAAGAAAATGTCCAAGAATATGTAAAAATACGACATGACTCATGACCAGTTGCACTGAAATCTTGTTGGCCCCTGGATTTAAACACTGTGATGTGGCAAAGCGGAAAAGAAAGAAAGGGGGAGAGGGTGGTTGAGTGGGAAGAGCTTCATCAACCAGTTTCTTGACAGAAGGGATTGGTACCGAAATCTGGACTCTCACCATGATGGGTTCTGATGGGCCATCAGAGTCAACGTCAGGGGACTTAGCCTTGATCACACTCCGATGATCTTCAGGACCGTAGAAAGAGCCATAAACAGTTACTTACACACAACATGCAATCAAAATGACTTCATGGCACCAAACATGATGTCACAAGGACAAGCTTCAGGATCCGCAAGCTTCACCAAGCGGTAACTGGATCCCAACCGGCGGCCTGACCAATCTCCCGCTTTCCTGAGGCATGAGCAACTCCCTTGATGGGCGACAGGAACCACATGGAACCACCCTTGGGAAATCTTCCAATCAATCAATCCTTAAGGATCTAATTATATCTCATTCTTCAGTCACTAGTCAATCCTTCAAAATCATTTAGTCACTGAAACATCCGGAAGTCGAACTCCCTGCGTGATCCTCCAATCATGGCTTGTCCAGCTCCTTTTGCTTTTGCGTTAACTCTGGAAACTATGAATGCGGCATGCGTATGACTGCAGTAGAAGCATACCCAAGCAAGATCTACATCGCAAGAAGAAAAACACCCTACCACATCAAGTACAATCTTTAGCAAATGTGTGTGTTGCTTCTTCTCCTTTTGCTTTGTTTCATCTAGATTTGTTGAACAGTTGCTGCTTGTCCGCTGCCACAGCCAGCCTGGGGCTCATGGTCTTCGCAGCATCATACAGTCAAGGACTGTAGGCAGGAGCCGTTTGTTTGAATCGTAGCCTCCGTCTCTTGGGCGGTGGTTCCACACGTGCCTGGGGCGGGGCTGCTGTTTCAGTCATCTAAAACTAAAATCATCAATTTTCAGTCACTAAAACTTTCAGTCATGCTATTAATCAAAGGACATTTCAAAGTGAAAGTTCCGTGTTGCGCAGGTTGAGTCAACGGCACCCAGAGCCACCTTCATGGATCCAATCTCCTTCACAGTCTTGATCTCCCGCTTAAATGCCTTGTCATGGCACTGGTTTCGGTGAAGACTGATGCGCTACTCTGATCGCACCTAGTCAGAAGATGTGAGAAGTCTCTCAAAGTCAACAAGGACCCGACATCATGAACCTTCTGCGCCACTTGAACGGCCGCTTCGGTTGGGAAGATCTGCTCCAAGGTCTTCAACAATTCCAGTAGACCTTTCTCACACTGCTTTGCGACCTCCTCCTGCACAGCGACAAAAAAATCACCTGCCCCCAACCCGTTATGTCCACTCAAGTGAAACCCGTGATATGCCATGGAGCTTTGGACATCGATTCTCTTTCCAAACAATCAGTTCAAATGTGGAAATTGGATGAAACTGGATGAAACTTGAGAAGCGTCAATGATATTACGTTCTTATCCACTTTCCTGCTGAACCCAGAACCAAATGCACCGAAGGCATCTTGCAAGAACTACACAAGTCCAAACGTGGCTTTGATTTTCCTTCACAAAGGCATGATGAATTCCCAAGTGGCTTAAAATAAGCTTTGTTTCAAACCCACAGAGCCTGCCAAAAATATTGAAACTAGCCTTATCACGTCTACTGCATGATACTTCATGGACTTCTTGCCACCTCACGTTTCTGCAATTGTCACATGATGCAAGCACACTAAACCGAAAAGAGTCCGCACTCAGACGATGAAAACATTTCAAGACCAATCAAAACATAGTCAAAACACAATGAAGGCTTTTCATGGACATGTGATACCAAGACTGTCTTCCACCATCTTCCGGTGTCCCAACATGCGCGAGCGGGCAAACAGAGCCTCCAGGACATTTTGGGCTTCAGCCTGAAGCTTCCAGGTTGGGTTAATAGCAGCGAGGGCCGCTTTCATGCATCCAATCTCCTTCACAGTCTCCCGGCTAAATGCCTTGTCATGGCACTGGTTTCGGTGAAGACTGATGTGCTACTTTGATCGCACTTAGTCAGAAGATGTCAGAAGTCTCTCAAAGTCAACAAGGACCCGACATCGTGAACCTTCTGCGCCACTTGAATGGCCGCATTTTGGAAATGGAAAGGGTAGATCCCCTTCAAAAAGTTCAACAACTCCTGTAGATCTTTCAGGTCACATGACCGCAGCTGCTTTGCCAGCTGCTCCTGCTCAGGGACAAAAAACCACCTGCCCCGAGCCCATTGCATGTCCACTCAAGTGAAGCCCGTGAAATGCCATGGAGTTCTGGACACCGATTCTCTTTCCACACAAACAGTTCAAATGTGAAAAACTGGATGAAACTTGAGGAGCTTCAATTGTCTTCCTTTCGTGGCCCTTGATGTATGTTTTCCTAGTGAGACCTGAAAGCATCTCGCATGAAAGAAACAAGTCCAAATGACCACAATCCTCCCTTTCGAGAGGCATGATATTCCATGATTGATTCCCAGTGGCTCCAATCACAGGCTGTGTTTTATACCCACACAGCGCGCCAAAATAATGGAAGCGTGCGCTCGCACGTCTATGTGATGGATTCGTCTTGCCGCCGAATGTGACATGATGCAACCACAATAAACCGAAAAAAGTCCCTACTCAGACCATGAAAACATTTCAAGACCAATCAAAACATAATCAAAACACAATGGAAACTTTTCATGGACATGTCATAGCGAGACTGTCTTCCACCATCTTCCAGTGTCCCAACATCCGCGAGCGGGCAAACAGAGCCTCCAGGACAACGAGAACAGCCGCATTGGTTGGTAAGATCTGTTCCAATGTGTTCAAGGCTTCGTTTAGACCTTTCAGGTCCCATGACCGCAGCTGCTTTGCCAGCTGCTCCTGCGCAGGGACAAAAAACCACCTGCCCCGAGCCCATTGCATGTCCACTCAAGTGAAGCCCGTGAAATGCCATGGAGTTCTGGACACCGATTCTCTTTCCACACAAACAGTTCAAATGTGAAAAACTGGATGAAACTTGAGGAGCTTCAATTGTCTTCCTTTCGTGGCCCTTGATGTATGTTTTCCTAGTGAGACCTGAAAGCATCTCGCATGAAAGAAACAAGTCCAAATGACCACAATCCTCCCTTTCGAGAGGCATGATATTCCATGATTGATTCCAAGTGGCTCCAATCACAGGCTGTGTTTGATACTGACAGAGCTTGACAATTAAAACTTGCCTTGTCACGCCTACTTCATGGATTTAATTGGGAACAGCAAAGACAACGACCACAACGACCACAACACCATGATCGGCCAACATCGGCTTACCATGCGCCCAAGCTGGCCGGCGCCTGTCTGACAGGTATAAGCCTTTAATTTATTTTTTTACCTGTCCCAATCGTATATGCATCATACAGATTCACACAACATGTGAGTATTGTGCAGGATTGGATGGAACTCGCTGTGGTCGTTTTGAGAACCGCCTCTGCTGACTCCAACTCATGGCGCTCCAAGCCATACTGCTGGCCCTTCTCCATGGCCACCAGCCTGGATTCCATGGGCTTTCGGTGTTGGTTGTCATGCCGCTCATCCCCCAGCGTCAACCTTCATTCGCCCTTTCTCCTACATTCTCATCATTAATTTACATCAATTTCATTAATCACAAGCATTCCATCAGCACATGTCATTGAAATCCGCTGCGTCTCTGACACAATCCGTCAGCCTTGAAGGATCGCGGGGGTGGACACAAGACTCCTGCTCAGCGCGGGTCTCCACTAAGCGTTGCACTAGCTGCGGAGCATCCTGGGAAGGGTACAGATTTAGAACACAAAATGATCAAACAAACTTAGTTATGGTTGGCCATCGACTTTAGTAAGCCAGGCGTGGGAAAATTCATGACAATTCAAAATGCATCCAGCAGGGTCTTTTGATTTGTCTCTGAAGAGTATATGTCAGAAAGCACACAGAACTTGTGTCTTCTCATCAAAAAGAAACGGTTGCATCCAAGTAGGCATTCTGTGCTTCAAACACTGTTTTTTCCGAAGATTTCGTGTCCTTGCTTGCCATTGCCTGATTTAGAAAATAGGGCAGAACCCAAGAGTGTTGAGACTTCGATTGCTTACCCAATCAAAAAAGTTGCGCCGCCCATGGCCTTGCATGCCCGATGCTTTAACATATCGAGACCTTGGAGGAGGTTGGATCCACGGAGCCCCTATTCATGGACAAACCATCTAACATACTTCCCGGGTTTGCCCGGGGCGGAAGTTTCCAAGGTGATTTCACCATAAACTGACAACAATCGCGCCTATAATTTCCTAAACCATCAAGCGCCTATAATGTCGCAACGCAAACAACAACAACAACAACAACAACAACAACAACAACAACAACAACAACAACAACAACAACAACAACAACAACAACAATGAATCGCCAGATGTATGACCTCAATGGGGTAATACCTACCGCGATCAGGTAGTTGGTTACTTAGATCTCAATCACTCAGTGCGGTGGCAGCAGCAATTGCGGCAACGCAGACTCTTTTCAAGCGCATCTACTTTGGGCGTCTTGAGCCAAAGTATGTCGGTTCACATCATCATTAAGATGAGCGCTGCGCTACATATGACGTGGTATGTTCCTACCACACACCCACTCGCACCCCCCATGAGCGGTACTCCCCCATGATCGGTGCTGGACTAAACCGCATGTGCATGTCGACATATATGTACATCGCAAACAGATCTACAAAGTGAATTAGATTGGTATCGATTGAATGCCATCACATCGCGTGATGGACTTTGGAAAGTGAAAAGCACATAGAAACTAGAGTCTCTCATGTGTTCTTCGGCAGGAGATTGCGCGACTTAATCCTCAAGATTTTCGTCGTCGCTTCTCCTGAGTTTGCTGGACCCGTTCCCCTTCAATTTCTGCCACTTCGTCACGACGACCCTCACGAGCGGCCAACACCCTCCTCGCAGCAAGCATAGCGCCGTGCGATCGAGGAATACCAAGCTCATCAGCCTGCGCCATGACAGTGCGGATCTCCTCATTATCTTCACGTTGGATGACTCGTTGGAGATTCTTGATGGCTTTATTTTGGTTGGCGGCTGGCACGGCGCTCTTTATCTTCTTCTTTTTCTTCGGGACGTCTTCACGAGGCGTGGACGGAGGAACTCCCATTGCATCATCATCTGCCGGCGCACTCGAAGAAGCTGCCGCCGAGGATGTTGCGGTAGCTTTGGGACGAGCCGTTGACATTGGAATTTCCGATGTCGTTGTGGCAGTTCCCATTGCAATCGCTCTCATTCTTCCATCCTCTCGAGGATTCAGCATAAAACTCCTTTCCAAAACCTGAGCAAGCTGACCACCCTGTAAGCTTTGATTGAAAGAAGCCTCCAGTGCGGAGGCCATCTTGTAATTCAAAGCACGACACATGCCCTGGTAGCGGCGTTGCTGCGTCGCATTGGATGGGCCGGCGTAATTCAACAGTCCATTGGGATCGATCTGCATAATCCCTCCAGATTGCACAAAATAGGCGTATCGGGTAGCACCCGTTGCACCTTTGATGATCCTACGGATTTCTGACGAAACCTCTTTTCGTCTTTGCTGAAAGGCCTCCCTGCCCATTTTGTGAGCCTCATCGAGTTGAACCTTACGTCGAAGATCCAGCTGAGTGATTCCAGATTCAATCAAATAAATCAGCATGGATCGGACAAGCTGGATGGCAATGGAACCGGCAATGTATGATTCAAAATCTCTCCCTTGCTTTCGGGGAGACTCAAACCTTGCCCAATGTTCCTGCATCTCATCTGTCGTCGGGTTACGAATCCGCTCCCGATCGTCAAGATGGAAAGGCCAAGGGTAAGTAACATCTTCCCTATGTCTGTTCGGCACCTCTTCCCCTTTGTCATTCTTGACCAACCTCATTTGATACTCGTAGAAGTTCCTGGGGCCTCTTGCGACAAACAGGTTCCACATCTTGCCGTAATGTCGACGTAGGATCCTGGCAATGATGCGATCGAATGCCTGAGCATACTCATCAAAAACATCATAATTCAAACATTCATCCTTCTCAATAGGACGGCTGCCAAGAGTGGGAATGTCTTTCGCCCATGTGGGAAGACCCTCCATACCCTGCTCCTCTTGAGAAATGAGTTTGCCAGCTCCATATTCATCGAACATGGCTTTCTCCTCAGTGGATTTGGCCTCCTCTTCCATCTTGATGTTCTGGAAGCTTTCAAGGAGTACGGCCTGGAGACGTTCTTCTTCAATTGCATCACAGCATCATCGTCTCCTGGGTCGTCGACATCCTCTGCCTCGGATGTGTCCTCAGTGCCCGCATCGTCCTTAGCTTTCATCGCCTCCTCCTTCAGTCGTTTCTCGAGCTCCAGATCAGCAATTCTTCTGCTCTTCGTCTTCATCATCGCTTTAGACGACTTCAATAGGAGGTTGAGCTCTGCCATACGACGATTGTTGACTTTTCCTCAGCGCAGCGCGCAAGTTCCCCTCGACATTCCAGACAGATTGCAATCATACTGCCGGTCTCCTTCACGCAAGCTGGACACAATGTCATGCCTGGTTGAGGATCGTAGCGACGAACACAAAATTCTGCGATCTCAACACGTCTCTCGTCTTTGGCATCGAGGGTCAAGGTGGGGTCCTTGAGGACGTCGTCACACAGTTCTTGGATGCGAATGACCTCTTGAGCGATGCCCTTTCTGCTATCACCATCCAGGCTCCTACATACTTGCGTTGCAAGATTTGAAAGACCTTTCCGAGAAGCACTATAGGAGCTCGGCGACAAGACTGAGCCAATCACAAACTTCGAACCTCCTGGGACAAATAATCGCTTCCACTTTTCGTCATTGTCCTCGTACCACGCTCCACTGAAGGCGGTGAACGGGATGACTTGAGCGGCGCAAACGCGACCATCGGTGTCAAGCCGAGCGTCATATTCAGCAAGGTTGTTTGCACTGATGTAGAGAGCAATCCTTCCCTCAGCGAATCGCTTCGGTCGAAGAATTCTGCACCCTTCGTCGTCCCAAGGAGCAAATGGTGTGAAGTACGACATGAACCTCTGCTTTCCATCACCTCCAAGAAAAAGCCCGTTCTGGATGATCGAACTCAACACTCTCACCGTGGTGATGTGGAAACAAGCGGCAATGCTCAAAGTACATCGAGGATTCAAAGGGTGAGTGATCGATGCCGCGTCCAGAGGAAGCATGTATTGGGTATCCCATTGGGTATGCCCAGTCGAAGCTTTGATTGCGATCGGTTTGATGAACATGGGAGAACTCGACAGCTCATTCATATCGATGTTCCCTTGAGCCTGAGCCCAATCTCGATCCCAAGGTCCGATGTCACCCTGATCAGCAGCGATGCAAAGAATCTACCATCTCTGTCTGTTCTGGTATCTTAGACATCGTCCAACCGAATCTACTGATAGCTTCCAACCTGAGCTTGCCGATCTCATGAGTTGAAGGGTCACTTGGGTCGTATTCCTCGAAGTACTTGGCGTCATTCTTGTCGTACTTCTTCTTGAACCAAAGAATTTCCCAAACATGATAATCAGCTAGCATCCTGTCCAAGTCCACCCAGCCGCCTTCATCACATTTGATTTGACGGTTTGGGCCATAATGACGTCCTGGACGATGCCCTTCATGCCAATCTGACGCCGCAGCAGCTTCACGAGACGATGTGATGCTTCCATCTCTTCAGGCTCGAGTTTCTCCATGAAGAAACGTCGCGCGTAAACCACTCCTTTGGTCAACACTGCATTCCTGAATGCGGCGCCATGCGCCGGCATGACCCTGAGTTTCCCAAAACGGGAGGACACCGGAATCTTGGCATAACCTGGCCATTTTCTGAGGTAAGAGTCGTCCTTGTCATATACCTCGGCACAGGTCGCATAGAAGCCTCCTTCATTATTCTCGACAACACTTTGGCATACCTCTTCGAGTTCACGTTTGGTACGTGGACCAAGACCAGTGATCGACATGCCAGACACTTTGAGGAGTCCCTCTTCAGCATCTCCTGCTTCTCCGAGTGTCATGCTGCGTGATAGCTTGATGCAGAACAAATCTTCATCATCATCGAAGGGATCATGAGTTTCCGCTTCAACATCCACCTCATCTTTCTCATGCTGGCTACGGCGATCGCCGTCACCAGCAGGTACTCCATGGGCATCTGCATCAACTTCCATCTCATCACCTTCCTCCTCGGCCCCTGCGACCCTCGTGGGATCATAATTGCCAATGATGATGGATTTGATCATGCGTAAGGCTTCTTTTTGATTCCGCGCGTCGTTCTCAGCCACGCGGCAGGATTCCATGTTATGGCCATCTGCACCACATAGTAGACAAACGTTGTTTGAATCGGCAAGGTTGACCAACATGCGATATCCTTCCAACACATCATGGCGTGCACCAGGAATTGAATTCTTGCGGCGCCCTTCCTCGCCTTCATATTGTGGCATGTTGAACTTGGGGATATACGATTCCTTCGGTTGTGGTTCGGGATGCGGCGCATCACCTTCCCCACTTCCTGCGGAACGTTCTCCGTTCTTCCTCCTCCTTCGTCATCTCCACGTCACGAAGAACAACAGAAGCACGAAGATTGAGAAGATCATATGGGGTGATCATGCTCAACTTGGTACGATCAACGGAGTCCAAAATCAATGAGCAAAGATACTTTTCCTTCTCATCGGGCCACGTGTTCCGACTTCCCTTAAGTTTGTCGTTCGGGGTAGTGGTGTACGAAGAAGTGGTCTTGAAAATGAGGAATGTTTTTTTTGAAGCCTATGATAGATGGCCTCAACGTCCGTCTGATCCTTGCAACCGCATTCCTCCAAAATGCGAAGCTGAGGGTGAGTAGTGGCACATACATCCAAAATGCCCAACCACATCTCCATGATGCCGCCGCACTTCTCAGCGGATGCCTTCGAATACTCGAAGATGCGATTCATAACCTGATCTTGATCACCCTGGGTTGCCAACAGTGCCTTGACGTAGTCCGTATAGGCCACGTTTCCAAAATCAACGCCGATTCTGAAATACTCTTCAAACTGATCTGTTTGTTCATTGTAACATTTCTCGAAGAGCACATTGCACTGTCGCATCTTCCCTCCTTCGCATGGGTCTTCGGCCATGTCCGGTGGAATTCTGACTTCTCCCAAATCAGATACAGCCTTCATGATCTTTTCACCATGGTCGTAACCTTTGTTGCCGATCATGCAATCGGCCAATGTCACCAGCCACTTGGTGACGTCGTCCCTGATGTTGATCTTGCTCATTCCGGATTCCTTCAGGGCGATCTTCACACGAGCTCCCATCTGCAACCTCTTTTCCCTGTTGCGTTCGACGCTGAAGCGGTAAGAGGTTTCGGTTGCGTATGAGTTGGCGCTACATTGCGCACACGTCCATTGGTTGGCAGTGTTTGTGGCTCTGACATTGGCGTCTGATCTGCCATCTTCACAAAAGATCTTGGGATTGTTGTAGTCAACCAATCTCCAAAACGGACCATAGAAGTACTGTTCTGAAGGGGTCACTCTGACAATTTCCGAGACAACAAAGTCGGCCTTTTCTTGCCTCTTGGCGCGAGCATCCTCCGCTTCCTTCATCTTCATCTCAAACTCACGAATGGCGGCATCAGGATCCTGAGCTGTCCCTCCAGAAGAAGAAGCAACTTTGGGCGGTCTGGCCACCTCCGTCAAGATGTCGTTTGAGATTCCGAAGGAGTGGGAGCGACTGTCACCAAGGATGTTCAGATAGTCGACAGTCTCTCTTCGCAGGCTGCAGGGAGCAGCATCTTTTGCTTGAACAAATGCTTGTCCATCACAGCGAAGATGAATTTCCTTTGGCTTCATGTTGTCCGCTGACGATCGGAGAAGGGATGTATGTCTGTTGGATGATGCAAGCACAATAATTGTTGCCAGCATTATGACTATTGATTCTGCTGCATTGCGGCCTATCTTTGTCATGCTCAACACTGATGTTCGATTCAACGGTGGACGTTTGTCCCAGACGGGCCCCTTTGCAGCGAAAGTACATTCAAGTCTTAGGCAAAAGGGCATTCTTTCATCGACTGAGCCCGGACCCTGGAGATCGATGTGGCTGGCTGGAGGTGATCACTTTGTGAAGATCCGCAAAGGCGATGCTAAGGACGCCAAACATGTACAGTGACATTGTCAGCTTCCTGTGATTGTTCTTGATCAACTGAACACATCGGTCGACGGCATTGAGGAACTGATCCATGGGCTTACCACTGAAATCAGCAATATACACCACAAGGAGCTGACCATAACCCATGATGTTCTTCAAGCCTTCTCCAATTCTATCACGGGCGGATGATCTCCCGACGGTGTAACGCAAATCGGTAAGAACAATGGTGACTGCTGATCGGATGGATCCCCCCAAATTCTTGGCCTCTTCACCATCCGCCACGGTAGTTCCCACAGGGCAACGAAGCTGATTCATCATGGGCTGGATCTCGAGAGCAAATTCTTCAGTTGCTTCCACCAGCAATATACATCATAACCGGAACCGATGGGTAATACCCGGCGCGAATCAGGTCAGAGGTCTTGCTCGCATGGCGGTAGAGGCGCGCCCACTCGAGATCACCCCACGTCTGCTTCCATGATCGCATTGATTCCGTTGACCATGAGGAAGTTCAAACTCAGGTAGGTAGTTACCCTTCCCACGCACTGTGACCAGGTATTCAGAGACGGCTTGTTGGCGACCGGCCCCAATATCGGCGCTGGAACGTACGTCGCGCCATACTCGGCCACAAGCACAGTCACCTTAATTGGCGCTCCAGAAAAATCTGGTCCCTGTTGCATCTGAGTCGTACAACCTCGAGGTTCTCCCGGCGGACGAGCGCCGCAGCTCCCTCGAGGAGTCGATTGACCACCGGGAGGAGCTTGGGGCATTGCCTTCGGAGGAGGAGATCGTGAAGTTCTCCCTCCTTTTCCCTTTGGAATTCGGGTTCTTGCCCATCCTGTGGACGAAGCCGGTGGAGGACCTTCCGGAGCTGGTGGCCTTGCCCAAGACGGGATTTCTTCCACATGACACTCATGTGGTTTCCGTCCGCCACTGAACATCAATGGCTTTTCCCAATCATCGAGTCGATGAATCTTGGGTCTTCCTTCCTCGTCGAGATTCTCCAGCGCCATGTCTCCAACAGTCACAGTTCCTCCCATTTGAGAGGCCGCATAGTCATCATGTAGACTTTGAACATGGAAAAGGTCACCTCCCTTTCCCTCAATGACGATAGCCACTCTCTGCTCCGTACACATTGTAGCCCCCACGGTGAGTAATGTCCTCTGACAAATCCCAGCTCTCCATGATCTCACCGATGAGCTCACCACAATTGTTGTAAGTGGATGTATCTAACCAAGACAAGGAAGAGATACCAAACCTCTCCTTCTGGATCTCATAGTAGACCACCAATTGTGGATGACCTTACATGCGCCTAGCATCGTTTCCAAAGAGGTCACTGCAGCTGCACGGAACAATGGAAGGCCATGCCTCAAACTCATGCAGTCTTCAAGGACATCCTGAATGATCATCTTCTTGAGCTTGGGATCGGCATTATTCATCCGCAAAGCATGCCCGAATTTCATCGATCTCAACCTGGCAATTTTGCATACCTTGTAGAGATTCCTAGGCGTATGATTCAGAACGCTCAAACAAAGAAGCCAATGGTGATCAGCATCACGGATGGAAGACTTGTGTGATGAATCAGGCGGGACGTTGGTGTTCAACTGAGTGTTGCCAGAATTCCTCATAGTCAAGATCTTCTCCTTGATCTGAGCCAAGGGAGTCTCAATCCCGAACGGTTGCGGACTATAGTTCGCGGAGGGAACATCAGCGAAATCCCCTATCCTCGCCAGTGCATCCGGTGACATGAACAATTCACTTTCATTCATCTTCTTGCACTTCATGATCCTCGCGAACGTCTTCACGCAATTCAGGAACAGTCCACCATTGACAGCCAGGTCGTCCGGATGCTCAATCGCCCTCATCAGGTGGCACAGAACCTCTCCGGCCGGATTAGCGTCATCTGCATCTTTTCTCTTCGAGAGATACCAAGCAGAGTACACCATCACCGGCGCAAATTGGAACGTATCGATCCACCTTCTGCAGCCGTTCAACGTTGGTTTCCTCGCATCATCCATGTGCAACGAGAACGGAGAGGGCAGGTGGCCAGTGTTCTGATGCGCAACGGCATTCCGACGAACGTTCGCTGCCTGGTTGATCAGGTTGTTGAAATGATCCAGGGTAGGAGCGGCTCCACCCATAATGCCGAGGATCCACCACCACAGATGCGTACGTTGTACAACGTCTGGGGGTTTCACCGAGACAAATGACCAAGGTAACTGCAACCTCCGCGATTCAGTCCGGTGGATCACAAACGCTTCGGAGCAGACCCGGTCGTCGAGCACCGCACACGCCCCGGTTCCTGACCGCTTGATCCTGCCCAAACTCCAGCGGAAATGACGATGAATATCGCTTCTTGGCCCCTCAGAATACATTGAGCGATACTGCTTCCATTCTTCAGAGGGAAAGCGAGATCTTCTTTCTTTGACTTGACGGTTACCAAATGGTTTATCCTATTGACAACGTTTCTGATGATCCGATCAGTATATTGCTGAATACCTTTGGTTTCTCTGCCAGCACATTTTCCAGGGTATGTGAGTGGTCGCACTTGAGTCTCATGCTAGGGAATTCTACCCCCCATGACACTATCAATTCCACGGCTTCTTCAAACTTTCGGCTTCATCAGAGAACTTCGTCTTGAGACCATACATGCATCCGTCAAAATCATGTTCATCACAATCGGCACCTTCCATGACGTCAATGATCCTTTGATCCTTCCAGTAATCGCGACCCCTGGGTAATTCCATCAGCGCCATCCCGCCAACCGAAAGGATTTTCACAAGACATACTACAAACTCCTCCCATAGTCTCCAGAACATTGTTGCTTTCATCTGAATCAGGTGAGCAGCCGATTCTTTTCTCAGCATGTTTAGCCGATTCCACGGAGAACCTCCGGTACATGGACCTGCGCAGAATACAGAATCCTTGTCTGTAAGAAAAAATCTCCTCCACTTCGCTTTACCATATGGAGACAACAAATCATCATCTTCGGCCAGCGTTTCCAAGTGAATGCGAATATGCATGGATATGCTTCATTTTGGGGACTGTTTCCGCGAAAAGACTGACTGGCTCAGCACACATCAGCAGGAGGCATGGGACTGAATCAGGTAGCTCATAGATTGCGATGGTCACTGATTCTCCTACGAAGTTGGTCATCACTGCATCTGGAACGGATCGATCAAATGAGTACGTCAGCCGAGTACCATCCTTCCTCACCAGCACTAAACTGATCTTCGAAAGATGGTCCATGACGATCTTCACTTCATATTGATAGCCAACAAACATATCATTTCTTCCAATGATCTTCATCCCATCGGTCTTCCGACTTATTGCGATACGTGGATGATGTTTCCGGTCGATACCTTTGGGAGAATCGGATGTCACACCATCATCCAGTATGTCATCACATTGATCCATGTTGTCCCAACCGCCGTCACGAACCAAGTAGAACTTAGTCGATCCAGTCCAGAACTCATTTCGTTCATTGGAATACTCTGTATTGTCGCCAGCAAAACGCCAATCATCGGGCATCACCCGTTTGTACCTTTGAAACTGACCAGTGGCGTTGCGGGCATCCGTCAACATCTGCACGTTACATGGGCAGTCACCTGCCTCATTGGGTACGAACATTCTTCTTCTTGGACGTACATGTACCCGAATCAGTTCATCTCCATCCTATTTCCATTGCTTGACTGGCGCCAATGCGTCGCAAATGGTGGGTGACGCAGTCACGTACGAAAGAGGACCCCCCAGGCAGCTCCCCCCATGAACAAGACGGAGTAGCGTATTGATCACACGTGGCTGTTGGGGGCAACCCACCCGGACTGATTGCATCGCCTGAGGAACGAAGAGCGCTTCAGTAGAAAACATCAACTGAGGCATTGTTCGGCTCGCCGAAGATGGAGGAGACGGAGTGGAAACAGCCGATCCGAGCGGGACGTTGTGTCCACAATCCGAGCGGGTTCGTATGGGGCAAGCACAGCTGCACCAGTCGGAACAGGTGAACGGTGATATTGAAAACAAGCATCGATCAAAACGATCAGCTTGGGAGTATCGAGGAACATGATCTTCAACCTGTTGCCATACCCAAGTACTACGTGGACAATCAGAAGTCACACCAGAGCCCGTGTGGGAGCACGACGAAACAACACCTGAGTCTTAGCAACAAAGATGGGGTCAGAACCGTCAACTTGTTGAAGACCAACCTTCCCAGTCATCCCTGTGCGATAAACGGCTGGTGGTAGAATTGGTGTATTGGTATACGGGAAATTGGGAACATCATCGGAGTTTGTCTGGAACAACTGTCGCGTCGCGGTGTCCACGTCTGTGGTGGGAGATACCATATGCAGCCAAAAGCTTCGTGCCAAGGTCTGACTCACTGAGCAAACTGATCAGCATACAAGCTCTCTGCCAGGCAAGAGGGTTCTTAAAACCCTTGGCGCGAATATCCGCAGCCATCTTAGAGGTGATCTCATAAAGGAGCACAAAGTGATCCTTACGGAAATGCTCACGCAACGAAGTGATAGAGATTCCATGAATTCGTTCCAAATGGCGCATAGTGGGATTCTTACCCGATCGAACCACACCGATCATGCCTTGGTTGTCAACCAGCAATAACCGTCCAAAGGCTCAGGGCCGGCAGACCCATAGTCCGAAGAGTCACGTCGGCAGCTACAATTTCAGCTTCAGGCGTCGAATGACTCACACACCCTTGTCGCTTACTACCTCCAGCCAATGGGAAACGCGTGCGCTTCCCTTGAACATGCACGTGTGAACCTGATGTTGACCGAAGGGATAGCATCAGCATACAACGCAACGTTCAGTGTGTCAATACTATCTCCAACCCAACCGATCATGCGTAACTGAAGAGTGGAGTTCACATAGCACATTAAATGATGCAGTCGCATGTCATCATCCTTGGACCACTTGGTCATGTTTCGCGCCAAACTATTGATCGACCGCAACAAGTCAAAACGAGCGATCCGCGCAGCATAGAGGAGCTTCATCAACACGCTAGAAGCATGTGGAGCAAGCGCACCCCTAACTACATCCCCTGAAGTGACGTCAGATTCAGGGTTCTCAGGTTGCAAACCACCGGAGACATTCGGATCAAAGCGATGGGCACACCATGGACAATCCACTGCTTTCTTGGAGTTTCCAGAACATGGCGCCCGTGATTGATGATTCTTGGTTTCTTCGGGAAGACTTGGGGCACTCACTTTCTTCAACTTCGTGTCCTTCCCTACTATATCCAAATACTTTTCAACGGATTGCTTCAGGAGACCTTCCATGTCATACGTCATAGCGGTGACTTCTGTACCATCATGCAACTTGGAAGTTCCCTTCGACAAATGCATCCCAGATAAAGACCGAGGTCTGTCTCTGGCTCAATGTGTAATTTAGTGCGAAGCAATGCCCAACCTGTGGCCAAGTTTTCGGTTGGACCTGCCATTTTCAGGTCGTCCACATATACAACCAATAGCAACCGCATTTGTGGATGAAAATACATGGAGGGCCACTCTTCCCCTACGGGGACGAACCCTAATGTTTTCACTTGAGTGTCACAATGTTGCTCCCACATAGTACCAGCATCTGGGCGCCCGTACAAGGCCTTTACCAGGCGAACAACAAGACGACGGAACTTGCTGATGTCAACATCCTCAGGCCACGAGTCAGGAAAAGTAATTCTACCCAACACTTCGCGCCTGCAGTCCGATTGGCCTGAATGTCGGCCTGGATTGCGTCAGCCAGTTTCAGTTTCACGTCATGACCAGGGAGGCATCCACAGAAATCTACCCCTCGAAGCTTCGAATGATGCCGGGGAGTTTCCTAAGTCCTGAAAGAATGCTGCCTCTCTGCGTTGATTCTTCACTTGGTTTCCCATGAGAACACCGCGCCCTTTGAACTTCCTGCGTGGGTCACCCTTAGGAAGCTGATGGTTCTTTTCTACACATATACCATGAACACGGGCTAGATGAATCTCTTCCTTGTTCTTCTTAGCTTCTCTCACTACATCATCCAACTCTCTGATCACAGACACGTCATAGACACCAGTATCCCTTTGCCCTTTCCATTCCTTCTGCATTGAGGCTCGCGCTTCAGCATCTTGCATCATCTCTTTTCGCCCAACAGGTCTAGATACCATGGCGTTGAATCCATAATTGGATGATGGACACTTGGGGATATGATCACGATGTTGAACAACATGCGAGATGCATGGCATGGATGGGAAATGTCTTGGCTTGTTGGATACATTCATTTTCCCATCAACCACCATAGATGGAACACTGATCTCCCCATGCTCCTCGTCGCATACATTCTCAATATCCCAAGCGGCTGATGGCCCATGTCCTTCCTCAATGGCTGCCCAGGTGCCCCAATCATAATCAAAGTCCTCATCTTCATCATCATCATCATCATCATCATCATCATCATCATCATCATCATCATCAGGACATCTGTCGATACCGAAAACGAGAGCGGACTCGATAATCCCAGATCATCGTCGTACTCATTGCTAGCCATAACAGGAACAGAAAGATTCGGGAAATAGATGATCTTCTTCAGCCGAACCGTCTTATCGGTATCCTCACCGGTCGGACACGTTGCGTCACCACCTAGGGAACCATAGGACATACTGTTGGCAATGAATGGCGATGCCACATCAATGCCATCAGCACGCTCAAACTGAATATAAGCATCCTTCAGATCAGGTCGTGCAACAGAAGCAGTATCCTTGCGATCTGTCCCGTCATCATGGTCGGCGCCATCCTCATCCTTTGCTCCCTTACCCTTCTTTTTCTTCTTCTCTTTCAATTTCTTCTCAGGTTTAGGAGCTGGTTTGGGCTTTGCTTTACTATCTCCCGGCGGTTTCCTGGTCTTGGGTTTCTCAGCGGCACTTTCGTCAATCTTCCTAGCTATCTTAGCCGCTTCTTCTTCGATCTCTTTCTTCTTCTTGTACATGTTCCTTCTCTTGATCGACATCCGCTGCCATTCCTCCGGAAGCATCTCGGACTTGGGACGAGGAGATCCGAAAACCAACTTTCTTCCATCCTCCCCTACCTTATACTTCTTGCCAGCGATGTTGATCTTCACCCATTGACCATCATCATCAAGGTAGATAGCACCATCACCTGCCTTTCCCCCTTCAGAATAATGTTTCATTGGTTCCTTGTCGACTTCATCCCCAATCATTCGTTCACGCAAGTCCTCTCTCTTGTCAGCTGGATCATCAGCGACGCGGCCACCCGAACCTGAAGGACCATCACCTGGACCGTCACCATCATCATCCTCATTATCATCCTCAATGTCACCGTCAGGTGCATCCAGGATTTCCGGGGACTTCTGGTATCGATCTTTGTCGGTCAGACTTTCAAGTGTGGAATTCATTTCCACGTATCGGGCTTCGCATGGGAACGTGATTGGATGACGTAGAACCAACTTCTGAACCAACTAGGGTTTCCTCAATTTGTCACATGGTCTCTCAGCATCAAAGGCAAAGTTTTGCTTGGTGAAATCATCCAAGGCCCAAACGCGATACTGACCTGTCCATTTGAATCCAACACCAATCTCAAAGACACCTGGAATGGCATCCGGATCGAACTTATGAGATTGCTGCACAACCCTGGTACTGCTGGGTTTGAAAGACACCAAAGCACCAAAAGGGATGGGTTCACCACCAAACTCCTCATCGCGCAGCTTCGCCCATGCACTCAGGTCATCATTGATCCTCTCGATATTCAACAACTGACACGTGCACTCAAAAGCAGCACGCCAAAAGCATGGCGGTAGTCCGGCTTGAAGCAGACATGCGGCGGTCGTGGCGATCACAAATTGGTTGTTTCTCTCAGCGATAGCATTGTTTTGGCGTCTTCCAGGGAGTGAATGATCATATGGGATACGGAGCTCGGATGTTGCCTTCTCGAATTGTGGTGCCTTATCCGCATAGATCTCCCGTATCTGGAAGCGACCTTTGAATCTCTTCAGTGCACGAACGACATCATCACTGGACCTGGCTTGGGATACATAGGCTCCCAGGAGCCTTGTGTATCTGTCACGGACCACTAGTACCTCATTTTCCAACAGATATCCCTCATCGTACACTTTCCGAGTATCCATGAAATCCAGAGTAACCAAATCACCGAACTTCTTGAGTTTGCGTTGAAATGCTCCACGGTAACTTTTGTAGTGCTTCATCTTTGCCCGAACGCAAGCATCACAATATGGATTCTTATATCGATGCGTGAGAATGTGAACCAGAGATGTTGTCTCTCTTTTCAAAGTACCTCTACGTCTCAAGCATGGTTCACCTCCACCATCACCGACATCCATCTCGTCATCATCTTTCTCTACCTCCCGCCTGCCCCCATTCTCGGGGGGCATCCACGACATCATCAATGTCTGGTTCATAATCACCGTCAGTCAGATCATCCCACTCACCATCGATCGTCCATTGGTCTACCCATAAAAGCTTTGACATCATCTGGTGACATGTCGCCCAAATCCCAATCTGAAAGCCTGTCAACATCCTCCGGATCCTCCAATGGAGGGACATGGTGCGCTTCGGGTAGATCAGCAAACATGTCATCATCAGACTCATGCTCACCGACAACTACAACCTTCTTCTTGTTCTTCCTCTTTGTCCTCTTTGCATTCTTTGGACTTGGTTTCTGATGATCGATTGATGTCATGAACTCATCTCCACTATCGGTGTCAATGACCATCGTGTTGTTCAGCTCACACACGGTAGTGAATATCTTAGACATTTGATCAGCCATGCGACATTCGTGAGGTTCGCATTCCTTCGATCCCAAATGGATGTATGGTATTAGATCCCGAACAACCATGTCGATACGCAGACCATCCTTGTTGATCATAAATGGATCTTTCCCAGGCGGCCAAATGAAAGCATAACCTTCATGCATGCATCTCTTTCCCATCGAGAAGACGGAAGGTGTATCATCCAGAACCTGAACTTGAGCTTTCTCTTTCACAGTGCCCAAATCAATGTTGACATATGATCTGCGACAGTGATGCCGTTGGCCGTGTGAGATGTGATTGGATCACAGGGGTGTAGTTCAAGTTCCATTCTGATAGCTTTCCTCCTAGCAATCACATCATGACCACTTCCAGAGTCCATGATGAACCTTTTGTCCTTCTCCTCAACTGGTACCGTGATACACATGACATTGTCACGCTTGACATTTGCGCGCTCAACATGTGGGATCATTCTTTCCACGAGCACCCCATCGGGAGAATGCTCATCTTCATCATCACCCAATAATCTCATTTCTATGTCATAGCTGGGTCCCACGACAAGGATGACCATGTCGATCAAATGATGATCTGCGTTGTCAAGGAGAATACCGACACCCCTTGCCCGACACATGCCGAGCTTGCGGGCAATCACCTCGTTGGTGTTGTTCAAATAGTTCTGCACGTCAACCAACCTGTGAAGGCGCTTCGATTCCTTCCTTGGCCACACGGTCAACTTATCGGGATCGACCTCAAATTCGCGGGCATCCACGTTCATGTCGAATTGTACCTTGTTCCCTTCGAGCACCTTCTTTTGAATGGGCATGGCATACATCTCATCTTCTGAATCTGACACATGTGTAAGTGCAGGAGTGGCTTTCTTTGGTCGCGCACCCTTCATGCTAGCATCATGCTGATACTTGCAATCCTTGCCATTCCTACAATGTCCATCTTGTGTCCACATGATGCAATGACCTTTCCTCTTGGCAGGTGAAGGTGATCTCGTCTTCTTCTTGTTCTTGTCGTTTCCCTTTGATCCTTGACTTGAACCTGATCCTCTGCTATTTGGTCTTCTTCCCCTGGAGGCATCCCTTTTCTTCTTTTGTTCTTCTTTCCACTTCTTGCGTACGGCTTCTGAATGACTATATAGACACGCTGCTCCATTCCTACAATCCTTCTTGTCAAAGTGGAAGAAACATGGGATCTTTGACTTATCCTTTTCCTTTGAAAGTGGCTTGCTCCCACCAGGCTTCTTGGTGTTGTGACTCTTTGGGTGAGGATTTGCGATGATCGGGCCAGCTGTTGCCGCTGATGATGACGAACCACTAGGCTTCTCCTCATTTGTCTTCTTGGGTTTCTTTGGAGACTTGGGTGATCCTGGCGACCCCCCATATTCATCATCGCCCATGGCCGGCGCACCGGGTCTCCTGACATCGTTCAAACGTTTCTTCAACCGTTTATCCCAAGCCAATGTGTTCTTATCTTCCCTTTGCTTGGCGATGTAATGTTGAATCCTACCTTCCAAGAATTGTCTGGTCTTGTCGGGATCACCTTCCTTGGCAGCATCATACCTCTGCATGTCATACTGCATCAGTTTCGATCCTTTGATCTTCCTCCATAGACAATCACGCAAAGTCTTGTCGGATTGTTGATCAGCCGGTGGTTGTTGTTCAGAATCGCCGTCCATTGATTCCAGAACCCATCAAGGAGATGATCTCCGGGATATGGCAAGTCATGGATATGTGATACTGTGAACATCAGTTGATCATGGTTTGCAGTCTTAAAGCTCGCCAAGATAAGCGCAAGAATTTCTCGCCCTTAGACGAAATCATTTTGTTTCGCTTTCTCCTGCATCATGATGTTGAGCCTATAGACCACATCCCTGGCTGCGTCCCCTGCACTGACAATACACTGGTTCAGGGCAACTGCTAACTTGGAATCGATAGAAGCAAACCTACGACCACCTGAATCTGACAATGTCTTCAAGTTCGGTGTATCTTTAGTTGCCTCGCCAATCCATCGTTTCCAAACCTCAGGTTCAGTGTGATTGCCAGCAGCAATGATGATCCTCTGAATTACTTCACCCCTCCAACGCAGGAGACCATCGATCTTGGGCCACGCAGGAATGGACATCTTTTCCATTTCTTTGACTGGTATGAAATTGCCCCCTAACTCTTGATTGGTGACTTGATCACGTAATTTCTGAGCGGCATCACGTTCTTCGTTCAACATGTCATCCAATTGGTCTTGCCATCCCTTCCTGATATCAAGCTCATCCTTGATTGAACTATTCTGCTGTTGAAGTCGATTGATCTCGTCATCCTTTTCTTCCTCCAACTCGGACTCCTTCACCCTTCAACTCCCTTGCTTGCGGAGTACCAAATTGAGCCATATCGCTCCCTACTACCACAGCCTTTGGGGACGAGGATTCTCGCTCCCCGCCAGTCTGGGTTTCGGTAGATCTGATTGCGGTAGTAATCCTCAAGGAATTACATTGGACCGTGGGATCATCAATCGATTGGCGAAGACCATGAACCAAGGTCTCTTTCATACGCAGTTGGTCATGTAGACTGTTGATCCTCTGCTCATGGACCAAGTTGGGTGAGTGATCTCTGGACGCATCCTTCATGACCCTCACAGCAGCCTTTAGCTTATCACGTTCAAGAGCAACAGATCTCTCTTTGACACTCTGTTGATACTGCTCCTGACCGGCTAAGGCTTCATCACGGGATTGCGAAACCATAGCTTCCACATGTTGAACCTCACTCAAAGCCTGACGCATTAGTGCAACAACTTCAACATTTTGGTTGGCTTCATGCAACGCAAGACTTTGTTGGGCTGACACAACCTCAGCAATCATCTCTGTGATCATATTATCCTTCGCCTGAACCTCCATGTTCCTAGCAACCAACGCACGTTGAGCCTCTCTCAATTCATTACCTCTCATCAGGTACATCTCACTCATTTCGTGGGTATCTGCTCTGGAAGCTCTTTCCTCCTCAGACATGATACGATATTGCAGGGCCTCTTGATGGAGATTACAGATTGCGTTCATGGCTAACTGCTCGGTGTGTTGAAATTGCTCAGCTTGTCTCACATATGCACTCTGTGCCTCTTCTGTGAGAGGCAAGGTTTCCCAACTGTGACCTATGCCTTGCCAACTCCTCAATTCGCGCGGTAGCACCTGAATCTTCTTGAGACATGTGCTCCATCCACCGGGTGTAGTACGTAACCATATTATCCACTTCTGAATGAACCATCTGTTGGAATGCTACAAATTGATGATACGCTTGCTGTTCATTGTACATGGTGACCTCCTCTGCCCTCAATGCCTTCGAGTTAGCGACAGTCAGCTCCGACTCCAAGCGATGCGATGCATCAGTCTGACGACGGGCTGTTTCGTTTGCTCTTGCCAATTGAGCGCGAAGTTCAAGTACCGTCCTGGCTGACGTAGATCTCGA
>VSDK01000416.1:162631-176224 GCA_009767595.1 Symbiodinium kawagutii
CAAGTGCCGACACACCAGGCAATCACTGGCTTTGTGATGCGGCCCTTCTTCTTCTCCTCAATCAGGTCGTACTCATCCAGGCCACCAACTTCACCCAACAAGAGCAGCATCTTGGCCTTGGGGTCGTCCTGGTATCGCAGGAAGTGGTCCAAAAAGCGACTGCCAGGGTAGCGATCACCACCGATGGCCACACCCTCATAAACGCCGTCGGAGTTGCGAGCAACGATGTTGTTCAGTTCGTTGGACATTCCTCCCGACTTGGAGACATAAGCCACAGAGCCAGGGCGGTAGAGGCGAGACATCACAATGTTGTCCAACATTCCACCCGTGTTGCCAATTCGCAGGCAGCCAGGCTTGATGCCACCCACGGTGGCCGGGCCAATGATGCCAACGCCCTTGTTCTCGGCAACCTTGATGATGTCTCGGGTCTGTTGCTCTGGCACGCCCTCAGCAATGATGGCAATCGTCTTCAGGTTGGTGTAGTTCATGGCCTCCAACGTTGTCTCATGCACCGATCGGAATGATGCGAAGTTCACAAACACGGAAGTGTTGGGGTGCTTCTGCACTGCCTCTTTGGTGGTGGTGTAGACAGGCATCAAGATCTCTTCAGTGCCCCAATAGAACTTCACGTAGTGGTTTCCAGAGAAGGGGAAGATCATAGCCTCGACGGATGGCTTCTTGCGTTTGCACATGAAGTCGAAGTCCAACATTCCTTGAACAGCACGGTTCTGCATACCGTACACAATCGAAGTGGTGTCGGGAGTTGCAGTGACCAAGGTGTGCTTTGTTCCTGCTGGTGCTGGTGGGTGGCCCTTTGGGACTGGCTTCTTGCCTTTGAGGTCGATCATTTTGCGGACAGGTGGTCCAGCTGGAGCTGAAAGATCTGGTTCCGGAAGAGGGTCCACCAGACCCAAGGCCATGGGAATGATTGCGGTGATGTGGGTCTCAGGACCATACACCTTGATGCCAAGGCCCAACTTGTCACTGGCATTTTTGACTTTGCGCAAACCTTCCAAGTAGTTTGGTCCTGCACGACGGATCAAAATCTTGATGTTGTTCTCCTTGATGTCATCAGCATACTCCGCCAGAGCCTTGATGAGGCCTGTGAAGGTTGCTGCCACGTCCGTAAAGTTGGCAATACCACCGCCAATGATCAAGCATTTTCCATCTGGGTGCTTGTGCTTCATCATCAAGGACAGCAGAGTCTTGGCATAGACAAAAGTCTCTTCTGTGGAAGGGGCTCCGGAATACTCACCATAGTTGGCAAGTTCATGGCCCATGCCGTAGTCGGCAACAGTGTCTGCATACACCACGGAGGCACCTCCTCCTGCAACCATCGTCCAAACACGGCCCTTCTCATTGAGGATCGTCAGCTTCAGGGATGCTCCGGTTCGGCCATCCATGTCGCGAATCAGGGCCTCCTCAGGATAAGCTGCGCGGCCAAAGGGAGGTGGCCAATCAAGCTCTCCCCACTTCTGTGCAGTCAGGAAGTTGGCAGTCTCATAAGTTTGGCCTGCCATGTCCAATGGAATCACGGTGTTGTCATCCAACATGACCAAAGGGTTGATCTCCAAATATGCAAAGTGCAAGTCGACATAGAACTTGTACAGACTGCAAATGAAAGACGCCATGTTGGCCTGCTTCGCAGACGCGAGCTTGCTCAGCAATTTCTGGGTCACTGTAGCTTCAGTCAAAGCCTCCCCAGTTGGGATTTCCAAACGCTCGGCCTTGGCATCCACATCGCCCACATCCACTCCACCTTCATGGTAGAAGAGGATCTCATCATAGTAACGATGCGAAAGCATACAGATGTAGTGCTCCTGTTCCTGCTTATGAGGCACAAAAGGTTCGATGAGGAAGTGCGTCAGCTGGCCGGTCACATGCTCCACTTTCTGCTCTTTGCACATTCTGTCCATCACCCACTGCTTGGCCTCGTCAAAAGTCTTGTTCACCGCAATCAGCCCAGCCTTGCCACGGCGCTTGATGAGCTGGTCTGGCTTGGCAACCAAGTTGGTTGTCTTCAACCATGGGTTCTGCTCCAAGATTCTGTCCCAGCTGCCCTCACTGGTCGAATCCAACACTGAGGGGGTCACAAGGACTCCTGCACAGCCCATCTTGTGCTTGCCTCCAGAAATCTCTGGCAGCAGCTTCTCCAACAAAGCCTTGCCTGCATGCTCCCGAATCGGTTTCACTGACATGGCTCTCCTTCGGAAAATGCAAAAGCTCTTTTACTCTCCAGACTCTCAAGATAGGTTGAGCCAAAACGGCTACGGTCGAGGAGCATCATCAGGTTGTGGATACAGCCACGTGAGGCAAGATTCAAACCTCGCAACATGTCTCAAGATTCTGAAAACAAAAAATCTCCGACCAGCTAGCTCCACATGATGGACAAGGTGATGCAATTGGACAATAATCCCCCGCCTCTGGCAGCTCCAGAGCAGCGACTGGTCGTGACGTTGGGCATGGCTGCTGCCAAGCGCAGTGCATCTGGGCATTCTCCAAAGCAAGAGAGTTGAGGTGATCTCGGTGGTCATCGACAGCAACAACTAGAAGAATGGGCAAAACAAGAGTGTGTAGGCGTAACATGATATAGAATAAGATAGCATGAGAGGACATGACATGACACAGAGATATGACACATAGATATGAGCATCAACAATGTTGGGATCCTAGACACCCCTAAGAATGCGTCGTACCCCAGGTACCATCCTCAAGATACCCAACAACTGTGAATCATTGACGGTAAACAACCATTTCTTGCAATGGTGCCACTCTCTTCAGTGGTTGTCAAACGTGAACCGCCGTTGATTATGCGCACACAATTGCTTTGCCAGTTGGTAGTGGCTATGACCTCCGTTATGACTCTCCAAAAAAACTTGGTGATTCATGATGCTTCATAGTGCATGGGATTTTGTCGGACTTCATGGTATTTCATCCGATTTCACAGGATTTCATGGGATTTCATTGGCTAAGCCACTCGTTTTGAGCCTGGTTTCTCCCCGGGTGTTGGGTCTTCGCACCAGTGCTGGGACGCCATGTCGTGCGGCCTCAGCATCAAACAACAACCAGGTTTTTCACCATCGTTTACCATCAGAAACATGTGCCATTCTTAACCATTAATCAAGCGTAAAACCATTAAAACAGTTCATCAGCCGTTTTAACCATGAACTGTTTCACCAATCGTAAAACTATGATGCTGGGCTTTCGACCTCTTCATCTCCCAGATGGCCTTCCAAAGATCTTGGCCTGGAGGGATGACGAACTTGATGTGATACGCTATCCTGGTGTAATTTGATGAGCCATTTATGGTAGAACAAATGCAATTTCATGCTGGTTCATGGAAGAAAAGATGGCAAATAATCAAAGTTTGTAGTATGAAATATGCAATTCATCGTTAGTGATGATGATAAGAAAGGACAATTTCATGTTGATGAATTATTCTCCGGTTGGTAATCGACAAAAATAAGTGTTCGTAGCTACTTCCTTTACAAACCCCTCCGGAACACTTATTTTGAGCCCCGCCATGGACCCTTATAGGCCCAACATGTCCCACCGAACACCCGGAATGTGAATAATATTCCATGTCAACCCATCATAGACCCAATCCGAACCAAACAAAACCCAACAAAAATAAGTGTTCGTACACACTTGTTTTACAGACCCCTCCCGAACACTTATTTTTAGACCCATCATGGACCCTTGACAGGCTCAGCATGTCCCACCAAACACCCAAAATAGGAAAAACATCCCATGTCAATCCATCATAGACCCAATCCGAACCCAATATAACCCAACGAAAATAAGTGTTCGTACACACTTGTTTTATAGACCCCTCCCGAACACTTGTTTTTAGACCCATCATGGACCCTTTACAGGCTCAGCATGTCCCACCAAACACCCAAAATAGGAAAAAACATCCCATGTCAATCCAGCATAGACCCAATCCGAACCCAATATAACCCAACGAAAATAAGTGTTCGTACAAACTTGTTTTACAGACCCCTCCCGAACACTTGTTTTTAGACCCATCATGGACCCTTGACAGGCTCAGCATGTCCCACCAAACACCCAAAATAGGAAAAAACATCCCATGTCAATCCATCATAGACCCAATCCGAACCCAATATAACCCAACGAAAATAAGTGTTCGTACACACTTGTTTTACAGACCCCTCCCGAACACTTTTTTTTAGACTCATCATGGAGCCCTGTTGTCCCAACAACCACCCAAAATGGAAAGAACATCCCAAGTCAACCCATGATAGACCCAATCTGAACCCAACACATCCCAACAAAAACAAACAATCTTCAACCAGTTGACGCCCAACTGGCGAAACCATAGCTACGGTGTTTACAGCGTCTCAGCTCTCTCACTCGATCCTTTGGTAGATTAACCTGGTTTATAGCTGGCTTCCCAAGATTTCCCTATTGAAAAATGACATCATTACGATATTCCATACGTACAAAGGCTAATCTCACCAGTGATGGATCCTCGCCGCTGAGCCAACGGTCCTTCACATCACGCGGAAGATCAAAAGACAGCCGTTTTTACCTCCTTTTTTCCAAATGTTTCATCATTTGTCACCATCAAACACTTCGCACACGCTAGGTTTTCGACCTCTTCATCTCCCAGATGGCCTTCCAAAGATCTTGGCCTGGAGGGATGACGAACTTGATGTGATACGCTATCCTGGTGTAATTTGATGAGCCATTTATGGTAGAACAAATGCAATTTCATGCTGGTTCATGGAAGAAAAGATGGCAAATGATCTTAGTTTATAATAAAACATATGCAATTAATGTTTATTGATGCTGATACGAAAGATGCTTGGGCACCATTCAACAGGGCATCATCACCAACCGAATCACCCTAAGATTCGAACGAGTTGAATGTTAAGAGCAACCATGGGAGGCCATCGATGGCTATCCTTTTCCATTAGTTTATCATGGTGTTTGTTCTCTCAGAGTCGTTATCATGTCATTATCATATATCACAGCTATGTATATCAAAGAGTGATCATAAGATGTTTGTATGTCAAAAATGATTGATACATTAAAGATCCATTAATACACCATAGCTGGGGCACTGTTTCTATGCATGCGCAATTCCCCCCGACGTTGATCCGGGCATCTCACGGCTCTAAGGTGGCACCACTGCACGGAGCATCAAAGGGTTGATGGTAATATAATGAACTATTGGTACTTCTGGAAATCTTTGACGGTCATTGGTACGTTCATAATTATTGGTAGGTTTTCAACAGACTTGGTTCATGATTGTATTGATTTCTTTTTGATGTTTGTTCATTCATGACTGATGATTTGTTGATGATTGTTGATGTTGATCATTGATGATTCTGTATTGATGATTGGATCAACATCATCTGCTGATTATCGTCCTATTCATTGGCAGATTATCTACTGTTGATAAATTCTTGGGGTCCAAATGCGTTCATGTTTTTCATCTTAGACCAACAGTAGATATCATGGATACCATGGGCTATCATGCCGTTAGATCCTATGAAAACATGTGATATTCTAATCAGATGAAATATCATGTCGTTAGATGCCAGGATCACATCGCTGGTTTGTTCGGATCGCAGGCGACCGATTTTGATCACGAGAGGTTCCCAAGACGAGGAAGCTCTAAACGTGTCATGAAAAAGCAGCTTCACATGCAAGGGAAGTCAATAGCTCTTGTTGCAAAACAAGGAGTAACTCACCATCAACCAATACGGTGGTTTCTTCAAAACAGGAGACCCCCCAAAGCGCCTCCCAGCTGAGTCAGTCAGTGCTGATGGCACAAGCGGCGCCCTGAAATGGTCACCTGCGAGGAAATTAGAAATGGATTCAGACCAGGTTTAGTGACACAAGGGTTAAGAATAACCATTTCATCATTGTGGGATGACTCTCATTGCTAATCAATAAAGATAAGTGTTCGTAGTCACTTGCTTTACAAACCCCTCCCGAACACTTATTTTTAGACCCATCATGGACCCTTGACAGGCTCAGCATGTCCCACCAAACGCCCAAAATAGGAAAAACATCCCATGTCAATCCATCATAGACCCAATCTGAACCCAATATAACCCAACGAAAATAAGTGTTCATACACACTTGTTTTACAGACCCCTCCCGAACACTTATTTTTAGACCCATCATGGACCCTTTACAGGCTCAGCATGTCCCACCAAACACCCAAAATAGGAAAAAACATCCCATGTCAATCCATCATAGACCCAATCCGAACCCAATATAACCCAACGAAAATAAGTGTTCGTACACACTTGTTTTACAGACCCCTCCCGAACACTTGTTTTTAGACCCATCATGGACCCTTTACAGGCTCAGCATGTCCCACCAAACACCCAAAATAGGAAAAAACATCCCATGTCAATCCATCATAGACCCAATCCGAACCCAATATAACCCAACGAAAATAAGTGTTCATACACACTTGTTTTACAGACCCCTCCCAAACACTTGTTTTTAGACCCATCATGGACCCTTTACAGGCTCAGCATGTCCCACCAAACACCCAAAATAGGAAAAACATCCCATGTCAATCCATCATAGACCCAATCGGAACCCAATATAACCCAACGAAAATAAGTGTTCATACACACTTGTTTTACAGACCCCTCCCGAACACTTATTTTTAGACCCATCATGGACCCTTTACAGGCTCAGCATGTCCCACCAAACACCCAAAATAGGAAAAAACATCCCATGTCAATCCATCATAGACCCAATCCGAACCCAATATAACCCAACGAAAATAAGTGTTCATACACACTTGTTTTACAGACCCCTCCCGAACACTTATTTTTAGACCCATCATGGAGCCCTGTTGTCCCAACAACCACGCAGAATGAAAAGAACGTCCCAACTCAACCCATGATAGACCCAATCGCTTTTCTTTTGCCTTTCTTCCAAAAATGCTTCATGATATTTCATAGCCTGATTCATTGCGATGGGATTTTACAGGATTTCATCGGCTGAGCCACCCTTTTTTAGCCACCCCTTTTGAGGGCTCCGCACCCGTGCCAACGCCAAGTGTGGCCTTAGCACCGTCAAACGTGGATCCATGCTGAGCGGAAGGCAGGCTGGAAAAGTGGAGGCATTTCGAAACGGAGAAGTTGGCTATTTCAAACTAGCACCGTTGAGCACTAGAGGCAGCGTGCGCTTGACTACGAATTGATTGTTTGACCGTGACTAAACTGGACAATGAAGCTGTGGCAAATCCATCTGTGACACAAAACGCTGCTCTCGTTTTTGGGAACCAGACCAAGCTGTCCGGAGATTGTTGGAAGCACTGTTGCAGCAAAGAGTCAAACCTAGCACTGTCAGCTGGGCTGTCTGCACTTCAAGGCTCGGGAAAGGTAGCCCTGACATGGTTCCACATACGGAGACGAGCTCGCGTCCAGCACAGTTTGCACCTGACCTTTTTTCTGCACTCTGTCTGATCTGTTTAAACAAGCAACACAGCTGCTGTTACGGACAGCTGTTTCGGCTTCCTGAGGTGCCCATTCCTCACTATGGATCACTGAGGAACCAAGGGACTGTCAACAGGCAGCTTGCTCTCACGCATTGGTGGCTGTGAAACATGCTCGAGGTGTAGCAAAGCAATGGCGCAACGCTCCTTCGGCTTCGTCAGGCTTCAATGGCCAATGGTCCGCTTCTCAGGCCACGCCATTCAACCCCTTGCCTGTCAGAGACGCTCCGTGGCTTCAGCATGTTTCAGCGGCATACAACCAAAGGTTAAGTAATGACATTAGCAAGAAAATACGACATGACTCAAGACATCGCCCTCCCCAATCTTCATCTCGTCCCTGCCTTTGCTTTCTGCTTACCCTTTCGCTTGGAAGTTTCTCCCTTGGAGGCCTTGCCCTTGGGCTTGCCGCCCTTGCCCTTTCCTTTCACGGGGGCCTCCTGGTCATGGTGGGCCATGGTAATAGGAGAGCCATGGCATGCTAGGGGCCTTCCCAAACTTGGCAAAGACTACCTGGTAAAAACTGGGAACAGCATGGAGGAGCCAAGCTTTGACATGTCCAACCCAAAAAGTGATAGTGATATATATGTATATACATACATATATATATATATATGTACATGGAGAGTCCAACAACTGTAAAGCAACAGGGTTCCCAACAAACCAACCAACGATTGAAACCCCTAAAATACAAAGCTTCAATCCAAACCCACCTTATCCTTGAGCTGCCACGACAATCATGCATGTTCCACTCCATGTTCTATCATGTTGTATATCCTGATTCAAGGTCCACTTTCGTTCCAGATCTGCACGAAGCACAAATTGAATCATCATATGTAGAAAGTGTAGTTGCACCAACACATTTTGGACAGCAACTGACATTTCAGTCTGCCCCGGGGCAACCTCCTCTGTCACGATGACAACCATGTAACAATATGATGCAGCGCAAGAATTTCCAGTGACATCACTCGCTTCTCACCTCCCGTGCCAACTGTGAGGTCTCCGCCACTGCCAAAGAAAGCGCCTGGACAAAGTGCAGAAGAAAATACATGCAGTCTGTCTGTCTGTCTGTCTGTATGTACGTATGTATTTATGAAAATGGCTTGGAGAATTTATGATCAAATCTCTTGCCCCTAAGCATTCTGCTGGAAAGACCTTTGTGTGTTGAACCTCACCAAGCGGACATTTGAACACCTCCCCTGAAAAGTACCTTGGTGCAAAGCTAACACTGCCTCAGTCATCGCCCATTTTCCATGGCATATTCTGCACAGGCATCCATTCATGCCTCTTGGCATCTACCGGCATGCAATGGCTTCCCTACCCTTGGTGCTGCTCTTGTTCTTCCAATGGTGCTCTCCCAGTGGCCTTGTGAGCCTTCGGTACCTCTTCCAAAGCTTTGCGCAGATCCTCCAGTGACGCCTCTAGGCCCTGCACACCGCTTCAACCGCCAGTCGGTAGCAACGTAATGCCACGATGCTGGGAACCCTGGGCTTCTGTTGGCATCAAGACACCCGTTGAATCACATGATGTGTATTCTTGGATGCAAATGATGATATATACATATATACATATATATATACATTCACAGAATCTTATACATGTGTACGTCTTGCATTTCTGTGTACATGTATAGAGTCAAAGGATGGTCGAAGGATTCATTCTTGATCTTCGACTCAGCCCAGAGCCTTCTCACAAATGCCTGCCCACTTTTTGAGCTCTGCAGAAGCTGCCACAGCCTTCTGCATGTGCACCATCACATCCTGAAACTGCCACAAGTGACAAGGCGGGTGAGACCTTTGTTGTTCATGGACAAATGAATAGTTCAAGTAATTCACTCACATAGATTCAAATCTCACATAAATCAGTCATAAATCAGTCATAAATCAATCATAAATCAGTCATAAATCAGTCATAAATCAATCATAAATCAGTCATAAATCAGTCATAAATCAGTCATAAATCAGTCATAATAGCATACAACATCTCAATATGTCTATGTTTAATTAATGATGCGATGAGAAGTCATGGACGTGACATGCTGCAAGGCATGTGAACCCTGGACTACACAAAACAACGACCAGAACCCACAGTCCGCAAGGCAGCTGCTTGCTCTGCGCTGCTCAGTCTCCTGTGGACATCTACACTCCACATCACTTCACGCAGCACTTCACACATCTTTATTGAGCAGCATTTTCATGACTTCTCATGACTTCTCATGACTTTAAGACTCATCTTCAAATTCCTGAAATCCCATTGTCACAGATTCGTCTTTCCATGACTTGGATGTACGAGAAAGTGCCACAGAAATCACTCGCTATATGATCAAACGATTGTTTTCCACTTGATCTGACACCAGCGATGACTCCCCGGGCCTTTCTGAAACTCTCAATCTTCTCTTTGCATTCTTTCATCCCTCAGATAGGTCACAGTCTGCGCCATTCGGCAACTTAGAATCTTAAGAGACTTAAACCTTCTTTTTGCATCTGACCCACTCTCTTTTCTTTACCTCTCTATTTCCTTTCTCTCTTTCTTCTCTTTGGATCGCTGTGCTCTCTTTGAGTCTGCACCTGAGCTCTGGGGATCCGACGCTTCAAGAGCTTCTCCATGTCCACAGAGGGCCCTTCTTTAGTGGACAAATGCTTCACCTGTGGATCTCCACTTTGACATTCAAGAAAACACAGTTATATATATATATGTATATACTTTTCTCTCTATATAGTTGTATATATATGTAAATATATATATATATATATATATATATGTATGTATGTATGTATGTATTTGTCGATATCTAAAACTATTCACACATATTAACTTTATATATTTCATTTAAAGGTGGAACTGCAGCTCTTTTGTTTGCCTCCGGCATCTTGTTCTGCAGGAAGAGAGCTGCAGCGCGCTCCGTTTGCAGCGCGGACTTGATGGCCAAGTCACAGGCCTTCAATGCTGGCACCGACTCCTGCCGAGCTGCGTGGTGCCGGGACAAAGAAAATGGAAAAAAACACATGAAGAAGATGAATGACTTGAATGAATTGAATGAAGTGAATGAATTGAATGAGTAAATAAAATAGATAACGAAAGGACAAAGGCGTGAAGAATGGATAAAGAAAACCTCATCGAAGACCTCGAAGGAAAAAAAGTTACAGTGAAGATTGTCCTCCTTAGGCAACACCTCGATGCCTTTCAGGAAGGGCATTTCGGCCTCGGTTGGAAATCCAAGTCAAGTTTACATGTTCACCTAAGTCCAATCCTGCATCTTTGTGCCTCTGAGCACTTGATCAGCGAGTCTTCTGCTGCTATCACCTTTTCTGTGGCCTCGCCATGAATTCATTCGACTTGATGCATTAAATTCCTTGGCCACTTCCTGGCCACTCCCATCAGATCTGTTTTGACTTTCCCCTTCCAACCCTGCAGAACCTGGGAACCTTTTGGACAAACATGAAATTCTCAATGGACTCAAATATACTCATCTAAATCAGTGAAAAGCATTCTAAATGTCAGGAAAACCATTCTAAGAGTCCAAAATGTCAGGAAATATCCGCAGACTGCCGCACCTCCTTCACCAGCTTTCGTGCATGCCGCTGGGACTTGATGCTTTGGAAGAGCTGATCCACCTGAATAAACAAAGAAAAATCACAACATGCAACTTATGGCATCAAGTTATCTGTTCATTAACAAACTTGATGTTTCAATAGTTTTCAAGCCTTCTTCATTTCTGCTTCATGCCTTTCTGTTCAAAAAAAACAGAATGTTGAAACATAGATAAACACAGTAAGTTCACTAGTCTTCCAAGATGTCTATCAAGAAAAACATATTCTTTCACAAGTACACCCCATGTTCCACCTATGTTGGAGGATAACATGAGCCAAATCTTAGAATTTAAAGAAATCCTTCAATTCATTCTGCTCAACTCAAGAGCAGAGTTCATTCTGCTCAAGTTTTTTGAACGTAACTTTTGGACACATGCTCCATGCGAGCACAGTCAGCTGATCAGCCATCTTGTCATTTTCTATGTGCAAATGTCCTGGTCGCCACTTCTCATCTAAGCACCGCGGCATCAGTTGCTTGGAAGCCATCCCAAGTGCTTTCGCAATCCACATGGATCTCTTCTTGCGGGAAGCCAATAGGAAGGAAAGACTCTTACACGAGTCAACACGTACATGATTATACATGATAACATATGTATATTTATGATTATTTATGTACATGTTACAAAAGATCATCCTCTCCCACAAAACTGGGCCTTCCGTTGGCGTTCCAGAATCGTTTCAAGTGCAGTCTTCAGAGTCCTAGGCACGTGGCGATGACTCCGATGACTCCCAGTCTAGGCTCACCGAGGCGCAAGATGAGGTAGAACGTTGCATGACTTTGCATCTGCAAATCGTCAGTGTGCCGGCGAGTTTCGGCTCCGCATTGGCAGCTAGCAAATGAGCTACATTCAGAGCAGCCTTCCAAACGGAGCTGCGACTGGAGTCTGTTCATCCGTCTCTGTCCACCACAATCGGTTCGGCCCAAGGAAGCCACGCACTACACTTGGTTCTGCGGATAAAAATGCAAACTAACCCGTGCCGCCTGCAATCTCTCCTGCAGGGTGTCCATCACTTTTTGTTCCTGAACCAATGACCATCGCCGAATCTCATGACTCTTCTGACTATGGACCAATACCTTATATTTTCCTCCAATATCTTCCAATGATCACGAGGCCCAGGTCTCGTCCTGATGGGTTCGACTCTGTAGTTCTATGATCAAAGAACCATTGACATTACTTAGGTATGTTCTACGAAGATCTATGAAGAACGCATAATCAATTTAGGTTACCTGACAGGTAGATCGCAACATGCATTTTGTATTGCATTGCATTTGCACCATTTTTCATTAGTTACCGCTGGTAGATCGCCTCAATGACTTGTTGCTCATCCTCCGAGCGGGAAAAGCTGATTTCCTCACGAGGAAGTCTGAGAACTGAAACACTCTCTTCACAAAGACCTACAGAACTCTACAGAACTCTACATGACCTCTGAAACGACAATGAAACGACAATGAAACGATGCTTTCGTTAAGCTGCCACGTCATGTCCTGCAAGTGTGCGAGCTGCGCTTCCAAGTGATCGATACGCCTCTGCTGAGCGTCCAAGAACTCTTTGCCTTGGCAAGGTGAGGGAGCACAACAAGACAAAGACTGTATTTAACATGTTCTGTATATGACCAGATGTTGCATATAATCAAACATATACAATCAGGCGCACAGTATATATATATATACATACATATATATATATATATATAGTAAGATGTTGTCCCAAAGAGGATGGAGAAAATTGGAGCAAGATGGTGGTACAAAAACATGGAGAGGAGGTTGCGAATGGTTGGAAGGATGTTCGACAGGGGCTATGAATTGATGACCCCCGCATGTGTGTTGGCGTCTTGTGATGGAACAAATCGCAGTGAAAGGAATGCGCGCACAGGCATTGCAAGACCTAAAGATGTCAAGGTCCCAAGATGTCCAAAGAACCTTTTACTTCCTTGAAGTCTTCCGTGAAGTCTTCTGAGTTCTGAACGAATTAATGCTTTGGAAACTTCTGTTGCAGTGGCTCGATATTTCATCGCCTCCTCTCGGTGCGAAGCGCTTTGTCACCATCCAGTGCCGAGTGCAATCACAGAGCGAAATTTCACGACCAAAGAAAAACAAAGCTCCACAAAAACAACGAGCAGCTAAGTAACATCTAAAAAACACACACCCCGCCTGAGTCATGGTGCTGAGACGATCATTGATCTCTTTCTTCTGAGGGCCCAAAGACTGGTCTGCCTGACATCGCAAAAGATTGCCAGTGACACAAACCAGGAACCCACAATACCCATATGAACCCTATCCTAAATTGTTACAGGGTTTGATGAATGGCTATCCCCAAAAGGGTTGGAATAAATGATGTGAATCAATCCGGTATAGTGGCCAGCAGCGTCCCAAATTCCTAATCCGCTATGCTATTGTTCTCACCACATCTTCACATCCAAAAATGGGCCGGTAAGCATCCCAACAAAAGGCTCTGTCTTTCCCTTGGCTTCCAGAGGTACAAAGTCTTGACCCACAACCATCTATATCAATAT
>VSDK01000416.1:189554-201934 GCA_009767595.1 Symbiodinium kawagutii
TGATTCAAGGTCCACTTTTGTTCCAGATCTGCACGAAGCACAAATTGAATCATCATATGTAGAAAGTGTATTTGCACCAACACATTTTGGACAGCAACTGACATTTCAGTCTGCCCCGGGGCAACCTCCTCTGTCACGATGACAACCATGTGACAATATGATGCAGCGCAAGAATTTCCAGTGACATCAGTCGCTTCTCACCTTCCGTGCCAACTGCTGTGAGGTCTCCACCACTGCCAAAGAAAGCGCCTGGACAAAGTGCAGAAGAAAATACATGCAGTCTGTCTGTCTGTCTGTCTGTATGTACGTATGTATTTATGAAAATGGCTTGGAGAATTTATGATCAAATCTCTTGCCCCTAAGCATTCTGCTGGAAAGGCCTTTGTGTGTTGAACCTCACCAAGCGGACATTTGAACACCTCCCCTGAAAAGTACCTTGGTGCAAAGCTAACACTGCCTCGGTCATCGCCCATTTTCCATGGCATATTCTGCACAGGCATCCATTCATGCCTCTTGGCATCTACCGGCATGCAATGGCTTCCCTAAAACCCTACACCCTTGGCACCCTTGGTGCTGCTCTTCTTCCAATGGTGCTCTCCAAGTGGCCTTGTCAGCCTTCTGTGCCTCTTCCAAAGCTTTGCGCAGATCCTCCAGCGACACCTCTAGGCCCTGCACAACGCTTCAACCACCAATCGGTAGCAACGTGATGCAACGATGTTGCCCAACCCTGGGCTTCTGTTGGCACGCATCAAGACACCCATCGAATCACATTATGTGTATTCTTGGATGTAGATGGATGATGATGATATATATATATATATACATACAATCTTATACATGTGTATGTCTTGCATTTCTGTGCGCATGCATTGTGTCAAAGGATGGTCGAAGGATTCATTCTTGATCTTCCACTCAGCCCAGAGCCTTCTCATAAATGCCTGCCCACTTTTTGAGCTCTGCAGAAGCTGTCACAGCCTTCTGCATGTGCACCATCACATCCTGAAACTGCCACAAGTGACAAGGCGGGTGAGACCTTTGTTGTTCATGGACAAATGAATAGTTCAAGGAATTCACTCACATAGATTCAAATCTCACATAAATCAGTCATAAATCAGTCATAAATCAGTCATAAATCAATCATAAATCAGTCATAAATCAGTCATAAATCAATCATAAATCAGTCATAAATCAGTCATAAATCAGTCATAAATCAGTCATAATAGCATACAACATCTCAATATGTCTATGTTTAATTAATGATGCGATGAGAAGTCATGGACGTGACATGCAGCTGCAAGGCATGTGAACACTGGACTACAGAAATCAACGACCAGAACCCACCGCAGTCCGCAAGGCAGCTGCTTGCTCTGCGCTGCTCAGTCTCCTGTGCTCGTCTACACTCCACATCATTTCACACAGCAGCTCACGTATCTTTATTGAGATTTTCACGCAGCATTTTCATGACTTCTCATGACTTCTCATGACTTTAAGACTCATCTTCAAATTCCTGAAATCCCATTGTCACAGATTCGAGTTTCCATGACTTGGATGTACGAGAAAGTGCGACAGAAATCACTCGCTATATGATCAAACGATTGTTTTCCACGAGATCTGACACCAGCGATGACTCCCCCTGGCCTTTCTGAAACTCTCAATCTTCTCCTTGCACTCTTTCATCCCTCAGATAGGTCGCAGTCTGCGCCATTCGGCAATTCAGAATCTTAAGAGACTTAACTCTTTGCATCTGACCCACTCTCTTTTCTTTACCACTCTTTTTCTTGACCTCTCTCTCCTTCTCTCTTCTTTCTCTCTTTCTCTGTGGATCTTTGTGCTCTCTTTGAGTCTGCACCTGAGCTCTGGGGATCCGACGCTTCAAGAGCTTTTCCATGTCCACAGAGGGCCCTTCTTCGATGGACAAACGTTTCACCTGTGGATCCAAAATGTTTCCATTTTAAGATTCAAGAAAACACAGTTATATATATATATATATACTTTTCTCTCTCTCTATAGTTGTATATATGTATATATATATGTATATATATGTATTTGTCTATATCTAAAACTATTCACACATATTCACTTTATATATTTCATTTAAAGGTGGAACTGCAGCTCTTTTGTTTGCCTCCGGCATCTTGTTCTGCAGGAAGAGAGCTGCAGCGCTCTCCGTTTGCAGCGCGGACTTGATGGCCAAGTCACAGGCCTTCAATGCTGGCACCGACTCCTGCCGAGCTGCGTGGTGCCGGGACAAAGAAAATGGAAAAAAACACATGAAGAAGATGAATGACTTGAATGAATTGAATGAAGTGAATGAATTGAATGAGTAAAGAAGATAGATAACGAAAGGACAAAGGCGTGAAGAATGGATGAAGAAAACCTCATCGAAGACCTCGAAGGAAAAAAAGCTACAGTGAAGATCGTCCTCCTTAGGCAACACCTCGATGCCTTTCAGGAAGGGCATTTCGGCCTCGGTTGGAAATCCAAGTCAAGTTTACATGTTCATCTAAGTCCAACGCTGCATCTTTGTGCCTCTGAGCACTTGATCAGCGAGTCTTCTGCTGCTATCACCTTTTCTGTGGCCTCGCCATGAATTCATTCGACCTGATGCATAAAAATTCCTTGGCCACTTCCTGGCCACTCCCATCAGATCTGTTTTGACTTTCCCCTTCCAACCCTGCAGAACCTGGGAACCTTGTGGACAAACATGAAATTCTCAATGGACTCAAATATACTCATCTAAATCAGTGAAAAGCATTCTAAATGTCAGGAAAACCATTCTAAGAGTCAAAAATGTCAGGAAATGTCGGCAGACTGCCGCACCTCCTTCACCAGCTTTCGTGCACGCAATCCACATAGCTGGGACTTGATGCTTTGGACTTGTTCGGCTCTATCTTGTAGCGAGTCCAAATAGGACTCTGGACAAATTCCGAGGTTGCAACCTCAGGTAGCGACCCGGACGCGGGAAGTCATTGTCGACAACCCTGTGCCAGTCTGAAACATGACGAACAAATGCAAGCAAGACAGGGATTGCACGTTGCAGTTTCACACACTTCCTTCCAATCATGTCTGCATGACTGGGATCGCTGACGGCGCATTCGTTCCAACAAGCGGTCTAAGTCAGACTCCTCAAAACATGCATCAATGTCCAAACACAAGCAGGGGAGAGACGGCCAGAGGCTGTAAGCAGCACCCAAAAAACCACAAAAGCAAAAAGTTGCAAAGTCACTACAGGAGGCCAGGGCCAAAGCAGCAATGAAAAATGGATCTTCCCTCCCTCAGTGACGGTGCCTCAATGGTCTCGCTGCTGATCGCCGATGCCTTGATGAATCTCTCAGATTCGCCTTCATTGGCAAAGAGCAGAAAGCAGCCACTCAACTTGTGCACTTTTGCTTTGCATAGCTGACTTCAGAGAGGCCAATGGGAAATGGCACCGTTGGGGCACCGTTGGGACACCGTTGGGACACCGTGTGCCTCTTTTCAAGTGCAGCTTCACAAACAATTCTTTCGCCTCCGGCCGCGAGCCAAAAGGTCCGCCATTTCCAATCCGAACCATCAACGGTAGTCAGTGTCAACCTTGATGAAAACTGATATCCCACTGTCAAGCTTTATCAATCCTGATATCAAGATATATTCAATCCAAACCGTCAACCGGTAGTCATTGTCAACCTTTATGTACAAGATATCAATCATCAAGCATCATCAAGCATACCCAAGCCTGACTAACTGTTAAGCAAGCCACGATCTACTGTTCTTTACTGGCTATCACTGGGGGGCAGCTTCTGCGCAGCACCTCCCCGAAATGCTCCGGATGTCGGCACAGATAAGGTTCAGATGGCTGCACGCCCATCACTTCTGCGAGAGCAAAGTCATTCTCCGCGGTCTGACACGCTTGTCGTTTTCAGAGTTTGCAAAGATCACCCGATCACCAGCGAAATTGAGGGGTGACTTATTTTTATCTCCCGTGACTTGATCAAAGCCGCGCAACTGGATGCAGCAGCATGTTGACAGAACCAGTTCCACGCCTTCACGAGCACGAACGCATTCTTAATGACGCCCTCCACTTCCTCTTGAGGAATTTCGGAGAGAAGGTACATCAGCTCGTTCCTCCTCGCAAAATAAAATGCACAACGGGATCTTAGAGGATTATGTTGGATACTGTACATCTCTCCATGTGCCGTGTCAGGATCACTTGCAATCCAAGGAAGAGTCCCTCCCAAGAGCGCCTGAGTTGCGCTGTGCGCACTATTTGGAGGCAGCGCTCTCTCAAATGTTTTGTCATTGCTTCCATGAACGCCTTGGCACAGTCAGAGATGCAACAGCCTTGCAACGGCCTCACAAAAGCCTTGCAACAGCCTTTTCAACAACGCGTTTCAATAGTCGAAGGCTGATTTCAAGCCCAAGCCACCCGATTCCATTCTCTCTTGCGCTCTTGCTTGGCCAGTCTTTCAACCTGCAGGCCGTAACCAGGACCATGACGATAGGCTCTCTGCAACTTGTCTCGGTCAGCCTAAAAGGTCAGCCTTCCAATCCGAACCATCAACAGGAGTGATTGTCAACCTTGATTAAAGCTGATATCCCACTGTGGTCTACCTGAGCGGAAGCCATTTCCTACATCTCCGCGCGCTGAAACCCAAGATTGCGAAAGGTGACCCACAGGTGTTGTTGCTCTAGTTGTGCGGCAGGGTTGCCAAGCTCTGGTGGTTCATAAAGATATCCCACAACGTCATCGAGTCTGGCACTGTCTTGGTCCAATTCTATGTTTGAAAAAAGGTGAGATGAGATCTGATCAAATCTTATGTTAGCGATATTATGAGAAATTTAATGATATCAATAGGATTCCGGATGATTCCGGAGATTGGTAAACTGAGGAGGATGCTGATGCGGCACTCAACCGTCTGCGCTTTGGCACCGGTTCCATGGCTCAGACTTGAACTCGCCAAGTCTTCGGCCAAATCGTTCAAATCTATGTACAAAGGTCAGTTCGGGAGCATGGGTAGCCCCCAAACCTGAGCCAAACAGTTCAGGCCACCAAGAGATGCAAAAGTCTGCCACGGCATTTGGGTCGTGTACATGGTTTCAGCTATAGGCTATTATCAACATCAGTAATCAGTACCCAAATATGAGAGTTGAAAAACCAGAATGTAAGGTTCACTCTTTTTTCTAGTAGTTCAATCACCCAAACATGGGACATCAAGCAAAATTCAAGAAGGGATACAAGTCAACTCAAGATCTTCAAAAGCTTAGTGTGCTCGCCATGATGGTAAATGATCAGGGAAAGAATCAGCTCGTAGGTTTTGGATTCTTTTTGCATTTGCTGTTGCTCAGAATAAGTGAAAATAAAATTGCAAACTAGTCACTTTGGCAAATTGCAGTCACTTCGGCTAGTTGCTGCATTGCCGACCGAAAAAATGAATTAAGCGTTTTGGGATTTGGCACTGCGTGGAAAAGCTGGCTGAGAAAGCCAAAGCACGGAAAAGGGGCTGCTTTCGCAGCACGTGCTTCCGCAAAATCTGAAGATTAAAGTGGAAGATTGTACTGGAAGAGTATGGAAGAAGAAAGTCTGAATCATCCAATCCGCGATCTGACACGAAGCCTCCACAGCCACAGATGTTCCAACCACGGTTGTCATCAAAAGCCGCCTACTCTGGCCCCTGTCCTGCAAGCTCCTGGATGTAGGTGATGTCATCCCAAGGATGTCGGTAAAGCGGCTGCTTCAGCCTCAACTGGTCGAGGTAGTGTCCAATGAAACCCATCGATCGACCTAGAACAAAGAGACCGTTCAAAGTGCCGAATGTCATCAGATCATCACATTCTTCCTTGGAGAATGCGCCGCAGGAGCGAATCATATCCACAAAAGACACGGCAATGCAGCCGTCCACGTTCAGAATCAGATTCGCTCTCTTGCGAGTGGTGATCTGCTCCACTGCCAGGGCATAGTCCAGCACAGGTGTGGACTGAAAGTTCTTCTTGGCGAATCCCTTGATGATTTCCACTCGTTGGTCAGGGTTGGCCAAGGACTTGATCCTGTGTCCGATGCCCATGATCAGCTGGTTGCTCTTCTTCATCTTCTCAATCCAGTCCTTGGGGGCGACGCCACTGCTCTGTGCATCAGCAAACATTTTCGCAGCATCATCCAAAGCGCCACCAAAGCGAGGACCGATGGTCAGCAGACCACTGCACAAAGAAGAGACCAGGTCTTTGCCTGCTCGGGCTGTGACGATGGTGTTGTGCGCACCGCTCACTGCAGGACCGTGGTCCGCGGTGACCATCAGAATCATCTCAATGAACTTCGTGCAGTACTCTGGCAGCTGTCGTCGGAACCACAGCAGGGAAAGCACACCACCGATGCCAATATCCTTCTGGAAGACATCAGAGATAGACATGCCGCAGTAGGTGAGCTCCTCTCCACGATCATCAGAGATGGAGGAGATGAAGTTGGCAGGCTTTCTGATCATGCCCAGCTTCTTGGCCCAAGTGTAGTCCATTGGCACTTGAGGTGTCTCACCTTCTGGCGTCTCAACAATTTCACCCTCCTCCACGAGCTGTGTGTACACCTGGTTGATCATGTCCGGCAACTTGTCGAAGGATTCTGGAACGAAGAAACCAGCTTCCTTCATTGCCTTGTTCTTCGCAGCTGCAGTCTCCATGTCACCTCGAGCCTGTGCACCGGCATGTCCAAACTGCACCTCTGTGGTGAAGCAGGAGGCACAAGTGCCGACACACCAGGCAATCACTGGCTTTGTGATGCGGCCCTTCTTCTTCTCCTCAATCAGGTCGTACTCATCCAGGCCACCAACTTCACCCAACAAGAGCAGCATCTTGGCCTTGGGGTCGTCCTGGTATCGCAGGAAGTGGTCCAAAAAGCGGCTGCCAGGGTAGCGATCACCACCGATAGCCACACCCTCATAGACGCCGTCGGAGTTGCGAGCAACGATGTTGTTCAGTTCGTTGGACATTCCTCCTGACTTGGAGACATAAGCCACAGAGCCAGGGCGGTAGAGGCGAGACATCACAATGTTGTCCAACATTCCGCCTGTGTTGCCAATTCGCAGGCAGCCAGGCTTGATGCCACCCACGGTGGCCGGGCCAATGATGCCTACGCCCTTGTTCTCGGCAACCTTGATGATGTCTCGGGTCTGTTGCTCTGGCACGCCCTCAGCAATGATGGCAACGGTCTTCAGGTTGGTGTAGTTCATGGCCTCCAACGTTGTCTCATGCACCGATCGGAATGATGCGAAGTTCACGAACACAGAAGTGTTGGGGTGCTTCTGCACTGCCTCTTTTGTGGTGGTGTAGACAGGCATCAAGATCTCTTCAGTCCCCCAATAGAACTTCACGTAGTGGTTTCCAGAGAACGGGAAAATCATAGCCTCGACGGATGGCTTCTTGCGTTTGCACATGAAGTCGAAGTCCAACATTCCTTGAACAGCACGGTTCTGCATGCCGTACACAGTCGAAGTGGTGTCCGGGGTTGCAGTGACCAAAGTGTGCTTTGTTCCTGCTGGCGCTGGTGGGTGGCCCTTTGGAACTGGCTTCTTTCCCTTGAGGTCGATCATTTTGCGGACAGGTGGTCCAGCTGGAGCTGAGAGATCTGGTTCTGGAAGAGGGTCCACCAGACCCAAGGCCATGGGAATGATTGCGGTGATGTGGGTCTCAGGGCCATACACCTTGATGCCAAGGCCCAACTTGTCACTGGCATTCTTGACTTTGCGCAAACCTTCCAAGTAGTTTGGTCCTGCACGACGGATCAAAATCTTGATGTTGTTCTCCTTGATGTCATCAGCATACTCCGCCAGAGCCTTGATGAGGCCTGTGAAGGTTGCTGCCACATCCGTAAAGTTGGCAATACCACCGCCAATGATCAAGCATTTTCCATCTGGGTTCTTGTCCTTCATCATCAAGGACAGCAGCGTCTTGGCATAGACAAAAGTCTCTTCGGTGGAAGGGGCTCCGGAATACTCACCATAGTTGGCAAGTTCATGGCCCATGCCGTAGTCGGCAACAGTGTCTGCATACACCACGGAGGCACCTCCTCCTGCAACCATCGTCCAAACACGGCCCTTCTCATTGAGGATCGTCAGCTTCAGGGATGCGCCAGTTCGGCCATCCATGTCGCGAATCAGGGCCTCCTCAGGATAAGCTGCGCGGCCAAAGGGAGGTGGCCAATCAAGCTCTCCCCACTTCTGTGCAGTCAGGAAGTTGGCAGTCTCATCAAGTTTGGCTGCCATGTCCAATGGAATCACGGTGTTGTCATCCAACATGACCAAAGGGTTGATCTCCAAATATGCAAAGTGCAAGTCGACATAGAACTTGTACAGACTGCAAATGAAAGACGCCATGTTGGCCTGCTTTGCAGACGCGAGCTTGCTCAGCAATTTCTGGGTCACTGTCGCTTCGGTCAAGGCCTCCCCAGTTGGGATTTCCAAACGCTCGGCCTTGGCATCCACATCGCCCACATCCACTCCACCTTCATGGTAGAAGAGGATCTCATCATAGTAACGATGGGAAAGCATACAGATGTAGTGCTCCTGTTCCTGCTTATGAGGCACAAAAGGTTCGATGAGGAAGTGCGTCAGCTGGCCGGTCACATGCTCGACTTTCTGCTCTTTGCACATTCTGTCCATCACCCACTGCTTGGCCTCATCGAAAGTCTTGTTCACCGCAATCAGACCAGCCTTACCACGGCGCTTGATGAGCTGATCTGGCTTGGCCACCAAGTTGGTTGTCTTCAACCACGGGTTCTGCTCCAAGATTCTGTCCCAGCTGCCCTCACTGGTCGAATCCAAGACTGAGGGGGTCACAAGGACTCCTGCACAGCCCATCTTGTGCTTGCCCCCAGAAACCTCTGGCAGCAGCTTCTCCAACAAAGCCTTGCCCGCATGCTCCCGAATCGGTTTCACTGACATGGCTCTGTGGCTGAAAATGCAAAAGCTCTTTTACTCTCCAGGCTAGGTTGAGCCAAAACGGCTAAGGTCGAGGACATCATCAAGTTGCGGATACAGCCGCATGAGGCAAAATGCAAAGATCTCAATATGTCTCAACCTTCTGAAAATGAAAAACCTCCGACCAGCTGGCTCCATATGATGGACAAGGTCATGCAATTTTATTGCGAAAATAGCTATAAGAACGAGTGGCCACCTAGGGGCACAGAAACTAAGTAACCAAATATGCAACGAAATGACATCCGCAAGTTGGATCATCTTCCAGGTATCAACCAGGGTGCTGGCTGACCCCACCTCGCGGCTACTGGGTGTTGGGCATGGCAGCGCATCTGGGCGAGGTGGTCATGGTGATCATCAACAGCAACGACCAGAAGAATGGGTAAAACATAAGGACACAACATGATATGGCTATGGGTCAATATTAACCATCAATATTCAGCAACAATAGTGGGAAAAGCAACGGTAAATGATGAGAACCAGGGGTACAGGGTTTTGACCCACAGCCATATGCAGTAAGATAACATGACATGACATGCTTTGACTTGACACGACATGGCACGTAGACATGAGCACCAACAAGGTTGGGATCTTTAAGCACCTCTGAGAATGGGTGGTACCCCTCTTAGCATTATCAAGATAGCCAACAAGTGTGAACCATTCACGGTACATGTTCATTCCAAACTATGCGATGATCTTCGCTAGCATGCAATGGTGCCACTTTTTGTAGTGGGATGTCAAGTGTGAACCACGTTGATTATGTGTACACAATTGCTTCACCAAGCTCAGATGATGACCTCGGTTGTGACTCTCCAAAAAAATGGATGCTTCATGATACTTCATAGCGCATGGGATTTTACAGGATTTCATCGGCGAAGCCACCCCTTTTGAGCCACCCCTTTTTAGGGCTCCGCACCCTTGCCAACACCAAGTATGGCCTCAGCACCGTCAAACGTGGATCCATTTTGAGGGGAAGACAAAAAGGAAAAGTGGAGACATTTCGAAACAGAGAAGTTGGCTAGTTCAAACAAGCACCGTTGAGTCACGTTGAGCACTAGATGCAGTGTCTGTTTGACTACAAGTTGGTTAGCTTGAAGATGCTTGAACTAGACAATCAGTTGTGGCAATATTGGCTGATTGTATTCTGTTGCGATCACTAGAGAGTGGACAAGAAATAGACTGTCAAACTCAATATTTAGATGCTGATGGTCAATGATGGCTAATAGTGGTTTATGGTCGAGGATGGTTGACAATGGTCATGGTGTTTAGTGATGATTGTTACCTGTCGTTGGGAATGTCTGATGATGGTTGCTGATGGGCCATGATATACCTTGATGACGACGTTCACGTCCCTTTCTAGCGATACCGTTCGAAACGGACGTGGTGACCAAGGGCATCTTCTCCACCAATGCAACTGTGTAGCAGTTGGGAATGATCGTCCCATGGATGATGCTTCCTACTCGCAGCCAGTGGGCAGTTCAATCATCCAAACATGGGACATCAAGCAATTCAAGAAGGGATGCAAGTCAACTCAAGATCCTCAGAAGCTCAGTGCGCTAGGCTGTGCAAACTTTTTGCACTTGCTGTTGCTCAGAATGAGTGAAAATAGGATTGCAAACTAGTCACTTTGGCTAATTGCGGTCACTTCGGCAAATTGCTGCTTTGCCGACCCAAAAAAGTAAATTAAGCGTTTTGGGATTTGGCACTGTGTGGAAAACCTGGCTGAGAAAGCCAAAGCACGGAAAAGGGGCTGCTTTCGCAGCACGTGCTTCCCCAAAAAGCTATCGAAGATTGTACTGGAAGAGTATGGAAGAGTAAAGTCTGAATCATCCAATCCGCGATCTGACACGAAGCCTCCACAGCCACAGATGTTCCAACCGCGGTTGTCATCAAAAGGCGCCTACTCTGGCCCCTGTCCTGCAAGCTCCTGGATGTAGGTGATGTCATCCCAAGGATGTCGGTAAAGCGGCTGCTTCAGCCTCAACTGGTCGAGGTAGTGTCCAATGAAACCCATCGATCGACCTAGAACAAAGAGACCGTTCAAAGTGCCGAATGTCATCAGATCATCACATTCTTCCTTGGAGAATGCGCCGCAGGAGCGAATCATATCCACAAAAGACACGGCAATGCAGCCGTCCACGTTCAGAATCAGATTCGCTCTCTTGCGAGTGGTGATCTGCTCCACTGCCAGGGCATAGTCCAGCACAGGTGTCGACTGAAAGTTCTTCTTGGCAAATCCCTTGATGATTTCCACTCGTTGGTCAGGGTTGGCCAAGGACTTGATCCTGTGTCCGATGCCCATGATCAGCTGGTTGCTCTTCTTCATCTTCTCAATCCAGTCCTTGGGGGCGACGCCACTGCTCTGTGCATCAGCAAACATTTTCGCAGCATCATCCAAAGCGCCACCAAAGCGAGGACCGATGGTCAGCAGACCACTGCACAAAGAAGAGACCAGGTCTTTGCCTGCTCGGGCTGTGACGATGGTGTTGTGCGCGCCGCTCACTGCAGGACCGTGGTCCGCGGTGACCATCAGAATCATCTCAATGAACTTTGTGCAGTACTCTGGCAGCTGTCGTCGGAACCACAGCAGGGAAAGCACACCACCGATGCCAATATCCTTCTGGAAGACATCAGAGATAGACATGCCGCAGTAGGTGAGCTCCTCTCCACGATCATCAGAGATGGAGGAGATGAAGTTGGCAGGCTTTCTGATCATGCCCAGCTTCTTGGCCCAAGTGTAGTCCATTGGCACTTGAGGTGTCTCACCTTCTGGCGTCTCAACAATTTCACCCTCCTCCACGAGCTGTGTGTACACCTGGTTGATCATGTCCGGCAACTTGTCGAAGGATTCTGGAACGAAGAAACCAGCTTCCTTCATTGCCTTGTTCTTCGCAGCTGCAGTCTCCATGTCACCTCGAGCCTGTGCACCGGCATGTCCAAACTGCACCTCTGTGGTGAAGCAGGAGGCACAAGTGCCGACACACCAGGCAATCACTGGCTTTGTGATGCGGCCCTTCTTCTTCTCCTCAATCAGGTCGTACTCATCCAGGCCACCAACTTCACCCAACAAGAGCAGCATCTTGGCCTTCGGGTCGTCCTGGTATCGCAGGAAGTGGTCCAAAAAGCGGCTGCCAGGGTAGCGATCACCACCGATAGCCACACCCTCATAGACGCCGTCGGAGTTGCGAGCAACGATGGTGTTCATGTTGTTCAGTTCGTTGGACATTCCTCCTGACTTGGAGACATAAGCCACAGAGCCAGGGCGGTAGAGGCGAGACATCACAATGTTGTCCAACATTCCGCCTGTGTTGCCAATTCGCCGGCAGCCAGGCTTTATGCCACCCACGGTGGCCGGGCCAATGATGCCTACGCCCTTGTTCTCGGCAACCTTGATGATGTCTCGGGTCTGTTGCTCTGGCACGCCCTCAGCAATGATGGCAA
>VSDK01000416.1:202620-226073 GCA_009767595.1 Symbiodinium kawagutii
GGACAGCAGAGTCTTGGCATAGACAAAAGTCTCTTCGGTGGACGGGGCTCCGGAATACTCACCATAGTTGGCAAGCTCATGGCCCATGCCGTAGTCGGCAACAGTGTCTGCATACACCACGGAGGCACCTCCTCCTGCAACCATCGTCCAAACACGGCCCTTCTCATTGAGGATCGTCAGCTTCAGGGATGCTCCGGTTCGGCCATCCATGTCGCGAATCAGGGCCTCCTCGGGATAAGCTGCGCGGCCAAAGGGAGGTGGCCAATCAAGCTCTCCCCACTTCTGTGCAGTCAGGAAGTTGGCAGTCTCATCAAGTTTGGCTGCCATGTCCAATGGAATCACGGTGTTGTCATCCAACATGACCAAAGGGTTGATCTCCAAATATGCAAAGTGCAAGTCGACATAGAACTTGTACAGACTGCAAATGAAAGACGCCATGTTGGCCTGCTTTGCAGACGCGAGCTTGCTCAGCAATTTCTGGGTCACTATGGCTTCGGTCAAGGCCTCCCCAGTTGGGATTTCCAAACGCTCGGCCTTGGCATCCACATCGCCCACATCCACTCCACCTTCATGGTAGAAGAGGATCTCATCATAGTAACGATGCGAAAGCATACAGATGTAGTGCTCCTGTTCCTGCTTATGAGGCACAAAAGGTTCGATGAGGAAGTGCGTCAGCTGGCCGGTCACATGCTCGACTTTCTGCTCTTTGCACATTCTGTCCATCACCCACTGCTTGGCCTCATCGAAAGTCTTGTTCACCGCAATCAGACCAGCCTTACCACGGCGCTTGATGAGCTGATCTGGCTTGGCCACCAAGTTGGTTGTCTTCAACCACGGGTTCTGCTCCAAGATTCTGTCCCAGCTGCCCTCACTGGTCGAATCCAACACTGAGGGGGTCACAAGGACTCCGGCACAGCCCATCTTGTGCTTGCCCCCAGAAACCTCTGGAAGCAGCTTCTCCAACAAAGCCTTGCCCGCATGCTCCCGAATCGGTTTCACTGACATGGCTCTCTGGCTGAAAATGCAAAAGCTCTTTTACTCTCCAGACTAGGTTGAGCCCAAACGGCTAAGGTCGAGGACATCATCAAGTTGCGGATACAGCCGCGTGAGGCACACTGCAAAAAAAAACTCAGACCATGATGTAATTTACTTGCGAAAATAGCTGTAAGAACGGACTGGCCACCTAGGGGCACAGAAACTCAGTAACCAAAGTACGCAACGAAATGACATTCCTCAGTCATCTTCCAGGTATCAACCAGGGTGCTGGGTGTCCCCACAGCGGCCGGCAACTGGGTGTGGCTGCCAAGCGCAGCACCTCTGGTCACCGGTGGTCATCAGCAACTACCAGAAGAATTGGCAAAACAGAAGGACGCAACATGATATGGCTATAGGTCCATATTAACCATCAATATTAAGCAACAATAGTTGGGAAAACAATGGGAAATGATGAGAACCATGACATAACTAGGGTAATTACCAATTATGGTAGATATAGTTCAATGGCTTGTCAACCAATATGCAGTAAGGTAACATGACATGACATGACAGGACACATAGATATGAGCAGCAACAATGTTGGGATCCTAGCCACACCTCTGAGAAGGAATGGTAACCGAGCCTGCAACTGTGGCGCTCAACGGCTTGGCGTCTCCGGGCTGTCGACCGTTGCCAGACCTGCGGCCCACCATCAAAGGTGGACCGTTTGGTGGGAGAGACATGCAGCAAAAGTGGAGACAGGGCGATGTGGTTGACCACCGGCAAGTATCAATGGTTGCATTTTTGATGGTCGATGATGGAAAAATTTTGATCATTGAGAAGACGACGTTCACCTGCCTTTCAAAAGATGAGGTTCGAAACAGACATGGTTAGTGCATCTTCTCCATCAACGGCGTCCTATCAGCAGTGTATTGGTTCTGCAGTACAAAATGGATTAGAAGAATCCTCACCATCTGGGTAGCACTGCCCATCAACTTCAGCACATGAAAACCATTTCATAAGATGAAATCACAGAAGACTTCTGAAGAGCAAAACAATGACTTATTACTAATGGATGACAAGACTTCTGAAATCAAACAGATTTCAACCGCAAGATGAAGTGTTGATCAACTCCGTGTAGCACTGCCCATCTGGGAGCCCCCGCTGTCCCAAGGTGGTCATGGCATGCTCCGCCAGGTGGTTGATGATGGCAGCACCGGCCAAACCCAAGGTCAACAGCAGGGCGCCCGTCGCTGCTACGCCGCAGGGCCGGGGCAGATCCACAAGGTGTCCACTGGGTTCAGACACGGGTCACCCGATGTCCACAAGTGTCCTGGGTTCATGTCCAGGAAATCGATGTCGACGACAACGATCCATCGATGCTTCACCTGCTGAGCTTCCCTCACAGCTTCAGCATCAACAGCTCTGCAACGTTGGCAGAGGTCGCCGGCCGCGCAATGCGGCTTCTGAGTTTTCGGAAGCTCCTTCACCACCACAACCTCCTGCAGCTTTCAGGGAGAACCACGCTCTGGGCATTGCAGCAGATGTTGACCACCGGATCTGAGCCGTTGGAACAATCCAAGGCAAAGCACGGCGAAGTCAGGCAACCAATGAGGCACCACCGGTGAAGCATCGGGACGGGTTGAACATGAAAGTCTGGTTTTCTGTGTTCTTGCTGGATCTGAAAATAAAAAAATCTGAAGAACTTATGACTCATGACTGGTCTCTAGCGTTTCTGGACTGGCGGAAATTCTGCAGCAAGAAAATTGCACACGTCCACATTGCGAAGGTTTACAAGCCGACTGGTGAAAGGTGCAACGGATCCGAAGAACGAACCGTAAAGTGAGATCGCAACTTTTTTTGAGATTGAAATGCTTTGCAAACTGCTTCGTGACAAGAATACATCACAACTCAAGTACATCTAGCTGTGCAAAGCAATGCTCTTGCAGTAAAGACTTGATTTTACGCCAAAACTACAGTGAAAATCACCACAAGTTATGATGGACCACCCAAGTTGCTGCGTATGGCAATTGTTGGATCCGAGAATGGCTGCTGATTGGTATGTGTAAATCATCCCAAAAGAGTCACTTCTGTTGTGGTCCAACCAAGTAATTTCTTTTCTTTTGCTATACCAACTGTTGGTCACCAGGTAGCTCGTGTAACAATTTTTCCATTACTGGCGAAGAGCTCAGGAAAGCTCCAGGCTAGCATCAGTTGCCAAGATTGGAGGCACTCTTTCAGTGTTTCCGACCAGACGGCCATGGGTCAAGGCCCTGTACCCCCAGTGAAGATCAAGAAATGAATAGGACGGTCTTTGCTGCGATGATTTTCCACCCAATCTTGAGTCATGGGGTCACCCTGGGCATCAAAATAATGGCAACAAGATGGTTGGTCTCAAACCCTTTCATCCGCATCCAAAACTGCTGATGGCTCACTCAAAGAAAGACGAGTCCTTGTAATGAGAGGTGTCCAAAAATGAGGCCCCATGGTTTCGTGCCAGTTGCGCAATCACAAAAATGGTACTCTGGATTTCGAGATAGTTCCCGCATTGCCTAGGCTCTGTACCCCTCCAGTTAGATCCATTGGTTCATCACCCACAATTCAGTATAGTTATGTCTACCCTTTACCTGGCAGTTGCCCTAGTGAACCAACATTTACTAACCTAACTTAGCGATACCTGGGAGGTACCACAAGCTGTATACAAATGACTCCGCAACCAGCTTGGAGTTGCCTCGGCTATGGTCGGAATCACCGCTACCAGCTGCAGCTCATGGGCAAGCAGGACAACAGCAGCGAAATTGCGCCACGAGCTTCCCCGATGCATCTGGCGGTGGTGGGTGAAGTATCCACTTGGTGAAGTAGACTTCGTATTGGCAAGTCATCCACATGATTCAAGTAATCCAACTACTTGGACAGGCAAAAAACAGTCGAAAGCCGTCGGAGATTCTCGAAACCTGAGGTGTCATCGTTCTGGGGCAAGAACGATTTCAAATCATACACATTGAGTGATAATTACAACACAAAATACTCGTTCTTAGGCATCTGCACCCTTTAAACTGAGCTAGTGTTGTTCACTATTACCAGTTGTTACCTGCCACTAAGCCTCATATACCACCCATCATATGATGGTTTTTAAAAATAGGGAAACCCCAAAAAAGGGTTGCTTTATGATTATAATTAGTTTATAAAAGATGATTTTGGGGTACCCCCATTTTAAGAAACAGCCATATACCAACCATCATCATATCCCACCCTCTTCCTTCACCACCCTTCGCCGCCTGTTCTGGACTTGTTCGCACAGACCTGTCTTGTGCAATCCGAGCTCAAACTTGCAACTGGGAAAGCGATGGGAAGCTCCATTCCACTCCAAGCCGGAAGTTGCTAGTGATATACCTGACCTGCAAATGGTGGTTTCTCAAGTCATAGGGGTACCCCCAAATCATCCAAGTCATTAGTCATCTAGAGTAATGAACCAATCAGTTTTGGGGGTACCCTATGACTTGAGAAACACCCAAATGGCTATATGCCAAGCGATAGGGTTATCAATGGGCCCCACCAAAGATAATGATCATTTTACCAGGAAACCATTGGTTATTGGGGTACCACTACGTTGGCACATGCACAAATGTGGATAGTTTACCTAGTGATTTTACCTGCAAATATGGCTGGTTTACTTCGATCTCCTATCATTATCAATGAGCTGCATATTAGTATACGTTGCAAATATACGCATGTACATCTACATGTCCCACCATCTGCATTGTCATCATTGGTGCGCTGTAGCACAATAAACAAACCAAGAGTCAAACTAACAAATGAAGTAATCAATTGTCTTAGGCATCAATACCAGTTTTAGGCATCTTTTCACACTAACAAATACATTGTGCTATCATATGAAAAAAAAAAAAAAAACTGTTAGTATGAAGATGTTGTCAAATTGCCGACCATCTCTACCAAATAGGTGATTTGTGGCTCGCTTTCGCGCCTGTGTGCCGGTGCAGGCAAGCATGCCCTCTGAAGTGGCAGCGCAATCGGCCTGGGCGATATGGGTCAAAAGCATCACCAACCCAGGTAGTCTGAATCCCAACACAAATCGATTCCATCTTTGAAAAAAATCTTCATCTTTAAAGGATGCTTAATGATAATTTTTGGGGAAACACCCAAATCGACTCTGTCCATTGTTAGGAATCTTCACCAGGGATTGTCCATTCTTGGAATCTTCACATCTTTGCCACGACTACAACCCACAGTCACCAGGGACAATGACCCACATGGTCCAAGCGGCTGTGTCGAAGACCTGATCGGCACATTTGTTCTCGGTGCACCTGAGATGGACAGCTCAATACCTACCATTAAAGGACGCTTGATGATGATTTGGAATGGTCAATAATTAAGCAATGGAATTAACCACTGCTTATTACCATTGCTTGTTAATGGTTGGTAGAAATGGTTAATAATGGTCTATGTAATGGTCTATAATGGCTGGTTTGCAATGGTATCTGTAACCTTCGAGGGATGCTTAATGTGATGGTTCACGCTCGTTAATGATAGTCATTATCTCTTTTCTAATGGTGAGTAAATAGGGTACAAGGAAAAATGATGATCAAACGGTTAGTAATGATGGCCAATGGTTAGTGAGCCTAATCAACAGCCATAATTGAACCAAAACGAGCCATGTATTAAATTAGTATTCTAATGGTTAACCACTAAGCCGTTGTGAACCAACCATGGTTTCAGCATAATTCATAATGGCTAAGCAATGATTAACATCATTGGAGTCCCAACGCTCGAAACGGTGGGCGCACTGGAGGCAGCATGGCATAACCGTCTCAGCCATGGCGGAAGGGTGTGGCCAGTCGTACCACTGTGTGCCAGCAATACAACTTAGCCAAGAGATAATCTGAGCTGATATTGGGTGAGGCAAACTACTAGGGGGTTCTCATCATAACCTTCACTCACTGCTGACCCTGATGAACGAGCATAATCCACTTGAAATCATCATCAACCGTCCTCTTAAGGTTGAGACATCTACCCATAACTGGTTTTTTGCTGGTAATTAACTGCCTTCATTGGTGGATAACTGACATTGGTGGATGAACGCTCCTCGTAGCCCCTTAGCTACGCCTTTGAAGGCCCTTTGAAGGGCTATATGGGTAGCCCTGGCTCCCAATAGCTCCCACCCACCCAGCAGCCAAATCAAAAGGCACCTACGTACTGGGGCTTCATGTCTCTCAGACACCTCTCCCAGGTTTTCTATCAAGGAACCGATCGTCCACAGAACAAATGTCTTCACGAAGGAGTTTTGTTGCCACCTGTGGCAGGGCTCAGGTTTTCTCCAGTCGAATTTGGCCGGGTCGATCATAGCGTGAAATACTGACCATACAATACTATTGTCGTTGGTTATTTCTGATCATTTTCCTACTGCTTGCTATATCCCTTGGGGTATCGCTGCTACAGTTGCCTACATCCTTCTGATGGTTGACTGGACTCAAAAGGATTATCGTCATTTGCCTATTGGATAACCGTCCCATTTTCGTGGCTAGTTTCTATAACCATTGTCCAACCACGTATCAGCCCCTCATAACTATTCAATAACCATCAGATAGCCCTGAACCAACCATTGATGAACTTTTACTAACCAGTGTTTACCATCAAATAAACATTTCATCACAAGTTGCGGATTTGGAAACTCAATGAAATAGCCACTGGATTACCATAAGATGCCGCGTTTTTTACCGTACCGGGGACCCACCAGGAACCAACCAGCTGCGGATTTGCCCCTGGCCGCCACGTGACCTTCTGGGATCTCATAAGCCCATCTGCTCCCACCGTCCTCGCATCACTCGCGGATCGCATGGAAGGACCCCAAATGGCAATGACCATCGTTGGTACAACCAGCGCAGGGGATCAATGTGGTCAACTGATCATGGAGAAGAATAGCTATCAACACGGTTTTACAAGAAACAAGTATATTCAAGGCTATTGATGGTTAACAACAGTAGTTCATAGTGGGTAACTATTGTCATTTTCGAAGGATTGGTTTCAAGGTGGTTGATAAGTGCTTGATGATAGTCATTAAGGGGTTCACGAAAATCATAGGGGTCAACAATGCTTGTGGTTGTCAAAATATCTATATATGTATATGTGTGTGTAAATAATAACAACCAATATTGATACTGGATAACAACCGATATATCCATTTTTAGTGAGAACCAAGAACATAATGATGGCAACTCACAAGTGTGCTGGGTACTGGGGGATGTTTTATTCTTCTGTTTGAACCCCTGGTCAACAGAAACAAGGAGGGCAAAAGTAGAGGGATCTTTATGCCGCATATCATTTTTTGGGTAGAACTACTTTGATATGAACAGTCATATGAGCAATCTAGATATGAATCTGCGCTAAATGCCGGTAGAAGGTAAATGTGCTGTTAAACATGTGTTTCATAGATCGCAAGGCAGTAGCGATGATTTCAGCGAAGAAGTTATGCAACACAACTAGAAGGACATTGTCACTAACTCAATGAATGAAGCTGCACTATTCAGATGTAACAATCACAATCTGGGAATGTACCAATCGCTGGATGTTTTCACAGCTCACCAGCGCCATGGGCTCGGCTCATCACACCGGTCGTCAAGTACATAGCTGGATGTGTTGGCAACCTGCGTCATGGGCCTCACACGGGTCATGTGTCAAGCTACACATTCACGGTGATCACATCGATGTCAATGCCTGCGAAGGTGAGCAATAGAATCCTGAGCGAGAACAGCCCCATCACCTCCAGCATCTGTTCTATGTGTGAAGGTGAACAACATCAATGTAGCAACAGAATCACTACAAATGTTATGTAGCAACATGAGAAGGCTACTTTAGAGGTGAACAGCTCCAACAGAATCACTTCTTCACAACATCAGCCCCTACAAAGATGCACCAGCACCCTTCCAAGTTCCAGGGTGCAGCTAGAACTTGAACATCTTTAACTGACTGCTTGGTGCCGTCCAAGGTACCTGTAGAACTTGCTATCCATGAAACCAGGGACTGGAAAGATCCTGATGCAAATCTGCTGGGTGAAAATCGATCCAAGGGTGATAACGTCCGAGAATCTAGCTGCAGTGTCAAATCAACCAGTCTGAAGTGAGTAGTTGTTGTTGCTGGATACTGATTGTTGTTGGTTGCTGTTGGTTGTTCTTGATTCTTGTTGGTTGCTGTTGGTTGTTGTCCATGTGAAGCCTCCTCTCTGAAACAGAATATGGTCACCATTCACCACAATTAACCTGTCATGCCACTGTATAACCACTATTTAAGCATGAAAGAAAGTTCTTTGGTTGTCATGCACAGGGAACCCTCTGCTGGATTCCGCAGCGGGAAAACTGCCGAAAACTGCTTGTTTTCCAGGGACCTGCCAAGTTCCGGGTGATTTCTAGTTGCTTAGCCTAAGGTAAATCTCTTGCTGAAAAATCTCCGGGTGATCCCCCTTATTTCCGAGCAACTTTCAGTGCTTGCTTGCCGAACCAATCTCTCTGGACAAAGGTCTTGGGAGGATCTCCCAGACGCGATTCTATGTGCAGAATCGATGGTTTATTAAGATACGGGTGCCCCCGAATCTTCAAAATTTATAGTAATAAACCAACCGTTTATAGGTGTCCCCTATGGCTTGAGAAACACCTATAGTGAAAATAGACCATCCCTCATAAATAGTAAGAATTTACGGAGATCCGAACATGTGTGGATGATATACTTGCAAGCTCGGATTTCTGTTTCTTTGAGTGGCCGCAAGACTTAGGACTTGAACAAGCATTATACATAATTATTCCTATGGTTGGTTGGTTTCCCTAAAAATAATGGCTACTATTGGATGCTTAGTAGGTACCACCATGGCTATGGACAACCTTTTTCAAGACTTCAACAGGCTGTTGGTCAATTGTGGAACACTATTTAAGAGCGATTGGTTGATACAAAATCAGGCTTTACCCCAACCAACAGACAAATCCATGCTGTAGTGAATTGGATGCATTTTTCCATTATCCAATGTTTTCCTTTCATGATTGTTAATGGGGTAGATGTGTGGCATTTTTCTGTTGCCGATCCAATATTTTCCCTGTTGCCTCAGTTGGCAGAACATGAACCTGTGACTTACCATCGATCATGATTCACTGAGGTAAAGTACCATTTTCAACTATCCAGTGGGTGTTTCTCAAAATGGGGGATCCCCCAAATCATCCAATATTAACAATTTATAATAATACACCAACCATTTTTGGGTATCGTGTATCCCTAGTTTAAGAAACCATCCAATGACTCTGGCACAAGAGTCAGGCTCTTGTTCACTCGGTCCACCCTTGCTGATGTGCTAATGAACAAATGAAACCATGCATCTCACGATCAATGAGACTAGCAATGCTATGCTCAACCAAAATGGAGGCAGCACTGGCGACCCATCCAAAAACCAATAGGATCAACGACCAACTTCTACGGTGCGCGCTGCCCAGCTGGTTTTCTGACCCAGGACCGGCCTGAACAGAACAACTCGCCGCAAGAATAGAACTTGACGACTCAAAAAACGGCCGCAAATGTCAAGCTCCAAAGGCCACCACTGTCAAACCCTCGTGAAATGGCATGTTCTGTCAAGATCCTTCGGTGAATGTGGGTTCCTGACCACCAACGAGCAAGAAATCTGGTGTAAACTTCCCATGTGTCCAAAGTCTTGCCTCCCATTTTAGTAGCTGGATCATCTGTATTTCTACCATTTTTTGGGCGACTTGTGAAAACAAGAACACGTACCAGGTTTCCAACAAATCATTTTTGGTTCTGTCATGTTCAGGTTTGGTTCTCAACTCGTTTTGTTTCGCTTCATACTCTGAAATTAAACTGTGGCACTGCATCTCTGCTTGTGGTCCTTGTCTTCTCATGACAAAAACAGTTTTGGTTTTCAAGGGAACCATGGCACCCACTGATCCCTTAAAGGCCTGGCTCTCAAGTCCCCTGTCTCCAGCATCAAGCATCAGCGCCCTGACCTGGCCATGGGTCAATATTAACCAACCAATAGTGGGGGTTAATAACCCACCATTTTATAAGGAAACTATGGTTCATGACCCACTGCCACCTCAATTTTCCGCTGAATCGGATCCATTTCATCCATTTTTCTGTACACTGTCGCCAGCAGCACACATCGCGTGGAGAAATTCAGAAAGCAAAGGCTGCACGCGGAGTCTGCTGTGACTAGGTATGACCAAAGCCCAATCTCATTGACCTGGGACGAAGAGCGAACTGGATGGGTGATGATTGTGTTGCTTCTTTTGCAGTGCTTCAAACCTCTTTGGGTCGTTCGCCATTTGGCATGAGGAGTGACGCAGCTAAGGTCTAAAGAAACTCTGTACACCGGATCTTTTTGCAATGTGTGTGTTATTCCGGGAGAGGTCTGATGCTTCCTTACACATCCGAACATTCAGACAGTGATTGAAAGATCTTTCGGCGCAACAAACTTTCCATCCTCTCAAAGCGTCGCCCTTTTGATTCAGCTGCCGTCTACCTTTGCTCAACTATGTCTCCCTGGACATATCTTTAGCTGGTGCGTGTATTCTCCCAAAATTTTCCTATAGGCTTACAGCAGGACCTTACGTGGGGGATGTGGCATAGCAGAGCCTTGCTTTTGCCAAACTGTTTACTGCTCCTCAACTCTTTTTTGGGGCACGCAAGTCATCTTGAAAATGGCGATAATGTGCTGTCTCAGTTGAACACAGGCATCTGCAAGCGGACCTGCAAGGTTGAGCTTGGGCACCGTTTTCTGGGGCAGTGGGGATCAGCGAGTCGATGCTGACGTATGTTCCCCACTCTTAAGGCACTGTATCTGATTATTTCACCTTGGTCTTCGTGGGTTTTGGCAGCAAAGCATTCCAAAGCACTCCACATTTGGTGCTGTCATTCAATCTCTCGTTTGCTCTGGCAAAGGTCTCCCTACAAACTTGCAAATCGCTCCTTCTCATCTGGAATCTTATATGATGCATGCGACGGCTTCAACTGGCACTTGCTTTCAATAGCCAAAGGTTCGTACCTAGATAAACCCCCTCTATACTACCTTGACGATGTTCCGCGGGATCGAAAATATCATGCTCTTCAACCCATGGTTGCCCTTGGGCGTGCGGATGCCTGCTTTCCACCTGGGGAAAGCAGTGATTTTGCACTAAGCATTGCCGTGTCGCCTTCGAATCTGGCTGGCATCAAGGGGAAACTACAAACAATGCGAGGAACTTGCTTTGAAGACAGCCGTCTTGTTTTGGTGTTTCGCGAAATATGGTACCCCAAAAAAGCTTGGTTTATTACTTCTACAAATGGTTGTTACTGGATGATTTGGGGGGTCCCCTATTTTGAGAAACCGCCATTTACCAACTCGGTGCACGAATCTGGAAGCTAGACACAAAATTAGGCCGACGCTCGAGAGAAAGTTTGGGGTTCTCCAAAATACACTCATTCCATGCTGCTCAGTCCACTTCTCTGGTCAACAGTTCGACGCACAAGAACCACGAGGGGTTGTTTGGAAGCAGAACTGAGAGTCGCAAATCTACCCACTCTCAGGGAGGGCGCATCATGGGCTGGATCATTTGGCGATTGAGCGTGACTTCCGACATCCTTTGATATGGAAGCACCTCTGCCAATTCCTGAAATGTCTGGAATGAAACACAGGGAAAAGATGAAAAAATTGGCTCTACTAGCGACACATCACAGCTACACATGCAAGACTCACACATCAAACATGCATCCAAGATGGACAAACGTGAAGTCGTTACCCCACAATCGCGACGTGAATGAAGTGATGAACGAACTGCGGACTTGATGGACAGCTGCAAATAAACTGTAGACTTTGTACAGTTGCTGTGTTCCAATTTCTGAAAAGTCTCCTGGTACCTGTACCGAAAGTTCCAAAACCCAAGGATGATGTAAGCGAGGTAGAAAATGAGACCTTCCTTCTTCATGACCAAGGGCAGAGACAAGAGAAACTGTCTGCAATTGCCGGAAGTCAGCTGCCCTACGTGTTCAGTGGTTCTGTTGGAGTGGGAATCTGTTCAGGTTTCAGCGTGTGATTCATTGACTAAATCTGAAGGTGTTCAGGGTGATTCTTTGACTAAATCTGAAGGTGTTCAGGGTATAGGTGATAGCTCTTAGTACGTCACATGTCGGTGCGCTTGGGCTTTATCACATATGCTTTCGTGCAGGTTTCCAGCAAGGATGACTCCACTAGGACTAGCTGACAGCCGGAGGAGGTTCCATGTGCTTCCATGCACTGCAGTTGCCAAGTTGGAGTCCACCCTTGGAAACTGCTGAAGATTTCTCGTGGTCGCTGCTCAAACATCAGATTGCAAAATTCAGCCATGGCATGCAATGGCGCATGTGCGTGTCTGTGTGCATGAGTAAGTGTCCAGTTTAAGGCATGCTGTTGCATGCAAACTTCTTTGGGGAAGCTATTCTGAAGTCTCAGACACTCAAAGCTTCGGTCGAACCTAACATGGAGAATCGCAGCTCCCTTGATAGTCAAGCTGTACTAAGCAATGTTTATTGGGGAAGATCTCCTCATAGCTAAATTGCGCGGGGTCAATGACACCTTCGGGCGAGCTGGCCATGAAAGCACATCACACTGCGCAAGTCGCAACAGAGCTTTGCATGTAGCTTTGCATCTAGCTTGGGTAGTTCTACTTTGTTGTCAGTTCCACATAGCGCAAAAATGAAGATTAGAACAGGGAGAGACACGGCCCTGTCGGTCGCAAGCGTTGCACACCCTCGCAGGGAATGCCATTCAGAAGAACCCAAGTTTCATAACAACCCAGTTGTCAGCCCTTGGGTTTTCCATTTCTGATGATCAAATTTGCTCAGAATCCGTGTAAACCTACCTCGCCGAAGGTCCACAATCCCTGGGGCCCTTGGTGGTCCATGTATCAACCGAGTTGCATCAATGGACAGCTATAGAACTCCACCCATCAATGCTTCACGGTGACGTCAAAGACCAGTGTCTCCTATCAAGTGAGCCACTGCCAAAGTTCTCCTATCATCCTCTCTTCTCAGGTTTGATGTCGAGCCTCGAAAATGGCTTACCTCAAATTGCACGCAGGTTTCTTCCGCCACAATGCCCAAGTTTTGCGTAAAAGAGTACTCGGGCCTTTAATACTCGGGCCCATCAAAAAGAAGTGTGGAATGTGCGTCTGTTCTACCAAGACTAGAGGCACTTGAGTTGCAGGTGTGATGAGTTGGACGTCGCAATTGCTCACAGTTGGTGCCACACGGCACTCTGGACTACACCAAAACGAACCTTCAACCGCAGCCATTCAACCTTTGATTTCTGTACGCCCGAACCTGTCAACGGATGCTTCATTTCTCATTTCGTTAGTGTTTCATCCTGCAAGTCTCATCTCACCCTGACTGTATGAAAAGTGGCCTTCACATTGTTCAGAGTTGATCTTGGGATCGGTTTTGTGCATCTAAAGAGGGTTCGTAATGTGGAAATCTGGGAACGCTGGCCTGGGAAAGATCTGAAAGTGCAGGGGTAGATGTTCAGCGGGATCTTGGGGCTCCGAGCAGCCCCGTGCAGAATGACACAACCAAAGTGGAGGCAGCCGCCCATCATCCTCTTCGTGGAAGCTGGATCCACCTATCGTGTGCTTCCATTTTGGCAGGGCTGACTCCAGATGTCAGCAACTTTGAGATGTCACACTTTGATGATGCCACCTGATGCCTGATGCCATGCGACACCACCTGATGCCTCTCATCGGCAGGCGAACAATGGCTGATCATGAGATCTGAAGTCAAAATTGCAGCCATTGTTCGACCCCATGTTGTGACCTCCGAAAGGACCACCAACAAAAACCCAGCACCCATGTTGTGACCTCCGAAATCTGCAGCTTTTGAGACTAGTCGCTGGCCCTGGCCACCCACGATTTCGGTATCGCTTGCATCAAACTCCAACTGGATCTAGGAGTGGTCTCATCCACGTCTGACTGTATCGCGCCAAGTCTGTGCTATGAAAATGCTACTTCAGTCTTCAGGGTTTCAATCAGCCCGCAGTTCTTTTTCGCACATTTCGCAATCCGTGGCATCAAAATCTTTGAAGCTCAGTGTCCAAGATGTGTGAGATTGATGCAGGCAATGGCACAGCACGTGCTTGGGATGACCGAGACGGGACAGGGTTTGACCAGGCTCACGACACAGAACACTGAGATCTGGCACTTCACTACATCTTTTCCATGGCCATGCCTATGGGGCGGTGAGCCTTGCATGTTGGCCAGGCCTCTTCTCCCAAGCAATGCCTTGCACGCTCCCCCAAGCAAGCAATGCCTTGGCTCATCAAATCAAGCGCCTGGACACACTGATGCCAAAGTCATGTCGAATACAACCTCGAAAAATCCACTGCTAAGCATCCACCGGAAATCTCGATGCTTGTGGCCATAAACACCTGGGTTAGGGAAAGATTCCAGATCTTTCAGGTGTGAACCGCTTGCAGAAGCACCTCACTTGTGAGCCAAGGGAAAGATCTGACGCAAAGGGACCAACAAAGGTGCCTGGGATGAGATTTCGCAGCTCGTTGGAATTCTTTCATTTCTTTCCTTGTGGGTCCTTGTATGGACTTCTATCATTGCAGCAACTTCAGTAACACGTTGACTGAGGAAGGAGAGGAAACACCAAGACATGACTGCAGCAGGATTGCTATCACATCTTCCAGGGATATTGATGGTCATTTCCTGGCTTCTTGTGACGTCAACCCCCACAGAAGTAGCGAACAGAAATGGCAGCTTTGACGGAAACACCACGGCTCTGGATACGTGCGAAGTCAGGAGGCCGAAGCACGTAGCTCTGTGACAGAGGTAGAGGCTTTCGCGGTGGCACGAGCTGTCTATCATCAATCGGATGAGTCTTATGATGAGCTGAACAGAAATCAACAACTCAACTGCTCAACTGCAGCTTGGACTTTCGTCCTCGATGACAGAAGTGCACGCCAACTCCAAGCTGGCACCTGCCTCTGGTCAAAGGAATCTTAGGAATCTTTACCAAGTGGAAGGGATTGGAGTTTGTCGCCCGGTGCTGGAAATGCTTCCACTGGTAGTCACCGCCTTCCTACTGTCCCCTTAGGAGAAAAAATTGCGGCTGATGCAGCGCTGTGTCATTTGTGCCTGGGAAATCTCGATCGCTTAGTGGCAGTGGCACCTGCTTCCAGACACCCTACAAAGTAGAGACTGGCAGCACTTTTTCAAACCTGAACCTGAGCTAGATCGGAGTTCTGTGCAGACACTGTCTGCGGGAATGTCGAGAATGTGCATACTGTTCAGTACTGGGGGTTGGCAATAGCTTAGTGGAAATGCTCTGATTCAAGTAAGGTGGATTGATATGGATTTTTCTGAATATGAGGACTGTTCAAAATTGCTTCGTCCAGAAACGGCTCTTTCACCATCCTTTTGCCACCCTTTCGTCTGTTTTCGAGGCATGAAACGAAAGCTTTGGATTCAGCAATGCCTCTTTTGTGTGCGTGGCTTTCACGAAGGGCATGTTTCTGTTGCAAAACTTTTGGCTCACTTTTAGTGGCTCGAGATATCTTCAAATGCAAATGGACACTGGGATACTCGATCCTAAAGCATCAAAGCTTGCAGACGGCTCCCATGATATTTCTGTTTCCAAGCTAAAAGGATGCAGAATCAACGGCATGTCATTTTGCATTCGCGGACTCCTGCTCCAGGCTGCACTAGCAGGAGAGTTCCTGTAACCAATTTCAAAGCCCGCCAGTCGCCACTGCTGTGATTTTAAGTTTTTTGCAAGTACAGACTCTTGACAAAAGCGAAAGCAAAATCGTTGCCTTCTGTTTCTTCGCAAACCAATCAAAGCCGGCATTTCGATGTGAATCTCTGTTGAAAACACTTCACAACATCGAGTTCATGGAAGACTTCAAAAGAAGGAGCTCCTCAACTAGACCTGCATCTACCATTCTCCCTTTCCAAAGGCAGGCCTCAATTTGAAATATAACCAGCTGCCTCACAGCTCGAATGCATCATCCCCAGCCGTGATGATTTTAGATGTGAAAAATAACCAAAGGTAGATTTGCAGTCATAGACCCTATATTTCTCGATTTGCACTTGGAAGTTGTAACTTTCAATGGAACTGATCCTTCGAATCATACTACTTCTCATGGGCCTTGTGAAGGATCCTTCAAGAATGACCCTTGGAATCATACTACTTCCCATGAGCCTTCTGAAGGATCCTTGAAGAATGCTTCTGGGATTTCTTTACATCAAGCGTCTCCTTCTTTTGCCACGACATTACGGTGAATCCAGTCTCCATTTTACACAACGGAGTCGCCAGCAGTTGAACTTAGCAAGCGCCGCTCCTAAATCGCTGGGGAATGGTACTTAATGGTAAGAGCATGTTTTTTTGTGTGAAATCAGGTACTTAATGGTCAAATTAGGGGTTTTTTTAGGTGTGTTAAAAACCTGAAGCCTTTTTTGTTGGCCAGTTGCCCGCATCACCGTCCGGGGAGAAGCTCTGCCCATCATCTTTTACCGAAAGGTTCCACGAAACCTTCGTAAACTCGTCTATGGCGAAAGGTTTGACAATGGAGACCTGCTTTCATTGGCAAAGGGCTTTTCCATTTCACAAACGAACATGAGATCAAGCACTACCGGCCTTCAGAAACTGTAAGATCCATTCAAAAGCTAGAGATGGAAGAACAAATGGGCTTCACATCAATGCAAGAGAGCCAGAAGAATTGCTCGACTCAGGTTGAATCCGGAATCCCTGGTACAGAGGAAGGTTGAAGGTATGTCTGGTTGCGTAAAAACATGCTTCCCTCATGGAACTAGGTAGGCGCGGCTTAGGTGTGCCTAGGTGTGCCTGTATATGCCTACTTCTGTTTTCCCACTGGAACTCCGGTTTTCATGCATGATTTTGCAACATCGGAATGCGGGTTCTTTTTGCTGAATCACAGTAGAACTCCAACATAGAAGACCAGTGTTCCCATAATGAAGCTGACTTCAATTTCCGTCCGTCAAATGCAAATCCCCATGGGATTCGGCTTACAGCCCACATCTGCACGAGATGCATGCAACGAGTGGAGCCCTGTTTCAAATTTCCCCCATGGAACTCTGACTAGGCACGCCTTCAGTCGTTCGCTTCCCCCAAGCTATTCAAAAGATTTCTATGCCAAGGGCACACCTTTCTCCACTGACTGTACAGCTCTTGATTTCACAGCATGCCGAAGGTCGGAGAATCCGAAGATGATCGGTTCTTCATTGGCAATTCGTGCGCGCAAGTTAGCTGCAAGTGATGCTTGCCTGGCTTCTGTGCAATCATTTGGGGTGCCGAAAGAATGGGATCAAAAACTGAGTCCCTTCATAGGAGAAGAATGGGCCAAACTTGGGCCTTCGTGACTTGTACTTCAATGTCAGCTGGGCTGACCTTCTGCAGACTTTGCGCAAGGTTTTAGGTCCAACCTTCAAACTGGCCCTGCCACCAAGATGTGGCTTCAAGATTCCGCAGGGGACAAGCTGCTCGAGCAGCTCGAGCTGCTCAACAACGATCCTGGAAGCCTTTGGGCTACTGGAGGGTCTCTGGGATAGGGATAGGTCTACAAGTTGACTCCGAAGTGCGACTTTCAATGCAACTGGCGTCATCTCCAAGTGCTCTGAGAGGCTGAAAATCTTTGCTTCCGGTCCTCCATGATTGCTAGGCAGATTTGCGCAGATCAACGTCTGTGCACAAATATGTGTGGCTGCAAAAATACTGCTATCACAACTTCCCATTGACTTCACATCGGAAGCTGAGTTCCAGCCCTGCACAAAAGTGACCCACTCATCTTGTATCCTGAAATATGTAAGCAGTCGTTCTCTGGTTGTGAACATGTGAGTTTAGAGGCTGTTCAGCATGCTCAGCTGAAGTGAATGCGAGCTACGAATAATGACTATTACTTTGCTAAAGGTCCTCTCAGTTTGGAAAATGTGATCGTTTTCCGAGTCTTGAATGGTATGTTTTTTGTAGGTGTTCCGGCTCAGGAAGACCACCCCAAAACTACTTTCCTACTGCTCGTGCTACAATTGACAGTCTAACCCAAAGGCTGGCCCTCTGGAAGGCTCGATCGCTCACGTTCAGTTGATTACTTCATGGCCTGTTGCTATTTATCATCCGAGCGCCAAAATGTACAACGGGAACAGCTTGGTCTTAAAGTCTGTCCATTCCCGCAGGTGGGGAAAACGAGGTCAGGCAAGATTTTTGGAGACCCAGTTTGCCGTTTCTAGCCGCCTGGGATAAGAAGCCCATCTGCTTGACTTCTGAGGTACAAAACGCGCCCTCGTATCTTCAGCATGAAGGGGACATGGTGAGTTCCACTGGCAGCAAGGGAATTTGCCCTTCAGTGGGATCATGTGGGCTCAGGTTTTTCATGAAGGAAAACATAAAGCCTGTGACTGCAATTGCAGCAAGGCTTTATCTGCCTCGGATGGTGTGGTCAATTTCTCTAATGCACCCAGTCACTTTCTACAAAGCTTGACAAAATCGCAAGGTTGGTGGAATGAGAACAACTGTAGACGCATGGAATCCTGTTCACATGCTTGTCACAAATCCATTTTGGTTCATCCTCTGAAATCAACGACACAAAACGAAGCTCCTCCCGTGTTCAAAAACATAGCTGCCCTATGCAATCCTACATTTTTGTGATCGACTAACTCTGATTGACCGACATGTGACTTTGGTGCGTGCTCTACTCTTGGCTTCTGAGCATAGATCTATGGGTTCAATGGGGCACCCGGCGGCGAAAGCGAATCACATTCCTGACTTCGCTATGGGACAACTTTTGAAAAAACCGGGACCACTAAGAGTTGAATCCCTGCCAAAACTGTCTCAAGTTGTGCTTACCTCCGAGTAGAACATTTCAGTCAGCCATGCTGCAACAAACTCGGCTGCTTCAAAACGACTGCCATTCTTTTGGTTGATAGTTGTTGATTAATGGTTGATTAATGATCAATGATTGATTAGTGGTTGATACTTTCATTTGCATTCAAAATGATTCAAAAGTCTATGCCATCGGGAAGAAAACTCCAATGTCCTGAGAATTATGCTTGATCGGTCAAGCGTCCTGTGGAACTCGACAGAATGCAATTACACAAAATGACATCCGTGTAAGAGCAGCTCTGGCTTTGTATGATTTCTTACAACAGTCAATTGAAACCCTTCGGTAGTTGACAAAGCTCTGTGTCACACAAGACTCATTGCATCTTGGATCTTCTGCCAGCCAATTGATTGCAACTTCAAAATCAGCTGCACTTGCTTCAATCCCAGCGGGGCACCCAGACATGGAAAGTCGAAAGTGCTGGAAGAAATGTCACTCAAAGAAGATTCACGCCAAAAAGTGCTCAGAAGTGACGCGTCATCAGAACAACTACTTAAGGATGCCAAAACTCTGTGGATCAACACATGCTAGTCAGTACCTTTTGATGACTGCAGGTAGTTTGGGCACACGCATTTGCCTCGTCCGATGTCCTTGGTAGTCTCACACAATATGATGCACTTGCTCTTCATGCCTTCAAACAACGACCATCTAAAACTGAAAAGCCTTTGAGGACCAAGAAAGTTCTGTGTCACACAAGACTCATTGCATCTTGGATCTTCTGCCAGCCAATTGGTTGCAACTTCAAAATCAGCTGCACTTGCTTCAATCCCAGCGGGGCACCCAGACATGGAAAGTCGAAAGTGCTGGAAGAAATGTCACTCAAAGAAGATTCACGCCAAAAAGTGCTCAGAAGTGACGCGTCATCAGAACAACAACTTAAGGATGCCAAAACTCTGTGGATCAACACATGCTAGTCAGTACCTTTTGATGACTGCAGGTAGTTTGGGCACACGCATTTGCCTCGTCCGATGTCCTTGGTAGTCTCACACAATATGATGCACTTGCTCTTCATGCCTTCAAACAACGACCATCTAAAACTGAAAAGCCTTTGAGGACCAAGAAAGTTCTGTGTCACACAAGACTCATTGCATCTTGGATCTTCTGCGATCCAATTGATTGCAACTTCAAAATCAGCTGCACTTGCTTCGATCCCAGTGTGGCACCCAAACATGGAAAGTCGCAAGTGCTGGAAGAAATGTGACTCAAAGCAGATTCACGCCAAAAAGTGCTGAGAAGTGACGCGTCATCAGAACAACAACTTAAGGATGTCAAAACACTGATAGATCAACACATGCTAGTCAGTACCTTTGGATGACTGCAGGTAGTTTTTTGGGCACACGCATTTGCCTCGTCCGATGTCCTTGGTAGTCATTGGACCCGAAATTCCGCTCCAAGAAAATTGGCGCTTTGAGCTGCTCGGATGCCGTCTCTATGCCCTCTGCTCAGCCGACTTAACATGTAAAAGTGCCAGAACCACGAGTTATTTGGACAGGCTCATGCTTCGAGGTTTCGTGACTAAGACTCATGAGTTGGAACTGGTCCCAGCATTTCGCCGGGGCTTTTGGTTTCTGCCCCCAATAAAGCAACTATGGTTCCGTTCTATAGCATGCCTGCTGCCATGTTTTGCCTGCTATAGTACTTCAAAATGGTTCCTTTCCAAACTTACCTTCAGGTTGGACAAGGACAGCCTGCCGTACCTCAATTTGAGGTCAACCCAGGGAGGCGGGACTGAATCTGCAGAAATTGAGCATCACGGGTTTCGGCTGCTGCGAGTGTGTGGCTAAGGATAAGGATTGTCAACAGCAACGAGCGCTACAATTGTCATCTTGAACTCTCATGGAATGCCAGGGGGCCTTGAGGTCTGCTTGATTGCCATTCCGTCCCTTCGTCCGCACTCAAAGAACTGCTGCCATGCAATGTTACTTGAAACCCTAACACTTTTCAAGTTCCAGGCATGCGATTGCACGCCAGCCTTTTGGCAGTACCGTGCTCACATGTCACACGCAAACAATGCCTTAGCCACACATGCTGATCAACAGAATCGCATCCCCTTGGAGATCATAGGCGTTGCTTCTGGCTGACTTGGAAGATCTAATCATGTTGCACAGGAAGTGCTCCCGGAACGTTTCAGGTGGAAGAGTCGACTCAGTGGCAGGTGTCCAAGTTGAATTCCAAAGGCACAAGTGGTTACGAGCACAACTCCTGCCACTGCTGCCTATTGTGACGGCTCTTAGCTGGGCAAACCAAGTTCATGTCAACATCCCCCATAGCTCAAGTCTCTCAAACTCCTTGACAAACGAAGCCCCTCTTGATTTGGACCTATCGGCTCCTTGCCACTGCTCCGCCCCGGCTTTCCCGCCTTTGGTTCATCACACACACCCAAAGAACTGCTGCTGCTGGCACTCGAAACCCGAACAGCTTTCAAGTTCCAGGCATGCATTTGCACGCCAGCCGTTTTGCGGTGTGCTGCTCAAATCTCACACACAAACGATGCGTTCATAGTGGGTGGTCAAGTACAATACATACAATATAACGATGCCTTAGATCATCAGAATCCCATCCCCTTGGAAATCACAGGCTTTGCTTCTGTCTGACTTGGAAGACCTAATCGTTTTGCACAGGAAGTGCCACCGGAACGTTTGAAGTGGAAGAGTCGACTCAGTGGTGGGCATCCAAGTTGAATTCCAAAAGGCACCATTAGTTACGAGCACAACTCCTGCCACTGCTGCCTATTGTGACGGCTCTTAGCTGGGCAAACCAAGTTGATATCAACATCCCCCATAGCTCAAGTCTCTCAAACTCCTTGACAAACGAAGCCCCTCTTGATTTGGACCTATCGGCTCCTTGCCACTGCTTTTGCCGCGGCTTTCCCGTCTTTGGTTCATCACACACTCAAAGAACTGCTGCAACCACTGCTGCCTGTTGTGAAAGCTTTTAGCTGGCAGACCAAGTTGATATCAACATCCTATAGCTCCCACACAGGCTTATTATCAGGAAATCATTGTAATAGGCGTTGCTTCTGGGAAACTTGGAAGATTTGATTGTGTTGCATAGGAAGTGCTATGGGAACTGTTCAGATGGAAGAGACGACTCCATAGTAGGCGTCCGAGTTGAATTCCAAAGGCACCATTGGTTACGAGCACGACTCCTGCCTTTGAAGGCCTTTCTCAGATTCACCAGTGCTGAGACTGGACAGTGTCAACAGAAAGGGGCACGAGCAGCGCTTACTTGGCACCAATATTAGCTATCATTAGTAAATGGTATCTCATAGGAATCACCAGCAATGATCGACACTGAGAGTAGATCACGATAGTGCTTGAGATTTCCAATCATCCATTCAGATCAATTACTAATCCGCAAATAGTGGTGAATTCGTAGTCTACTCAAATCAAGCGTATTCAACGAGTTGCGAATGGTTCTGAGTTCCATTCTCTTTGGTGGTTCTGCAGCACTCACCCCCAGGTGGTAGGACCAGGGAGGGGAGGGAAGTGATAAAAACTATTGACATGAAGCGAGATCCCGACGAAGGATTGTCACAACAAAAAATGGTTGATCCTGTTGATCCTGTTGATCCTCATGCCCAGCCTGGTTTGCAAATTTCTTTACGAACCAAAGACCTGCCTTTCTGCAGCAAAACTCCTGGTTTTCATGCTGGGAGGGGTGATCTGCAAAGCATTGCAGGCAAAAAACTGCAGCATTTGGATGTCAAAAACACGGTTTCCCGTTTTGAGGTTTCAGCCATCGTGGTTCACAAGCTTGTAGCCTCAACCTATCACGCAAAAGTCACCGGGAATGAATGACGTAAACCCAGAGAGGGACAGCTTCCTTTACAAGTGACCTTTTTTACAGAAAGACTGCAGTGCAGGAAAAAATGCAGGACAAAGAGTTTGCATCTTGGGTAGGAAGTATGTCGGATCCAAAACTATGTGCACAAACATCAATCCGCAATTGGTTGCCGGATGGCTTCTTATCATAATTTTGAAAAAGACTTTGGGACCATGAATAGCGGATTTTGGACGGGACTCAAATGATGTTTCGATCATTACCGTTCGATTCATGTCGCATTTTGAACGGCCATGTGCATCTTTTAGCTGAGCAGAATGCTGGCTCCGGACACAGAGCAGGGCTCATATCAACATCCCATAGTTCATGTCTCTCAGTCCTTCGTGTTTGGGATCTGGCTTCCCCAACTTCGGTCTATCAAACAGTGAAAAAGACATTGTGCTGTACCTCAATTGGAGGTTCAGTCCGGCAGTGTGGAGTCTTTCCTGGATTATGTCAACAGCAATCAGCGTCACTTTGAAAGTTGAATGACAAGGGCCCATCAGGCTTTGTTGCTTGCCATCTTTCCTCTTACCAACCCCGTGAGGCCGCAATGCTTGAATCACTTATTGATTCTAGAGCAGGGCTCATGCGGTTGAACGGACAGGTAACCGCGGACCCATGAGTACATGCCAAAGGGCCAAAGGTGGAGTGGGGAGCACAAAGCCAGGAAACCAAAGTCATGCTGAATTGAATGGATCCTCTCTCGCGACTGAACCACTCCCTAGTGCAAATGAGGGGACTG
>VSDK01000416.1:226260-236847 GCA_009767595.1 Symbiodinium kawagutii
GTCTCCATGGACTTGTTTTAATCATCAGGGGTTCAAGTTCCAGGCATGCGATTGCACGCCAGCCTTTTTTTGGTGCGGAGCCTCTTTGAGCACGCCCAAACAACTGCTGCCGTAGCTCCCTTGTTGCAAAGCTTCTGCCTTTTCTTTTCAGGTTCTCGCAAATGGGGCGTTGAAGCATCCCTGCCACTCAAGGCAGACCTTTGCTGCGGCTGGCAGTATTGCACTTGGAAGCTTGCTCCCGAGGGAGCAATTAACAACTACAGCTGAGTGGTGAAAAGGACATCTTGCCATAGCACAATGCCTGGTGTAATCCGCGGATATACGGCCTCATCACGAAGATTGACAAGGGAAGCTCCGTGCAGGAGCTTGGAAGCGCGAAAAAATTCTATTCAGTCTTCCGAAAAGCATCAACCCACCGAGAAGGGTTTGACCCTTTTGTTTATGGGAGGTAGGTCGGTAGGTGATCTGCACAGGATTCTACTAGTAAAGCAATGGATTTCAAATGATACTTCCATCATTCTATTCATCTCGCGTTTGGCCCAAACAAACCGGGAAGATTTGTGACCAAACTGCCTGGACAAATGTCAGCTGGGCCAGCTCCGATTCCACAGACTGTAGCCTCATCCAGAAAACGAAGCCGCGGCCCCACAAAAACGCCCGTGCACCTAACACTTGATTGGGCAGCGACAGGGCCAGGCCCCAGTACGTATTCTGAAGAATCTATTCTCAGCATACAATTTGGCTGAGCTCCACACTTCTCAACATCTGCAGTAATGCTGCCCAGGCACCTCTAAAGCTCTCTTTCAGACGCGCAGAATTCACCGAGACGTCCGCACCTTACAAACTCTCTAAGTGTGACTCCAAAGTATGCTGGTGACTGGGTTACACATCTACATGCTGACGATGTACAGCTAGTAGCAGCTACTCGGCCTGCGGTGAAGGAAGGCATCCACCAAAACGGCCCTCGTCAAATCCAACAGCATCAAATCTGTGGATGTCATTCTGGCCTTGCAGGTCCTGAAGTGCTGCAAAACAAATAGAAATCTAAGGAATCAAAGTCCAAGAGATTTTCTCAGACAATCTTTGAATCTAAGAAATCTGATTTTCCAAAGTGTTCGATTTTCCAAGTCAACCAGTGACGAAGTTGAAATGCAAAGAGCATCAATGCACTGGTCTCCTGGAGACACGCTCATGAACCCTTGCAGGTTCCAAAATGCACTCCTACACAGGGAGATGCGGTGTGTCAGTGCTTTGAGCCGAGATACACGGGAGATCAATCTTTAAATCTTGCAAGAAACATCAGTTCAGATTTATGTCGTCAGACCAAATTCTCGAACCCCTACTTACAAACTTGGCAGAATACTGAATTACTGCGCACCATCTGAACCAGGAACTCAACTCCGAAGAGGATTGTGGAGGTGACAAACGAGTAGCTGCCAAACAAATTATATACAGATCATGATCAATTAATCAGATTCAAGCGTTTGATGTTTGTGGCACAGGTTGGGGTAACAAGAACAAGAACAAGAGAAGAACACATGCTTTTCGTGAATCCGCATGGATGAGACAACGATAAGAACGAACCAGGACGCGACGACGACGACGACGACGACGACGACGACCACCACCACCACCACCACCACCACCACGACCACGACCACCACCACAACCACCACGACCACCACCACGACCACGACCACCACCACGACCGCGACCACGACGACGATGATGACAGTTTGAGACGCTCTTTTGCCACAAAAATGCTGCCGCACGGGGAGGTGTTATGTGCGGACTGTTTCCATGAAGCATTCATTGGCGTGATCGCTGGTGTACAACGGAGTCGGGTCAAACATTACAACATTTGATGCGAAAAGCATCGGTACGTCACATCACACATTGCATTCGGAAGGAATTCGTCCAACTGAATACTTTCCAATTCAAACGTCCAACGCTTTGGACCAACAGAAAACCATATAAACAGGCGTGCATAAAGGCTGGAAAACCATGTTTGTAAACTGCTATTAGACAAGTCTAACTGCTACCATACATGAAATCAACTGTGCCAGAAAGACCGACGGCATATCGAGTTCCATACGTCCATTACCGGAAACTTTGACCAAGTGAAACTTCCCATGTCACAATGACTTGCACATTGCACGCTTATCTTTGCTCCCAAAAACGCAGCCGTCAAGATTTTCTAGGCAATCAGGGCCAATGATTTTCAGGCGTAAGTGAAAAAACGACGTTGGAACGGAGAACGGTTCCATACATAATTCCACATGTTCAAGAAGTGTGGCACATCCGGCGTTTTGTTATGCCTCGTCTTTCACATGTTTAAATTGCATGGGACCAATGCCAAGAATGCAAATCCCTAAGCAAAAGCTACGTTTCCCAATGTTCAACGCACGAAGTTTGAGGCAGACTTGGTGCAAGGCTTTCAGCGGTACCAGTATCTCAGCAAATTTGGGTTCTAAGTATGGCGAGGCAAAAGAAACAAAAAAGGTGGTTAATAATGGCTAATCATGGTTAATGGCATTTATCTTTTCTATTCCATGTGCCGATTGTCGCGCTTCGACTGGTCCCCAAAATCAAATGAGATTACTTTTATTAACTTGGTCAGAACATCACACTGGTAATCCACAACAGCAGCAGGCTGCAGGCTCTGGTTTTTCTTGATGATTGAGGTCGGCCGCGCTGTCACGGCGAGGCACTGAGACGGTGACACTGTATGCCAAGTAAAAAAGTCATTGGGCATGAGAGAAAACCTAATGTGAAAGAATGATTGCCTCAGCAAATCTTCAGCAAACAAATATGGATTTGCCTCGTGCTTGCAGACTTGTTGTTGGGGAGATGGGGAGAAGCTCATTGCCAACGTCGATTTTGGTCCCTTGACCAGTCAAGGTTGAAGAACTTGAGAAAGTGGGCAGGAAGAAACGGGTGGGAGAGATAAGGAAGACAACTAAAACATCAAATGAAACGCAATTAAAGCTACATTGACAGAACTTCATGTTCTCTCAGCCTCGTTTCTTTGTGGTCACTTGAACTCTGAGCATTGCATGGCCACATGAATGGCACTCAGCATTCCAAAATCAACAAAGTTCAAATGTCTAGAAAAAATGACAACTCACAACCTGCACTTTATGACCTGGATATTAAATGGGCTGTGACTTGCTAAATAGAACTTCATCACGCAAGCATGACTTACATCTTTTCACTTGGTCAGAACAATACTGTTCGGCAAAAACACAATGGCAGCAGGTTTTTTTCTCTTGATGCTTGGGGTCGATCTTTGGCCACGCCGTCACCCTCTCTGTTCTAGGCCGCACTGGCCAATACCTCTATTGCCCGCATCCCGTTCTTTGTTTACTTTGACGCTCGAATGAAAATAAATCGAAGCACACGGATTTATATATGCATTGCTGTTCTGTTTTTATCCCTTGGAAGCTTTCTAAAACCAAGTTGCTGGCCTTTCACTCGGTGTGCAAAATGCTGGAAATAAATTGGACCTCATTGACGCTAAAATGAATTGAGTTTCAATCTTCAACACGTTGGACGAATGCAAAAATGGAACTAGACGACAGATGGAAGCGATGATGGTTAACTGGCGTTCATTGCAAGCGCAGATACAAAGCAACTATAATTGCCATATTATTGTTATCAGGGGCTAAGAGACCCAAAGGGATGAAGGGGGGGCCAATAAATTATCTTTCCGCTAGACAAGAACAAGAGACCCAAACAAATGAAGAGGGGACAAATGAATGATCTTATTGCTCGACAGGACAAAGAGACCCAAAGAGATGAACAAGGGACAAGTGAATGACCTTAATGCTTAGGACACGACTCAGAGACTCAAAGAGATGAAGAAGGGACAAGTGAATGATTTGCGCTAATTCTATTTCGAAACCTTGTTGAAACATGATCTTTTCAATTTATTGATTTGTTACTATCATTTATTTCATTTTGTTTTCATGTTTTTCGTTCTTCCAATTTGTTTTTGATTGTTTTTGTTTTTGGACCCTTTGCACCCTCTTCTTAATGTTATTTCGTTTTGTTTCAAAAGTTTTTTGTGGGAATTTGTTTTTCAAATTGTTTTGTTTCGTTAATTCTTTTGATTTGTTTTATGTTTTCATGAAGGCTATCATTTTTTCCCCTCGGAATTTTTGTTTAATTTGTGCTTCATCTGTTTCAATGTTAATTGCAATCTGTTTGACTTTTTGTATTTTCGTTCTGTGTGTGTTCATTGTATTTGTATTTCTTGAATATGTTTTCACTTCGCACTTTTTCCCCACCTGTCAGGTGAGGGTTGTTAGATTTTGTCAAAGCTCTACTCCTCCTTCTCCTTCTCTTCCTTCTCCTCCTTCTCCTCCTTCTCCTCCTTGTCCTCCTCCTGCGCAACTGCCAATGTCCGATCTCAGTGAGCACCGCTGGACCTCAACCGCCAATGTCCGATCTCAGTGAGCGCCGCCGGACCTCAACCACCAATGTCCGATCTCAGCGAGCGCCGCTGGACCCCAACCACCTATGTCCGAGCTCAGTGAGCTCCGCCGGAACTCAAACGCCATATCCGATCTCAGTGAGCACCGCTGGGCCTCAACCGCCACTGTCCGATCTCAATGAGCACCGCTGGACCGCAACTGCTGAGGTCCGATCTAAGTCAGCACCGTTGGACCTCAACCGCCAATGTCCGATCGCACTGGGCATGGCTGGACCTCAACCGCCTTTGCCCGATCTCAGTCAGCACCGCTGGACCTCAACCGCCAATGTCCGATCTCACCGATCTCAGCGAGCACCGCTGGACCTCAACCACCAATGTCCGATTTCAATGAGCACCGCTGGGCCTCAACCGCCAATGCCATATTTCAGCGAGCACCGCTGGACCTCAACCGCCAATGTCCGATCTCACCGATCTCAGCGAGCACCGCTGGACCTCAACCACCAATGTCCGATTTCAATGAGCACCGCTGGGCCTCAACCGCCAATGCCATATTTCAGCGAGCACCGCTGGACCTCAAACGCCAATGTCCGATCTCAAGGAACACCGCAGGACCTCAACCGCCAATGTCCGCTCTCAGTGAGCACCGCTGGGCCTCAACCGCCGGCGCGCTGCCAGAAGTAAATGCCAGATAGATTGCGAGAAGTATATGCCAGAAAGAATCCCAGAAGTATACCTCAGATAGACTGCCAGAAAATCTGCCAGAAGAAATGTCAGATAGAACGCCTGCATGTGAATGCGTTTGTGCATCCGTATGTATATGGATATGTGTACGTGCATGTTTATGTGCTTGCGTTTGTGTATGTCTATGTCTATGTGTATGTGCTTGTGCATGTGTATGCGTATGCCTATGTGTATGTGTATGGATATGTGCATGGGCGTGTGCATGTGAATGTGCAGGTGTGTGCCTATGTAAGTAAGTAGGTAGGTAGGTAGGTAGATAGGTACGTATGTGTGTATGCATGCATGTATGTATGCATGTATGTGTGCATGTATGTATGTGTGTATGTACGTATGAATGTATGTATGTATGCATGCTTGTATGTATGTACGTGACAGTGTATGTATGTATGTGTGTGTATGTATGTATGTATGTATGTATGCATGTATGTATGTATGTATGCATGCATGTTTGTATGTATGTATGCACGTATGTTTGCATGTATGTATGTATGAGTGTATTTATGCATGCATGCATGCATGCATGCATGCATGTATGTATGTACGTATTTTTGTATGTATACATTTGTGTATGTATGCATGTGTGTATGTATGTACGTATGTATGAATGCACGTGTGTATGCATGTGTGTACGTACGTATGTATGTATGCATGTGTGTATGTGTATGTGCATATGTATGCGTATGTGTTTGTGTATGTGTTTGTGTATGCGTATGTGTTTGTGTGTGTGTCTGTTTGCATGTATGTATGTACGTATGTATGCATGTATGTATGTGCGCATGTGTGTATGTATGTATGTTTGTATGTATGTATGTATGTATGTATGTATGCATGCTTGTATGTATGTATGCATGCATGTTTGTATGTATGTATGTGTCTGTGTGTATGTGTCTCCGTATGTATGTATGCCTCTCTGTCTGTCTGTCTGTCTGTCTGTCTGTACGTATGTATGTATGTATGTATGTATGTATGCATGCATGTATGTACGCATGAATTTATGTATGTACGTATGTATGTGCGTATGTATGTATGTATGTATGTATGTATGTATGTATGTATGTATGTATGTATGTATGTATGTATGTATGTATGTAATGCGAATATGAATGTCTGTTGCATGTATGTAGCTGTATTTGTAAATGTATCTGTGTATGTGTATGTGTATGCGTATGTAAATGTGTACGTTTCTGGCCATGTATGTGTACGCGTGTATGTGTATGAGTATGCGTGTGAGTTTTTGTGCATGTGTGTATGTGCATGTGTATGTGTGCATGTGTATGTGTATGTGTGTATGTGTATGTGTATGTGTTTGTGTGTATGTGTGTGTATGTATACGTGCATGTAAATGTGCTTGTGTATTTGCGTATATGTGTATGCGTGTATGTGTAAATGTGGTACGTGTATATGTGTAAATGTGTAAATGTGTATGTCAGTATTTGTGGTTAGGTGTATGTGTTGATGTGTATGCATGTATGTATGCATGTATGTAAGCATGTTTGTATGTACGTATGTGTATGTTAGTGAATTCGTAAGTCAGTAAGTAAGTAAGTTAGTAAGTATGCATGCATATATCCATGTTCGTTCTTATGTATGTATGTATGCATGTTTGTATGTATGGATGTATGTATGTATGTATGTATGCATGTATGTGTGTATGTATGTACGTTGTATGTATGTATGCATGTGTGTATGTATGTATGTATGTATGTATGTAAGTATGTATGTATGTGTGCATGTGTGTATGTAAGTATGCATGCTTGTATGTATGTATGCATGCATGTTTGCATGTATGTATGTATGTGTCTGTGTGTATGTGTCTCCCTATGTATGTAAGTCTGTCTGTCTGTCTGTCTGTATGAATTACATCTGCATGCATGCATGTACGCATGTATTCATGTATGTACGTATGTATGTATGTATGTATGTATGTATGTGTGCATATATAAGTGTGTGTGTGTATGTATGTATGTGTATGTATGTATGTATGTATGTGTATGTATGCATGTGTATGCTTGTAAGTAGTTCGAAATGCGTGCATGCATGCATGCATGCATGCATGCATGTGTGTATCTATGTCAGTAAGTGTGCATGTTTGCATATATGTATGTATGTTTGTATGTATGTATGTATGTGTGTCTGTATGTATGTGTGTCCTTGTAAATGTATGGTTGTATGTACGTATGTATGTATGTATGTACGTACGTACGTATGTATGTATGTGTGCATGTGTGTATGTATGTATGTATGTATGTATGTATGTATGTGTGTGTATGTATGTATGTATGTATGTATGTATGTATGTGTCTGTGTATCTATGTATGTATGTATGTATGTATGTATGTATGTTTGTATGCATGTATCTATGTATGTTTGTATGTATGTTTGCATGTATGTATGCATGTATGTATGTATGTACGTATGTATGTTTGTATGTGTGTGTGTCTGTCTATGGGTATGTATGTCTCTGTCAAAAAGGAAATGAATAAGTACGTCAATCAGTACGTATGTATGTATGTATGTATGTATGTATGTATGTATGTATGTATGTATGCGTGTGTGTGTCTGTGTGTGTGTATGTATGTATGTATGTATGTATGTATGTATGTATGTATGCATGTATGTATCTATGTATGTGAATCTGAAATAAGCGCTATTCCATCTCGAAATGCTATTATTGCGGCAGATGACGGTGGCATGATCGTTCCACTTTGGTCCCATAAAACAATTCAAGATATCAATCATGCAGCTTGACGCGGAATCAGAACTTGAATTTCTGGAGTTCAAGCAAGCAATCTTATTTTTCTTTTCAGGTAATGCTTCTTGTGCACACATACAAATCATTATATGTCCAAGCAGGCTGCAATCTTTCATTGAAAGGCTGGGCCTTCCCCTTCAAACGAATCTTCTTTTCTACTTTAGTATCTTTGCGGGTCTATACGAACCGGCAAACTGCGTTCTTTCATATACGAATTTGCAATGGTGGAATACGTGATCTGGCGTGCTGATGATACCTGAATTCATCAGGTACCTCCACAGCACGCAGCACAGGAAACGTTTTCTAAGCAGAGTAAGTGCGGCATTTCACCTTTTGTTTGACAATGAAGATCACTGAATGAAGATTACTGAGTAAGATGACCTTTGCTCAATTGTTTGGTGTTTTAGCAGGCCAAACACAAGACACATCCCAGTGACGAACCATCGGCTCTTTCAGTTTTCATATCACGTTCTGAAAATAGTCTTCCAACTGGCCAGCAATGCTGGAGAGCTCAGGACCTCTTTTCGTATCGCTGAGTAAGAACACTAATTCGGCATTGAGGTCTATTGAATGTTCGCTGACCAATAATAAACTAGGTATAATAGGCCGCTTCTCAAAGATCTAGTGGTGTGCAGCTTTTTTTTTTGGTCCTTTTTCTGTTATTTTACTTGCTGAATGAAGGAGTAAAACGCTAAGTTCCAGGGGCGCTGTTTTGAGATGTGCTTTTTTTTTGGCCATGTAGCGCCTCTTGCACGCGGAATGCAGGTCACTATGAGTCCCATAAGCTGCAAAAGGGATCAGAAGATCACCAATTGGATCCAGATGACCAAAAGAAGAACCAGACCAAGCAACCAAAGCAAACCAGAAACCGAACCAACCAACCAGCCCAAACAAGCACAACCAAAACAAAAACCAGCCAAACAATCACCGGTCATCTGGAGCTCAAGTGAAAAGAAACTGTCTATCTGTGCAAAGGTGAAACGGGTGACAATCCGCACTCACGCGTCTCAGTAGTCAAAGAGCCAGGCATCAGCATCTCAAGCCATCTTTGTACGATTCCAGTCAACTTTCCATCGAAGATAGCAACCTTGAGTACCAGCCTGATTGCGGCCACCGAGCTTGCCAGTAAGAAATTTCACTTCTGCCACTTCGTACAGAAAGAAAAAAACCAGGCAATCATGTAGACGGCAAAGTGCGAAAGAGCGCCAAAGTCACCAAAAGGATTTCTTTTCACTACGTCAAATCTAACAAAGGGAGGGAGGCCCCAGCCTCCCCCGCAGAAAAGAGCGAATCGATCTACAACTGCCCTGCTCCAGAGGAGAAAGCAAGACAGCCCAGCACCAGTCTCTCAGATGATGAGCACTTGTGTACAGATACGATGACAGGGATCACCCGCTGCACCAGCTGCACCTGGTCATGTTCAAAACTCGGACTCACGCCCATTGCCAGTGCCCAGGTATGCAGTACCGTCAAGCGAACTGCAGCAGGAACAAACAGCAAAGGCCAGGCCAAGGCTGAGTGTTCCCGGAGCAGCAGGCTTGTCGAGGCACCGCACTCCTTAACGATGTACCGCAGTGTGTTCAGCTTGAGATGTCGAAAATCACCGTGGAGGATTTAGCGGCCTGGGGAGGACAGAGGCTGCCGAGGCACATCTCCTCGCCAGACACGATACCTCTCTACGCAAAGGTCAGCCCAAGAGTAACATGAGACAAATACCTCTACAGGCAAATATCTCCTCACTGTCCTTGTACCACCGAAGGGCACCGACACGACTGGCCAGCTAGTACCCCACACCTCCAGTGCTTGTAGAAGTTCCACCACTTCCCAACGGCCACTCCAAGAGGTGTAGCCTTCCACATACTAAGTAGCAACCACCAGCGAGAATCACAAGCCAGGAAAAAACTCCCTCTTTTCCGGAAATCGAATCAAGATAGAGAAATCTCATCATCCACAAACGAAGGCAGCACCAAACGCGCCATGGCATCGGCCGTGCGAGGAATACTCCTGTGAGCAAACCTGCATCCCCCCCCGCCCCGGGATAGCCATTTAGGCTAGGTGAACGCAGGAGAGCTTTGGCCTCCTGGTGCTTGTACGCCAAGGGAGAGAGAGCCCTGCTCAATCTCTCAACCAAGACAGTCACCAGGCGCAGCCGGGGGCGCTCCCCATACCACACCACTGTTGATCACAAGAAGGACGAATGGATCCACACACCGAGTGACGTGGAGACCGAAACCATTCATTTCCACCAAGAGCAACCAGCCTGAACCGGTTACCCCAGGTGGACGTGGAAACGGAACCCATTCATTTCACCCAAGATGTTCACCACTCAGTCATCTAAGGACCAACCCGTGATGCCCCCAAAGGTTCCCGGACACCATGACCCCCTAGCCTAAAAAAGGTCCATGGTGAAGACAAACCACTAAAGGAGAGGTAAGTCTTAGTCACCTTTTCAGTGACCCCGGTCCCAGTGGAGCACTGCTCGAATCACCCGCAGATGACCCTCACAGTGGCCGGACTGTACATTGAGCCACTCCCCCCGAAGGACGAGAGTGACCGAACGGTGACCCAGTCTCTAGCGATCCCATGTGTCCCAAGAGGACACACCTGTCTCGCGACAGGACCCTAACACTGTTAGGGAGGAACCGACGGTCTGACCCAC
>VSDK01000429.1:14821-86773 GCA_009767595.1 Symbiodinium kawagutii
TATCAACCATCATCAACCCTCTTTGGTTTGGTCTTGGTTGTTGTTGTCATCATCGTTTTTGTTGTCATCGTCTTGTCGTTGGTTGTTGTTGTTGGTTGTTGTTGTTGGTTGTTGTTGTTGGTTGTTGGTTGTTGGTTGTTGGTTGTTGTTTTTTGTTTTTTGTTGTTGGTTGTTGGTTGTTGGTTGTTGGTTGTTGGTTGTTGGTTGTTGGTTGTTGGTTGTTGGTTGTTGGTTGTTGGTTGTTGGTTGTTGTTGTTGTTGTTGTTGTTGTTGTTGTGGTCGTCGTGGTCGTTGTTATGGGTGTTGTCGTTATTGCTGTAGTAGTATTGATCGGTTGTTATTGCATTTGTGGTTGGTTGTTGTAGTTGTTGGAATTCATTGGTAGCAGATAATCCTTTCATTTGCAGCTACTGCTCACGGGGTGCTTTGGGTGTATGTTTGCAACGGGTTGTGGACATTTTTTTTTTATAAAGGTCAACAAAAAAAACTTCATCTTCAATAAACGGTTGGTTCTTGTTTGTTCAAGCACAGGTCGTTCGATTGCTTCTTCTTTGACATTTCAAAATGATCCCCGCCCACGCCGCCCACACCAGATATGTTGCTTATAACTGTCCTCAAAACCGTTTGAGGCAAGAAGTACTGCTCAACACAGAAAAGTCCTTCCGGCATGCAGCAATGATTGATGAAAAACACTTGATGTTTAATCATTGCATATCAGGATTCAGAATGATTGCTAATGGGTAATCATAGTTAATAATGATTATTTTTCCTGTTTGATACAGCTCTTGGAAACTGCTGTTACCGTCTGAGGCAAAGGATCACGAGCCAACGATTGAGCAGGTTTTTATTGCGGCCAATGGAGCCTTGGCATGGAAATAATGCAGCACCGGCATCGTCAACAACATCATCTATGAAATTATGATTGATAATGGTTCATGATGGCGGAGAATGATGATTCATGATGGTGCTCATGGTTGGAAACTGTTGATAGATAGATAGATTGATTGATTGGAGCCACTATTTTGGTGGGGTGAGATTTCTGATTCATTTTTGACTATACACGTTAGACTCTTTGGAGTCAAACTTATTTGTGGTCCTTGTCGAAACACTACTGGTTGGTTGATCTCAGACCTGCACAGTGGCCCAAAGCTAGCGGGCTTTAGAAATGCTGGGATGCCCCCGCAGCAATAGCACTACCAAGCACTACATATGGTGGTTTCTCAAGATAGGGGGCCTCTCAAATCATCCAGTTCAGAAACCATTGATAGCAATTAAACCAAGCATATAACCAGTTTATTAACCATTTATAGCTTGTAAATGGTGGTTTATAAACCATTTATAGCAATAAACCAACCCTCTGGGCTTCCCTATTTCAAGAACCCCGGGCCCCATATCACCGGCGCCAGGCCAGCTGAAGACAGACATCACGCGATTCGAGGCGGCTCTTTTCGTGTTGCGCAAGCGCGCAGCAAACCTGGCTGCTCAGCAGCCGGGACTGCCATTTTACGTGCCTGGGCCTGCGCATTCCGTTGCTGGCTAGGGGGCAATATGAACCAACCAATCATAGGGGACAATAAGCAACCATTTTATAGGGGAAACAATGGGTAATGATATCTGACTATTGCAATTGCAATCATCTTTGTTAGTCAAATGGGTACACCAGCTATTCCCCGATCCCCTATTGTTGATGGGTATAGACCCCTATTGTTATCATTGATACGCTGGTATTTTCCCAAAATATCAACCATCATTATTGTTCATTATTGTTGCCTCAACATCCCTAGTATTAACCATCTTGTTAATTTTTGACTATTGTTAATCATTGTTGTTATCCCCAGTATCAACCATCATTATTTGTTGATATCAATTGTATCAACCATCCTGGTAGCCATCCGTGGTCTGACCATATTGGTTCTTGTTGATGGCAGCGGTTGCACCAGAGGTCTGCTCCTTGTCGCCTCGAGTGCTGAACTACAAGGGAATGCTCACATGCCCAGGCGGCTGCGCCACATGAGGAGACTTTCATTTAAGACGAAACAGAGGAGGTTTTGTGTTACCTAAAAAAATATGTATATATGATATACATATATATATATATATGTATATTTACTTATTTATACACATTATATTCATATATGTAAATCAATAAATAAATATATATATATATATATATATATATGTATTTATGTATATATATATGTATATCTCTTTGTAGGTTTATACATTACATATATATATATTTATATATTTATATATTTTTACATTATATTCTTATCTACATAAATGTACTAATACATTATATATTTTATATATTTATATACTTGTATATATTCATTTTGAATATATAGATATACACGTATTTTGTATACATATATATTGACCTTAGCCTATCAGTATAACTCAATATAGTCCACCAGTACTGGATTCACTGTCAGGATTTGTTTTCTTGGATCAGTTGGGTACTTCTCGAACTTGCTCAGAACTTTGAATTTGTCAGGGGCGTCACAACCCTCTATCACGGCTATGGTTGCTGGTGGGGTCCCTGGCAAAGAAAACGATGTAGATTTTGTAGCCGAAGGTACATCGATCACAATAGATACACTCTCGATGGCTGTTGGATCACTGCACAGCATTGCCGGGTCCACCATTTAAGCCATTAGGAAAGGACAGAAATCAATGTGCCCTGGTCCCTCTGAGTATCCAACCTCCAAAGAACACATCGCACGGAGGTTGTTCGAATGTTGAAGTAGGAATGGGAGTATGGCCCTTGGAATGCGACCAAATTGGACTTGGTTGTTGCCAGTATTGCATGGAAGGTGGAGATTGTAGGAGACTCCAAACGTGAAGAAAAACCTGTTCGCAGGTTTGGTCAGATACTTCCTCGACTTGCAAGAGGACGACTTCGAATCCCACGTCGCGCAGCTCGCCGCTGCTCATTCGTAAGACACATTCGTAAGCAACCCCTAAGACACCACCTCGACCGTGTTGCAAGTGCGTGCCGGTCGCGCGGCGCAACATTCTGCCCATTCCGTGTGCTTTTGGTTTAAGCAACTTGGATGGTTGAATGTGTTCAAAGGTGACAAGCATGGGTGCCCGTCACACCTGTTCGGAGTTCAGACTACTACAGGATTTTGTCCACATTTTTAGCAATTTCCCTTCCTGCAATAGCACTGGAACATACCCCAGTTGAAGATCACTGGCCTCGTTCTAGAGGCTCCATGGCAATCTCTGATTATGTTATTTACATAGCAACATATGTGTACATACATACATATTTAACATATCGTATCTCTCTCTCTCTATATATATTCAATTAGTACAACTAGTCTAACATATACATATATATGTATATAAATATATAAATATATATATATATAGATATGTGGAACTATTTTAAATATATATATATATGTCTACTGGATACATTGAATACATCTATGAATGTCTAGAAACCGTATGTACTGTACATACACAAGTAGTGCATTGGGTCCAACATACCAAGGCAACCACTGTGCTGAGGCTGGCGCACAGTCGATTCTCCACCAACACCTTCCCTGCCTGGAGACGAGCGCATCCCTTCCGACACATTTGTCACAACGGAGAGATCAACACATTGAAAGGCGGCCCGACGCAGATGGGTTTAACGTTAGAGTAAACCCATCACCTTGAAATGGTTTGCCCCATGGTCGCATGTTCAGAAATCGCGCACGCACCCGAGTTCCCCCAAGGCCGACGGAAAAGAATCAGATGGAGCGCTCAGAAGAGCTGATAAAGCAGCTGATGGGATCACTGGCCGATAGGATTTATCTCCTGGAGAATTATAGCTACCCTGGAAGTGTGAGATCCATATTCATCATAGCACCAACCTGTATTTGGAGGGAAAAACGATCTATTTATGTGAAGCCATTTCGAATGTTTGTTTTGTTCGTATGGATCTCCCGGTAATACATCATGGTTGATGTATGATTCTTAGGTATTATATATATATACTGTGTTACCAGTGATTGATCATTGTGAGTAATTGATATTCATCGCCCCCTTCCACGCACTGGGAGATTGCAGGGTAATCTGCAGTTACTTTAGGATTTAAACCAGACCGACTCAGGGGAAGGGATGGCCATCCGCCGACCCCAGTACCAGTGAAGGCAATCTCAGAGACGGGGTGCAGCGATAGAGCTCCCCAACCTTTGACTTTCGTCGCAACAAGGATTCGGATCCAACATCAGCCAATACTTAGAAACTCGATCTTGGATGATCATCCCGCTTCAGAAGTAGCACATTTGATTCTACTTGGGACCCACTTTCACTTTGACCATGGTTGATTGATTGGTTGGTTGGTCGGTTGTTGAATGTTGTAAGTCGTCTTAAACCATGGTTGGCCATCATTATTGTTAGCCATCTTTGGCAAGCCTCAATGAAGCAACCAAAACGATAGCAATTGACAACCAGGTCATTGTATGTATATATATAGATATGTATATATTTATATTTATACACATATATGCATACTTTGAAGCATTATTGTAAATATTTCGTCTTTGTTTTCCCATGTCGTGTTAACAATTTGGAACCTTGCGATGCCCCCTTTTGTTTGAGAGCGAGATATGCCTCATACATCTGAGATTCTTCGCCCTCGCGAGAGGTAATGTGAACTTTGCACGAGCCCGAGAAGGTTTGATGAGCTCCGAACTTTTGGGAGCTGAATTGGAGCAATGCTTTCCCTTGATGGAGATGGATGGGGCCTCAGAACCCCACAGAATGGGGCGGAGCCCTTTGCAGTCAATTCTTGTGGAACATCGCAACTTGGGGTTGTGGGCATGATGACGAAGAAGAAGAATATGATGACGATGATGATGATGATGATGATGATGACGACGACAGTTTTGGTTTGTACGGAGGAGATTGATTGATCATGAGTGGTTGTGATTATGTTGTCATCGTTCTGAAATGGTTCATATGGTGATTCAACTATCATCAACCATTGACCATTAGAACCATTACCAACCATGAAGGTCTACTGTAAGGCATGGAGTTAATCCACATTTTTTGATTTTGGAAAGCCTGCGTGATGCCTGCCGATACCCATGGCCTGAAAAGGACTGCACATCCACATGGCATCGTCCACAACCACAAGCCCATTGGGGTTGCCTGGGCACTATTTGGGTAGTCTTTCGTGTCCCTTTGATTTCTGGGGAAAACATGGACTAAATGATATCGTCAGGTCATATCAGGTTAGTGGTTCATGTCAGCTCCATAGGGAACTGTGCGGACACGCGCATTGGGTGAATCTGATGTTTGGAGTGCTTGTACGTGCGCTCTGCAGGTGCCTCTGAACCAGGCATGGCTCGTTGAGAACGGTTTCACTGGTGTCTCCATGGTCCCCAAAGTGCTTGATAGTTTGATCGCATTGAGGACTGGTTGATAGTTGGGCGTCTCTCAAAATAGGGGTACCCCCTCTTCACAAACCATTTATTGCAATAAACCAGCCATTTTTCTAAGAACCAGTCTATAATATATCATCGAGCAGTTGATTCTACAGAGAACAACCTCCGGCGACAGAAGTCACGATGGATTTGTCCCTGCCCATGGCGAGTTGCGCTAAGGACCAGACCGATAGCGGTATTTTTGACAACTTTTTGGAGGTCCTAGCGATCTCAGGCGGGGCCAGGTGTTGCTGTGCGTCTGTAAAAACACCATGACTGGACGTTGGTTGTTGCATTGTTACTGATATAGAGATGCTGTTGTTGTTCATTTTATAGTAACACTAAACCAGGATGAGGCAAGATGGTTGAGCAAAATCATTGGTTCTTTAAGGCTGGGGTACATCCAAAAAGTGACGCTTTCCTATTCAGCGATGGTACTTTCCAGGGCCAGCTTCGATGCCCAGAGTGCAACTCAGTGAGATAGCTCACACCTTGGGACAACATCTTACCTGCACCTTCCTTCACGCAATTCTCTCAACCCATATACAATTCTTGCAGTAAGGGCCATCTTTTCTTTGTTCGTAAACATCTGCTGTGATCAGCCAGTCCCAGCCACTATTCACCAGTATTCAGCAATGATTAGGAATGATCGACCAGATTCGTTCACCCTTATTTGTCATTATCAGCCAGTTGCTAACAACGATCAACCAGTTGTGAACCATTCTGAACTTGTCATTATTGAGAATGATTAAGTTATCATCAGCCATTGAATCAGTGATCAGTCATACCATGGCAGACCTTCATTGGCTTCACCACACCACAGGCCGCACGTTGCCTGAAGCAGTGGCCATGATGATGCCTCCTGCGTGGGTCCCTTGGCGTAGTCAGGGCCAGTTGGGCAGCTGCGTGTCAACCTTAAAACATGGCTTAGCCAGGATAGGGATCGTAGAGTTTGCCATGCTGGTGAACTAACTGAATCCAACTGATGATTCCTTATGTCCCTTCCACGTCAGCTTGTTTCTGTTTTGGAAAGAAGAAAATTAAGTGACGACGTAAGAAATTCAATAAATAGGCCACATTATCTTGCTGAAACAAAGCAACTGCGGAAGGTAAGATGAGGTGCCCAAAACCAAAGATGGATCATTGTTATACTATTGGTTCTACAGTTGCAGCCGCTGCTCAATTTCTGGATTGTCACGAGCTATTTTGCAAACCCATGCACCATTGTTCACTGGAGATCAATGGGTGATTTTTGTGTTTCCGATTTATCAACTGGTGAACGCAAGCCTGAAAAACTGCTGTTTTTTCACTGGTGCACTAGGAGAACTCTGATGCCATGGATGCGAAAATCCGGGACTACTACAAGTTCCAAGCAGCACTTCTTGAACCCTGGGACGGACCAGCTTTGGTCTGCTTCACCGACGGCGATGGCGTAGGACCGGGTGTGCAAGTAGAATCTTTGCTTACGGATTTGGTTCCACCCACGAGTGGGGAATCTGCTGTGGAGTTTGTTGTGTGTTGATGCTGGCAGTTTCTGTCGAAATGCTTTCTATACACAAAATATTAAGCGCATTCTGCGGAGGCCAAGCACTCACAAACCACGTCCCTTCTTGATTCAACCGCAGGCACGCACATGTTTTTGGGATCGTGCAGAACCCACGAAAAAAAAACATCTGGAACGATGTGTTTTCTACCGATACATATCGGCGGTAGCTGGCTGGTTTATGGTGGATACTGCCACCGATTTAAATGGTTTTTGAAGCAGCACATTTGATGGTGGATACCCTGTTCCGTATGCCTACTGAGTCATCGTCTTCATGTGACCAGCGATGAAGACATCTTTTGGTTGAATTACACTGGAAAGTTATACAGCCTTGTTTGCGGAACTATGTTCATGCTGGTGCCTCTATAGTTATACATGTTTTTACCTCAGTGTGCGAAATACAGGAATTCTAATGAGCCATCATACATAGCTCAATAGCCTCCACTTGGCTGGTAGCATTGCCTGGTTGGGAGCCGTGATAGTCCATCCATAGATCTTGCAATTTCGGCCAAGAGAGATGGCGGTGCAAGGTAATTCAAGAGTCAACTGCAATTATCATGTAACTTCAGCTGCTTTCAATTTCTTTAACTTTAACCAGTGGTTGAAAGAATCAGTGAGCTAATCAGACATTGGTTCGCCTTTGGTTAAGCCATTGGTTAAATGATTTCAACTAAGAAACAACAGCTCTTTAGTGCACCTGGATACGAAACACCCCACCGTTGCCCGCGAGGAGCTTCGCTAGACCGCAACGGACTGCGACCGTGCCGCTACTATGTCGCTGGGTAGAAACTGGGAAAGAGCTGCTGCTGATGGTGAAATCATCAATGGTCAATAGCATTGGTTTTGTAAGCTGGGCAATGATTGAGTTATCAACTGTGGTTAACAACTCAGTAGTCAATAAATGGTGAATAGATGGTTAAGCAATAGATGAGGAATAAATGATGGTTAATACTGAAATCAATACTGTAAAAACCATAAATGGTGGATCAATGGTTTAACAACTTTATGGTCAATGAACGGTGAATAGTGAACAACATTTCATTGCTTAGCAGCTGGATAACGGTCAATGAATGGTTAATTAGTGCTTAGTGATGGTTGGTAGTGGTTAATCAACGTTTCATTCATGGTAAATGAATAGAATGCTTATTGATGGCCAATTCATGATTAATCAATTTCTAATGTTGATAATAATACACGATAGCAACCAACAATCGCAAACCATGATGGTCGATCAGAAGGTACTCCAGGACATCCTTGTGAACAAAACCACAACAGTCTCGATAGAATCTTTGTAAATCTGCCCAGGTTAGTGAGAAAAGAAAGGTGAACCCTGCACAGCAAAGCCGAATGGTAGGGTACCACACGTTCACAGGTACCGCGTTAAGGAGTGAAAGCATCAGTCTTTCAGGGCAGAGACCGTGTGTGACGTTGAGGTGGTCATCCAGGGATGAAAGTCTAGTCTTCCAATCCCGAGATCCACCGCAGGAAATGGCAGGCCCCCATATATCACTAGTTTGCGCAGGAGCTTCTCGAGCGGTTGCCCTGAAACGAACTGTGTGTCTACATACCCAGGGGGGTCCCCTTCCGCGATGCACAATGAAAAGCCTGTAGCAGGGACCTGATGAAAACAGCAGCAGAGCCCCTCACAAATCTCTCTCTTTTTTTGTACATCATAATCTCTAAGAATGTATCTTAAAAGAAGTCTTAGTTTTCCAATCATATATCATAATAAAAAAATCCCCAAGCGAAGTCACTCTGACGTTGCTCAAATTTCGGGACTCCAAGGGACCCGAAACGCATCGAGGTCACGAAGGAGAAGAGGATCATCATCTCCTCCGAGTGCGGTGTCTTGAAGCTGCCGGTGGAATCCATCGTGGAGAAGGGTCGTTTGTCTCCAGGACGCGCTGGGAGCTGTGCCGAGGCCAACTCAGCATCTGAGGCTTGGCATTTGTTGCGCAAGGAATTCCATCGATTTGTCCATTGTTTCTGGGATGCCAAGCCTCAGATGCTGCAAATTGGCATTCTGGGATCATGTTGTTCACTGTCTCAGAGCTTCGAGTCAGAATGCTACTCTTCTTTCTTTTCTTGGATGGAGTCAGCCAGAGATTTGTTGACTAAGATGACTCAGATACTTGTGTTTGATGATCGTGTGTCATTGTTGATACTGTTTTCGTTGGGACTTGTTGGTTGTTGTCTCCTATTGCCAACGAGTACAGATTGCTCTTATCTGCTATTCACCATCATATGAATCCGCTCTTATCAACTAGGATTGACTCAATGAAGTAGTGTTTCAGCCACTCTAAATGGGCGATTAACAACCCATGAATAGTTGGTCAATCTCTGCCATCACACTCGATGGGCTGGATACACGTGGCACAGAAAACTCCTGTGCCTCAAAACTATCACATACAAGTAGTGCAGTACTTCTTTCATCTACATGTCCATCTTGGTCTACTCATGGTCTCATTTTGGGCAAGAAAGCGTTCTGACAGCCTCCTGCGCTGTATTGTAACCATTAACTGATTGAAGACAACCCACCAACCACTATTACAGCTGTTCTTTTTTGCTTGTTAACAATGATGCGTCATCATTATCAATTATCATCACTTTTGTTGCTGACTGATTGTTACTGTCACATCATGAAAATTACTATTGTTTTTGAAACCATATGTACAACCAGTACTGTTGTATTTCAAAACCATCATGATTTATTGTGACTAACCATGGCTATCATCATCAATTCACACTAAAACAATGGTGATATCCGCTATGAGCAACCCTTGTCATAACACGCACGGCCATTGATAGTTGTTGATTATCCACCTGTTGTGATCACATCCCCCTTATTGGTTATCCCCCTTACCCTCCGACAAACTAACCTGGCAATGGAAAATCCACCAGTCAAAGCTGATCTCCTAGGGTTTCCTCTCAAAAAAAGGTGATTTTCCATTGCCAGGTTAGTCAGGTTAGTTTACAAAGGGTAACTGGTTGGCGGGCTATCTTCAATCAGTTCAGCCGCGGGAACGGTCATCTCCTTAGACCCACAGGATGCACCAACGGTGCCGCAGGAAAGATGCTGTGGTGCGACTTCGCCAAGGGCACTGTTGCCAAGGAGATGGCAGGGTACAACATGGTACAACCGGGAGTGATGGCATGCACCAACGAGGTATGAATACATATTATATACATATATTCATTCATAGCGACGCACGGTGTATGCATATTACATAAGTGTGAAGGTATTTACTGTACATATCTTTGCATATATTAAACAATGCTTTTGTATGGATACATACTTACATCTGCACAGCTAGGCACACATTGAATTCTGGTAGATACGACTGTTGTGAAACGTTACAACCCTGTTCACAACTGGGGCGGGATCATCATCATCATCATCATCATCATCATCATCATCAGCATCATCATCAGCATCATCACTATTACTATTTCTATTATCATTGTCATTGTCATTATCATTATCATTATCATTATTATTATTATTTGAATAATCTTTATTCTTATTTTTATTACTATTACTATTATTATTGTTATTTTAGTTTCACTATTTTTTTTTACTTTTATTACTACTATTATTATTAGTACTATCATTATCATTATTATTATCACTACTATTTTGATGATCATGAAGGTTTGGCATGGTAGAGACCTGGGTAACACCTTAGTGCCGCTGCTGGACGCCGCGTGGTTTGTGTGAAAAGTTCGCCTGCTGGGGGTGTTTTGAACGCAGTGGCGTTTCGTGTTTGGCGCTGGTGTTTCGGTAGAGTTGAGAACGTGTTTTTCTTCGTGGTGGTGTTTTAGGTGTGGTGTTTTCCTGACAGTGTTCTGGTGCCGTCGTTGTTTTGGTTGTGGCATACGGTAGTTTTGGTTGTGTTTTCATGGCCTTGTTCTGGTGGTTGTGCTTTGCTCTTCATCATTCGTTACGTCATCATCCCTGTGCTTCTGGCCGTTTGTTTGGTTCTTTCTACTTCGATCATCCTCCTTATCCCTGATGGATACAGCTGGAACATTAGTATGTGGGGTTTCTGCTTCTGTCACTTGCAGTGGGATCATCATGGGATGGTTTTGCTGGCAACGCCGCACGCATACATATTGGGGCTTCTTTATTTGAGCTTGATTTCTAGGTCCACGGATTCCTGAAGAATCGAGGCGTGATCTTTGTATCAGTGCGGTCATGAGATAGTTCACATCCAACAAATCCACGATATGGCCCATACCCGAACGGTAGCCGTTCAATGTGGTTCCAGCATGGGTTCGTAGTTGTCAGCTTTCGTTAACTGCAGAGAACGACCACCTAATAGGTAAATCGTGGTAGATCCATAGTGATGAAAGCCCGGCAGCTGGTCTTACAATATGGTGCAGTCGTGGTGTGCCACGCATGATGCTGGCGCCCTTGCAGGATGCGGAGTTGAAGCAGGCCTTTGCATCGCCATCGCCCTGGGGTGAGTGGATGAAGAAAGAGTCCATTACGATGAAGTCTCTGTGACCTGGTGGAACTGGGTTGGCATGATGAATGATGGTGCCATCCATGGTTTTCAAGAATGGATAGATTCAGGTTTCTATTTGTTTTCAAGTCAGGGGTCCGGGTAGCTGATTGATAATTGCTGATACAACTTGTAAGGGTCAACAATGGGCAGCAATATCCAGGATGGTGAGAACCGAAAGTACTGATCCTTAATCAACTCGATGGGTTGATGGCTTCAGTCCGCTGATTGGTTGGCGCTCCCCTTGACCTTGACACAGGGCCCAACCACACCGGTAGGCTTCGAAAGGCACCACAATCGAAAGCCAATTCTAGTGCAGAATCAACTATGTTCGGCATTGCATAGTTTTGAGCCATGCCCAGATGGACTTTTTTTACCAAGGGTCGTGTTTTTGCTATGTTTTATCAGCTATGTTTTCGTCATGAAAAAGGTTTAGAATTCAAATTTCCAGTTCTCTGAAATTCAAATTTCAGATTTTAGTTTGAATGGTTCTCCATTACTCCTTGCAGGGCTGAAATTCAATTTTTGGCCTTTTGGGCCTTTCTCAGGACGCTTTGGTCTAAAAATCCAAATTGTGACCCCAACTTGGCTGTAGGGCCTGAAATTCAAATTATGACTTCGAATTTTTTCGACAGGCTGTCATTCAGATCTTAGCTGCTTGGGTCAGCTCTGCAGCCAAAATTCGAATTTTGATCTTTGTTGGGCAATTGGTCGTAATTCAAAGGTTGACTGACTATGCGCGCGGCTGATTCTCGCAGATGTCGGACCAAATAGTAGCAGCATCCGACAAGTCAAAGCGGCGCAAGCAATGGCGACAGATTGCCGTCCAAGACGTGCCTTCTGATCAGTCGTTGCGTGCTGCTGCGCAGGCTTGGCTGAAAGAGAAGAAAATTCTTCACAAGACCCTCACGAACTCAAGCTTTGAGAAGAGGCTTGTTCTAATAGCCCGTTGCCACGAATGTGAAAAGTGCTCACATCAATGGTGCTTCGGTTGGACGGAGCAAGGACAACTTCGTGTAGAGGAGTCAGGTGAGTGTGACGAGAAGAAAAACACATCTCTGCTCAAAAGGCATTATGCAAAGGAATATGCCAAAGAAGGTACGCCACTGCGGGCCCTGAAGTACATGAAGCGAATGAAGATTGCAGCTGAACATCGGCCATCCGTTGCGCAATTGAAGAACCAACGTCATGTCGCTTCCATGTCTCGGAAGGTGGAAGGCTACTCAGTTGAATGCATCGGGGAGCTCCTAGCTTTCATCGAAAATTCTCCAGCAGAGGTTCAGATTTTGTCTGAACATGTAGTCTGCACTTCGGACCGCGTCGTGGTCCCTTTTTGTCTGAACTCGGAGGCAGTGGACCAGGTGTGGGCGGAGAGCAATGTGTCGACATGTTTGCTGGACTTCACATTTGCTACGAACAAGGATGGCTTGCTCCTTAGGGTCCATCCATGAGGTTTATGCCACGGTACTTCATGCTTGCAAGCTCTGAGGATCAGGGCTCGCAGCAGCTGTTATTGAATCTGCTTTTGTCCAAAGCGAACGAGTTAGACCTTCCGCTGGAAGATGTCTTTGCCGATTGTTCTTGTTACTATGCAGTCGCCGCCGCGTGCAAAGAACAGAATCTTGGACTACGGCTGCACAGGTGCTTGGAGCACGTGGCCCGCCAAAAGATTAAAAACAAATTAGGCAAAGTCTGCGTCGCAACTATTTGGCTGATGATGGTTGAATAGCTGTCTTTTCCATATTATTTTAACAAAGATTAAAAAAAAGCTAAGGCAATTTATTCATTATATGTTCTGACATGCTGGAAAGGTTGGACACGCCTGCCGACGGAAATTGTTTGTTCATCGCTGTCTCCTTTTCTGCTGGCGTAGCCTTAGACCACAATGCATTGCGCCAAGCAGTTTGCCAGTACCTTCGGACAATGGAAGATTCGTTCGGGCAGCTTATAGAACAAAGGTTCCCGGACTACGCTTCATACGTGGATCACATGTCAAGGGATGGAAGCTGGGGGGACGACCTTGTCCTTCAAGCCTGCGCTGCCCTGTTCACGCGCCCTGTCCATGTCATTTCAGCAGAGTCGGAATCGCACGAGGGTCGCAGAGAATTCTTGCCTCCCCCGTCACTGGCGTCAGATGCCTGGGGTGCTCCAATCACAATAGCCTATTTGAATTGGTCTCACTTCGAAGCAACAGCGCCATTGGACGTGCAACCTCCAAACGGAGAGCGTGGCAGACCCGTCAAGCTGGAGCCGCGCTGATCAAACACGATCTGGCGTGAAAAAAAATTGAAATGCCACAGAATTGTCGCGTGAACCAGAGGGCTGAAAACTAAATTTTGAACCCGTGGGATTGCCATGCTTCACGTGTGCAATACTTGCCCGAAGTTGAGATTCAAATTTGAACTTTGCCTACGTGATGTCACATACCATGCGGCCCAATGTCTGAAATTCAAATTTCCAACCTGTGGACATTTGATTTCCAGACCCTTCCTTTCGTCATGTTGGGGAAGAGATCCATCCAACCGAGCATTGGCTCCAGAATTTTGCAATGGTCCACCAAGATGGGAAGCCACCAAGCACCGAGGGCAGCTCCGAGCTGAACTCAACTGTTCTGCAACAAGCAACCCTCATATTGAGGTCATCCATGGTCATTTGTGTAAGTTACAGCCAATAATAGTTGTTTATATTGGCTGGGTATAACTTACCTGATCTCATGTTCATTCTAGCGGGGAAGAGTGTAGGAATGTATTGAAAAAATGCCAAATCATATCCCAACATCAACCGAAACGAGCCCTGGTCCCAAAACAGGGACTTGTCACCCAGTTCACTTGCGGAGTTGCAACTCCGACCCCATGAGTAGAGCACTGTCAGCAATGACAAGCAATCAGCGGCTTGGAAACAGCTTCCACCATCAACGGTTCGTGGTGATGATGAATTTTTGATTGATTCCTGGCTGATTCCTGATTGAATCATGCTTCATCACTACGGTCGTTCACTACTTTCATGTTTTCCACATTGTGTTGGTCACCAGGATGCTTTTCACGTTGTGGTCACCATGACACCACGAGTTGGTCACCATGACACCACGAGTTGGTCACGAAAAACTCCTGGTGCTCGGTGACTTGAGGCTTGACAGCAAGAAAGTGGAGGCTCCCGGAGCCGCTTTGCTCCGCGGCTTCGGCTACACACAGGTGCGGTCCCACGGCCGTGTTGTCAGCTCGAAAAAGGAGGGAAATTCCTTGGGCCATTTATATTCACTACCAAATCAATATGTGAAAGTCCCAACAAAGGAAGTACTAAGTACGTAAGTACTACTTCATTGGTATTCCTCGTTTCTTCATTTTTGAGAATGGATGTTGATCTATATTGCTGTGACGAGATGGCAAATGCAATCACTGAAAGCTGTGTTTTGATGGAATGTGATGTGCTACATTCGGCCACATTTGCACACTCAGAGGGTACTGAATGGTGGTTAAGTAGATAAAAAAAACTATCTGTCTGCCAGAGAGGGTTATGCAATCCAAAGGTGACACAAACACACACATGAATTCCAAAGCGGGAAGCTTTCACACATGTACTTATCTGATTCTTTGACATCTTTGTTAAGCAGTCCCCATTTCTGTTGAGCGGAGTTTGTGCGAGGCTGCGAGGCTGCCCAACACATGGTTTCTTTTTTATCGCATTGATTCAACATGGTTTCCCCTCCACATGGTTTCTATTGTAATACATTGTTTCACTGCCCAACGTGTGTGTAAAACACGCTTCACCCTGGCGACTGCAGGAGTCATTGGAGCTTTTGCTGATGCCAATGGGAAAGGATCCTGAGCTGCAGGATTTGGCGTTGTTTGGTGCTGTGGATGTTGGATCTGGAGAGGCATATGCAGCTCAAGTGGGCTACCTGCCAGCAACAACCTAAAGCTGGTAGTAATATTCCTGGTGTTGATTATTTCAGTTTGGGGGTCCGTATTTGCCATATTTCCCTGAAGCCATGCAAGTGGGGTTGAAGGAGATGAACCAGTGATGTAGTACCAGTTTTTTGCGCTCGCTACGGCAAATAGTGTAGGGTCTCGATGAGGAGGAGGAGGTGGATTTGAAGGATATTTTCCAACAGTATAGCAGGCCTCTGCCAAAGCTAGTTCTGGCCCACATGCTTTGGGAGCGCCTCTTCTAAACGGGGATGTGATTTTGGATGGATTGAAAGATATAAGAATTTCAGGTGAGAGTGGATGGCAAAGGACATGGCCAAGGTATTTGGAAGTGGCGCCCAGTTGATTCAACAACTTGGAAGCGGCCGCGGATCATGGCTTGTACTTTTCCCGGGTTGCTTTTTGTCCTCCTTGGAAACAACCAGGAGCACCACCTAAGAATGCTATGTCTGCTTGGGGAGTGGCAATGCTGGGGCCAGCCCTTCGCCGGAGCTGAGGATGGGGAAGAAGCCTTGGGCAGCATGGGCAATGACACTCCACTGGCGTGTTTGTCGGAACAGAACCGACCCGTCTTCGACTTTTTCTATCAGCTCTTTGCTCAGGTTCGAACTGTCCAGGGGCAACTTCCATGGAAAAAAACTGTAGGGAACTGAACCCGGCAGTTCCTTGTCACAGGCTTTCGGACTACAACCTTTCAAAATCCGGCAATATGAGTCAAATCAGTTCCAAGTGACCAGACTTATGGAGTACTCCTAGGCCGAGAAGATGGCGTGCATTTGCAGAATGTTTTGGTCAACCTTGCTACGCAGGTCACCAACCCTCCGATCGATCCCATTCGCGAAGCGGTGGTGATGTCTTTAGGCGCTGCTGAGTGGCCATGGTGCTGAAAATGCATAGCACATGGATTAGCCGCGGTCAGCCGTCTACCAAGTGATATGGGCAATGGTGATGGCTACATGGGTCGTGAGTGGTTTTCTACTGGGAGAACTAGGCATAACTACCGGGATAGGTAAATCACACCGAATTGAGAGCGGTTTATTCCGTGGATCTCCCATGTACATCATGCAAAAGTCTTTGTTTTGCGCAGTATATACATGGGATACCCTGGTAGTTGAGATGTCTTCGGCTCATTTCGGCTCAATTTTGTACATACCATTGCAAAGTGACTACATAGATGTCAGAGTCATACTCATGTCCACCTTGTGCCATAGTGCCATCCAGGTGGTGTACCTCCGTAGTTTTCAAACTAAAGCTTGCCATTAATTGATTATTGGGAGTACCAATTCTGGTCGTGCCTATGTGTGATGAGGTGATGTGTCTTTGACTACACACGTGTGATTACTTGTACCAAAACATACATCGAGAGCCACAAGTTAACTTTACATCTCGAACAGTTGTTCACATTCCAACAAAAAAAACTGACCGACTCTTGTGACCGACTCTTGTAAGTTGAAACCTGCAAGCAGTATCACACGAGTAGTTACAAACCATCATCTTTAGTCACTGTATATATAGCATGATAGATTAGCTATCCAATTGACAATTAAAGACACTTCAAAGACAGTTGATGACCATTAGCTGTTCAAGATTATTAAGAATTTCATTGGATCATCATGCCGTTGCACAAACCCAAGTCATACTCGGCTGCCGCCAGGTTGCTGGGTGGGTCCCGAGACCAATATCTTGGCCAATCCCAGCCCCAGCCACTGCCAGCGGCTTTGGTTGGATCATCCGTGCCTGTTGCCGGTGGGCGCCCCAGGGCACAGCAAGGGAAGGCACAGCAGCAGCAGCAGCAGCAGCAGCCGCAGCAGCAGCAGCAACCGAACCACCGAAGAAGAAGAAGAAGAAGAAGAAGAAGAAGAAGAAGAAGAAGAAGAAGAAGAAGAAGAAGAAGAAGAAGAAGAAGAAGAAGAAGAAGAAGAAGAAGAAGAAGAAGAAGAAGAAGAAGAAGAAGAAGAAGAAGAAGAAGAAGAAGAAGAAGAAGAAGAAGAAGAAGAAGAAGAAGAAGAAGAAGAAGAAGAAGAAGAAGAAGAAGAAGAAGAAGAAGAAGAAGAAGAAGAAGAAGAAGAAGAAGAAGAAGAAGAAGAAGAAGAAGAAGAAGAAGAAGAAGAAGAAGAAGAAGAAGAAGAAGAAGAAGAAGAAGAAGAAGAAGAAGAAGAAGAAGAAGAAGAAGAAGAAGAAGAAGAAGAAGAAGAAGAAGAAGAAGAAGAAGAAGAAGAAGAAGAAGAAGAAGAAGAAGAAGAAGAAGAAGAAGAAGAAGAAGAAGAAGAAGAAGAAGAAGAAGAAGAAGAAGAAGAAGAAGAAGAAGAAGAAGAAGAAGAAGAAGAAGAAGAAGAAGAAGAAGAAGAAGAAGAAGAAGAAGAAGAAGAAGAAGAAGAAGAAGAAGAAGAAGAAGAAGAAGAAGAAGAAGAAGAAGAAGAAGAAGAAGAAGAAGAAGAAGAAGAAGAAGAAGAAGAAGAAGAAGAAGAAGAAGAAGAAGAAGAAGAAGAAGAAGAAGAAGAAGAAGAAGAAGAAGAAGAAGAAGAAGAAGAAGAAGAAGAAGAAGAAGAAGAAGAAGAAGAAGAAGAAGAAGAAGAAGAAGAAGAAGAAGAAGAAGAAGAAGAAGAAGAAGAAGAAGAAGAAGAAGAAGAAGAAGAAGAAGAAGAAGAAGAAGAAGAAGAAGAAGAAGAAGAAGAAGAAGAAGAAGAAGAAGAAGAAGAAGAAGAAGAAGAAGAAGAAGAAGAAGAAGAAGAAGAAGAAGAAGAAGAAGAAGAAGAAGAAGAAGAAGAAGAAGAAGAAGAAGAAGAAGAAGAAGAAGAAGAAGAAGAAGAAGAAGAAGAAGAAGAAGAAGAAGAAGAAGAAGAAGAAGAAGAAGAAGAAGCAAACAACACCAATCAAGCAAGCAGGCAGGCAAGCAAGTATGCAGGCAACTGAACCGGAAAACAATCCGAACAAACAAAGAAGGTCAGCACCGCCTTCAGCGGCAACAAAGGGCAGGTGTTGGTCAAGTCTTGGTAGGGTACTTAATTGGGGCCGCAATCTGCTCGTTTCAGTGCTGGAAAGGTTTGATGGTTTAGACGAGCCCTGACTTGGTGGTTTCTTCCTTGTTCCTGGGCTGTCTCAAGCGTGGCTAGCAACAGACTTATTCTGAAATTCAGACGCTTTGCTTCATTGTGCACATGATGATTTGAGGGCATTTTTGTCATTTTCGCAATGAAGATTGGTAGACATGTTGAGAAGATCTCCATCATGTCTGAAAGACCAAAATATAATATACTTCGAATGACAACAGTATGACCCGGCACAACCAACCCATCGTTTTGGGATGCAACTAAATAGCGAGAAGCCGTGCGCATAGAACTAACAACTATCTTGGTCCTCCCCCAAGCGATTGCAGGGATTTGCTATGCACCCAGCAGAATCTGCTCAAGTGGCGGATAGATTGAACATCATCAACCAATGTCATCCATTGGGATCAGCCGCTATCAATCATCATCTTCCGTTATTGGTCAATATTAGTAAGTAGTCTTCAAGAACCACCTTTTTAGGAGTACAATCACAGTCAATCATACTCATAGTCATTATCAATCACAAAGCACTATTCATCATGAAGTATTACTTTTGATCATCAAACATGATTAGCGCATTGCTAATCCCATTGGTCTTCATGATTGATCATGATTTATCATTGAATTCACAGCTAACCAACCCATCAACCATTCACCAACTCATCAACCATTGACCAACTCTTGGTTCATAACCCTTCAACCATTAACAAACTCTGACCCATCAACCATTAACAACCCCTTGTTCTCTGTTGGTTCACCCACCCATGGTGTTCCAGGCAGAGATGGCCGCGTTGGCTCTCACGAAGGACCTGAAGGGCTGGCAGATGCGCACCGTGGATGCCACCTTTCCGATGGCAGAAGGTGCTGCGGACCACCGCATCGTGGGGGTCGGGGCTGGTGGGGGCTGACGGGGGCTGGGGACCGCGGTAGAATATGAGAGGGTGCCATTCGTTGAAAGATGATGGCGGATATGAACATAAGGTAACTATGGTGAAGATGGCCGAGATTGGCCATAGTTGCCTTCGGGAAGTTTGAGAGGGCAATGGAAAATCGCCACTTTCATCCCAGTAGATTGTTTGCTTTGCAGATGATATTCTGTGGTTTGTCATTTGGTCGCCAGACCGTAAACAGGAAAGAGCAACTAGCTCGATAAAGGAGCCTGCACTTGGTAGGGTGTGATATGATGTACCAAATCGTCATAGGGGTCACGCAACTATGGGTCCCTGCAACACAAACCATGCACACATCCAGAGACCCGCTGTGTTTTCTTCATGTTAATGTTGTTTTTGGGTGGGGTTAAGGAGGCCTGGGGACGATATATAATGTATATGTTTGAACCTGCTGCCACTTCTGTTTCCTTGCCTGTGGCTGGCAGGGCTGGAGTTTGCAGTTTTTGGTGCTTATTGTTTCTGTTGTCGATTATATATCTTGAAACATGAAAGGCGACCAAATGCTAATGTAACGTAAAACATTTACCATCCTGCACAAACCCATTGAAATAATTGTATCCAATGCAGTTGGTTTGGCTACATGCCGGTATGAACACTCCAGACGCCTTCAAAGAATGCCCTTCTGCAGCATGCAAGACATCGGCATACCATGTTCTAGTGGCATAGATTTAATGCTCCAGGACCAACAAATCCTGGATTTTGGAAATTGGCACTTAGTTTAGTGTGGCTGTTAGAACTTTGGGTGCAAGTATTTGTTTCAAAAGCACCTGCCTGCATGCGAAGCACTGGACTATTGCGAAACATGCAAATTGCATGGAAAGAATACTGAAATCCTGTACATGGCTTGATGTGGACCATGACGTTGAAGAAGAAAACACCTGAAGCATGTGTCCCAAACCACATGGTGTCTATGGGCGGTCTCAAATAGGGTTTCCCCAAGAAGATGCAAGTGCTGCTTGAGGATCAAGAAAGGTTTCAAGGAAAAGCTTCAAGGCTTTGAAGCAACAAGACAGCTTTGTCCCCGAAAGTCGCCATCAAGACAGCCAGCCCCCTGCTGTGCTTCCGGGGCGAAGCATTTTCAGTCATGGACAACAGCTTTAGTAAGAAAACACCAGGTGAAAATTGATGGGACAACTTGGATGTTGGATGTAGCCAATCGGTGTTTCCATGTTTCATCGCTATGATACATGTACATATACTTTGGATATGCATGCAGCTGTATACATGTATACAACTGAAATTGAGCAGACACACGTACAAGAATCATACAAGTATGTATATGAAGATGTGACCGTATCAAGGACACGAATAGATTTAGACATAATCAGAGACACAAATTCAGTGCTAGTGATCTAATGAAAGGAGACAACTTATCGCAGAGACATGTGCCAGTGGGTCAGTTCACCCCGTACCCCTGGTTCCCCCATCATTCACCATTATTTTCCTATAAAATTCTTGGTGAACTTATCCCCATAAAATTGGTTGGTTAACTGCTTGACCCAACTCTCTATATAGCTGCCATATCCCCTATTATTACTGGTTATTAGTTATTATCCCCCATTCATTAACCACTAGCCAGCATTAATCAGCTAGTTAGTTAACCAGCTAGTTACTTAACCAAGTAGTTAGTTAACCAGCCAGTTAGTTAACCAGTTGGTTAGTTGACCATTAACCAGCATTAACCACTACTGCTTATCATCTCCTATGGTTAGGTAACATCCCCAGGCCCAACTCGCCCCAGGCGCAGCGGGCTTGGAGCGTCACTTGACGCGCGTGGCCAACGAGGCCATGTGGGCGGCCAAGAGCCTTGGCGGTGGAACTGGACCGTGAGAGGTGCCGAAGAGGTGGCCAAGGCCGGAGAAAAACGCGGTGAGGAACAAAAAATCGTGGCTTTAATGGTGATGAGTGATCTAAGAGTGATGAAAATCGTGACTTTGGTGGTGATTCGATAGTTATGAAAATAGTGATGAATCAAGTGATAGTAGTGACTTAGTGACGAAAAGTGACATTCATAGTGATTAGGAACAAGTATATAGTGATGAATAGTGATTCGCAGGGATGAGTAGTGACGAATAGTGATTAACGATCCGATAAGAATTAGCTTTCAGTAGTCATTAGCATAGGTGGATATCAGTGGCTCATAGTGGTTCATGATTGCGATTTGTAGTAATGATTACTAGCAGATAGTGATACTATATTTATTATATATATATATACATATATAGATGGGGGAAGACTAGCAGAAATTTTAGGAACATAGTGCTGATGGTTAATGATGATGGTTTATGGGTGATTACGAATTCTCAGTCAGTGATGGTTGAGAATGCTTACCATGGGCCATCACCCTACAGCATCGCAATGGCTGGCAGAGCCTGAAATGGTGACCCGTAACTGTGCGTAGAGAGGAAGGGTGGTTGATGAATTGAGGAGGAAATAATGGTTCATCAAAATATATACGTCTACCATTACTCGTACAGTATATCATCATGCTTGATGAAAATCAATTCCAGGTAAATTTATTGATGGATTGATGGATGGATATGTCCAAGTCTCAAAAGTAATGAATGATGATTCTTGAAATTGTGAAGTGCAATCAAATTATTCTGGAGGTGCATCATGCATTGATGCCTTCAACATGATGAAGGGCTGTCGTACTGTGCTTCATATTTCCAAAAACAATCGCAATGAACCGACAGAGGACAATTAGCATAACCAATCACCATTACATTACCACTACTTGGTTTCCTAGCAACCATTGATTAACTAGTACACCAACCGTAGTCCAACAATAAGGTTATTGTTTACCACAACCATCACCATGAACCATTCATATGTTGGTGAAACAGCATGCAGCCATCATTGTTGTCAACCGGCAATCCTTATTAACCACACACTAACTCAGAATCCTCTCCTGAGCTGAGTCCAAGGAATGGCTATCAGATCATCGTCCTTTCTGACAGGCAGAAGCTCTCACGGCTGGGACATTCATGGTCCTTTTTGGTTGGTGGGATTACGTTGTCAAATCCACCGATCAACACACGGATGACGCAAAGCAGTGGAGTCATTCTATCTAATTGCCTATCTATTTCGCTATCTATCTATCTATCCATCCATCCATCCATCCATCTATCTATCTATCTATCACGCCACGGAATAGACTACGTCTAATCTCTCTATCTATTTCTTGTCTCTCTCTCTCTCTCTGCATCCATCTATGGATTTCCTTCTACTATGTTCACATTTGTAGAAACAGACAACAATCTTTCACACATTTCTATCCTCTCTAAATAGAAACTCTGATCCTCTCTTCCATTCTCTTCCATTCTCTTCCTCTTTTTCTCTTCCTCTCTTTTTGTTTTTTGTTTTTTTTTCTCTCCGAAAGTGTCCCCGCTCGGCATTGGCACCTCTGCAGGTCCACTGGCGAGTCGCAAGTGCCCCTGCCATCGCTGCTGGTCAGTGGCGCGGTGCACCAGGCCTTGGTGAAGCATAAGCTGCGAACCAAGGCGAGGGCCGCACCCAACGTCCGAAACACAGAGACGGCCACGGAGAGGGAGACGGAGACGGAGATGGAGACGGAGATGGATGGATACATGGATAGATAGATTGGCATGCATGCATGCATATACAAATATATATATATATATGTAAAACATTACTATTGTCTGTGCTTTTAGATATTTGTAGTCAGCACAAAAAAATCAACTAGCAAACCAACGCACAACGCTCCAACCAATTGATTTTGAGGCATGGTGCGAAGCCGTCCAATTTGTGCGCTGAAAAAATTGAATCACACGCATACGTGCAACATGCTGCATATGTACGTCTGTGTATACACATTTTGTATGCTTACATATCGAGGAAAGAAATAACATAACCAACAAAGAACAAATTTGGGGCTTGGACAGAAAACAAACAATCAATTGGATCATGAAGATAAAAGATGGGATGGGCCATGCTGTGGGTTGACATATGCTATACTGTGGATATACTCGACAATTAGTCAAGATGTGATATCCATCCGTATATCAACCGATAAAAATAGGCTCGCCCTTAGGCTGATAAGTAGAGTGGGTCAATTTGTGGACCGACGGACTATTAACCAGGCAACCAACTATATAGGAGGCCCGTGAGTACATCAACTTCCGGAACGTAAGTATTTGCATATATGAATGAACAGATAGATAAACATACCCATAGACACTTGCACGTCATTAAAGATCATCACACGAAGAAGTTCTCAGCAAGTGTGGTACTTCTCTTGCGATCAGTATACTAGACCGATGATCCGACGTACTTGAAGAGCAGCCAATGTAACAAGGGTGACCAGGACATTTTCAGGATTAGTCATAAGTTTTATGTCACACACACACAAGCGAATCTCCAAAAAAATTTACCGCAAACTGGAGAATTTTTGGATATTTCCATGCAAACCGCGTGGATGTAGGGTGAACTCTTGCTGCAGAGCAACATATTGTGCCATTTGGGATCGTTCATGCGTGGGGATCCACATGCAGATGGCTGTCAAGTACCTGCAGGATGGTTGATGTTTGACATACTTAGACATATTTTTGCACTGTGATATACACACATGCAATCATACGGAATACCCACGTAGATGTAGATGGCTGGATGGACACATTGCCACATCGCTCGCAGCAGTGGCTTCCTGGAGGTGGCCCTCATCGTGGAAAGCGGCGAACCATACGAGGTGGCCCATCACGTGGCTTGGCCAACGTTGGGTGGGGCTGAGTGATAGCAATGGCTGGGATACGTCACGGGGCTCACTGTTGGGTGATGATCAAATATGATGGTCAGTGATCGTTGAGACTCGTTTGTGAGACTTGACGATGATTAACGTTTCTTGTCGATCATCAATCTACCATAAGAATGAGCTTATCATAGTTGAGATTGGGAGAACCCAGTTATGACCAACCAATTCCCTATTCCACGGCCCTGTTCTTGAGAGGTTCGGGGAGGTTGCGATGCGTCACCCCTTGGATTCGCCAAGCGCCAATGGCGTCGAGGCATTGTTGCTGACCTTCGGCTGCGATGCGGTGTTCCCCTACATGGCCTACGAAGCCTTGAGAGTTCTGGGCATCGAAGGAAAGTGCCTTGCCCCGGGGAGTGGCCCTGTGACAGGACATTGTGACCGTCAGTATGATAGGAGGTCGTCGTCGTCATCATCATCATCATCATCATCATCATCATCATCATCATCATCATCATCATCGTCGATGACAGCATTTTCATCAGGTCTGGGCATTTGGCTGAAGCAAAAGGGTTGCAGTACTGGGGTGAGTTGGGCAACCCAGAAGATGTTGGGGCAGGTAAAGTCTTTTTTGTCTTGTGATGAGTCAATGAAGTAGCAATCCCCAGCCAAACAAAATGTGGTATGGCCAGATGGTCAAACAAATAGAGCTTGGGTCCATTGGCCAATCACAGCGACACCAACATACCCACTGAGGAGATCGATTGATCATGAAGGGACTAGCCATGGATCCTGGCGACCGGGACCCAGCTGGATCAAGCCCCCCGATGAGGTTCGGCGCCGAGTGGTCTGCCGAAACCTGCTTCGCCAAGTATCAGAAGGCCGTCGGCAAGGGCATGCTGCCGCTCGGCAGCCCAAACGCGTTGTGAAGACAAAGGTGTTGTGGTTGGAGCGGAGGGGGGCGGTGACCAGCTACTGCAACTTAAAAGTATGGAATTCCCCATGACTAGTGGCAGCTTAGTGGGAAGCATCAATTTTTGAGGTATCTTGCGATGAATAAACCTTTAGCATTAAATCCTCCGTCAACCGTGGAAGTCTTGCGATGATGACCGGAGGTGCACAGATACTCAGAGTGCCCTAGTCGGAGGCAGAAAACCATTTCCGGGGCAGCTTCAGATCTCCTCGATCTTGGCTGAGACGACATGACAACAGGCGGGTACCCAGTAGCAGGGGTACCTGTCCAAGCATGGTTGTTTTGATATGGAAGCCACGAATTGTATGGGTACGACACTCGTGTACTTGTACGCTTTGATCCAAAGTCGAAGAGAAACTGCCTCGATTTGTTTGTTTTCCAGCAGGAAGTTCTGCAAGGAACCATGCCTTGGGGTGTAGGACTGTGAGGCAAAGTCAAACATCATGCCATATCTTGGAATTATCACCCAAGATGGATAATTCATAGGGTTTTTACACCACCAACACAGGGGATGACTCAAGCAGAAATAAACGACAAGGAGGGTTGATATCCAAGAAAGAGCAGCCACTTTTTTCTCAATGGTTTCGTCATGAAAATGGCCAGCTCGATGAGGTGGCTCTGGGTGTTGGGTTGGTTCGCGATCATGGGGTCCGAAGAGCTTCCGGTTGCAGCTTGCATTCGGAGGGAAAATCCCAGTTTTGGAGTATAATGCGGGCTCAAAAACGATTGGTGGGTGCCACTTGTGCTTGGGGCCCCAGGAAGATCATGGCCAAGATGGGCATCTCCACCCTGCGCAGCTACAAGGGCGCGCAGATTGCTGATGCCATTGGTCTCGGCAAGGACTGCCAGTGGCTGCCAGTGGTTCAGCTGAAAATGGTTGGTACCTCGAGCTTGGATCCAGTGATCAAGGGCACTAGAAAGTACCATAAAGGATTCTGCGTAAGTTGTAGCTTAGAGACAGGTGATGTTTGCTTAGAGACAGGAGGAGCAATCCAACCGATCTCCTCGATTTGAACTGCAGCTACATGCCTTGGCCATGGTGCACCCAATCACCGAAGAGATGGCTTTTCCTGTCGCGAATTGGTGGGATACTCATAGATGTGACGTATTTGACATGGGGAAGCCATTGGAAAGAGTAGAGATTTGGTCTTGGGAGGTACTTATCTACACAGTGGCAGCTCTTGGTTGTTTTACCACGGGACTCTGTCCATGGTGGACAAACCACTGGCGCCCCATGGCCATGGATCCATGATCGTCACCTGTGGAGAAGCCCATGTTTTTCAGGGGTTTGATTTCCTGCTAGACAAATGATGCAGTTGACAAATGATACTTACAGTGGTACATGATTCTGGCAAATGATGATTGTGATAATTGGTTCCAACGCTTGATTGGTTGCAAATGACGACTACTCGTTTTATGCCAACCTCTTTCTCTCTGAATGTTGTACTCATCTTTTGGCATATCATTCTCATTCCGTTATATAGGGGGTGTTTCTCAAAACAGGGGTACCCCCAAATCATCCCATGTTCACCATTGTTGCTTAATCAACCTGCCACTAACTTTGGGGTCCCCCTATTTTAAGAACCCCCATATACCAATACCAACTTATTTCTCATTCGAGGACATGGCTTCAGGGGGTGCCATTCCAAGCTGCAGGAAGTGGCAGAGATGTGCTTCACCGGCATCGCCAGCCAGTTGGGCGGCTTGGGCTTCGAGCAGATCGCCCTGCGCACGTTGTCGGTGCATGACCGTGGCTTCTCTCCAGATGGAGGCTACATTGTCACTTGGGTTGAAGAGATCTGAAGGGATCTGAAGGGATCTGAAGGGATCTGAAGGGATCTGAAGGGATCTGAAGGGTTGGATGTTGGATGTTGGATGTTGGATCTTCGGCAAGGAAAGGTGTTGGATGCTGGAAGGCTTGGCAAGCTTTGGGAAAAGCTTGGACCGTAGACATCCCCGAACAAGGCAGATTCCCCAGCAGTTGGCAGTTTTACTTTGCCATTTTTGGGGGTTGTTGCTGACTCATACAGTACCCAAAAACTCTTGGTGATCAGTCCTTGGTTGTCACCCCCCATCTTTCTTCATCATCTGCCATGATTTGAACATTACTTATCATCAAACATAGCTTGACCACGACCACGGCATCATTTCACCATTATACCATAGCCATGAACCACGACTCAGGAAGAACTTGAACCCATCAATGTGATCCCTACGGGGGAGCTGAGGTGAAGAGTCTCTTCGCCAGTTTGCCCAACGAGGGCAAGTACCACTACCGCCAAGGTCTCACCGGCAACGGTAATGGAGTGAGTTGCCAGATGGACCTCTAAACTTGGGCTGGAACTTCCCTGCAAAACGGATGTTTTTTTCTTTTTTTTGTGGTTCTACAAGCATTCCAACCATGAATCATAGTTGCTGCTTGGGGTCAGCATTCCCGATGATTGAACATCAAACATGACAATCCAGCAATAAAATCATGTTATCAAGGCTTAGTGGATGCAGCGTATAAATCATTGATCTTATTGAGAATTGCAAACTATTTCACCGTTAATCAGCCGCTGATTAACGAATGCTATCCTTAGCCGTTCTTAGCCATCGTCAAACATCAGGCGCATCCAAGACAGTAGTTGTTGTTGGCTATTGACCATCACTGAACTGTGCCAACCGTCATGAATATTCAGTTCAGACCCCATTATTAAGCATAATAGCCAACATAGTGAATCACAATTCACCATTCGATGTTTTGGCCATTGCGATTGATTATGGCTACATGTTGGTTCTTACTATGGTTAACAATGGGTTGAATTAATGGCTAAAAATGGGTTATTCTTATGATGGTTAAGGATGGGTTATTATGGTTTATAATGGTCAAATTCAAAACTTCACCTGTCAATTGTTGGTTCATTGTGGTTAAATGTTGGTTATCATCGCAATTATCACGATTAATACTGGCAAATGTTGCTTATCATGATAAATACTCGTCAAATATGGGTTATTATGGTTTACTATGCTTAATAATGGGTTAATATCGTTCAAAGATTCGCAAATTCTGAAGCATTCATGGTGGCCAGGCTCAGACGCTGAGAAGCACTTGAACGATCCCATGGTCATCGCCAAGTTGCAGGAGGTGCGATGACAGTCAGAGGCTGCGATCACGGCTGGTTGATGAGTCATGGTGGCAAAAAGTGCTGGTTGATGGTGAAGGATGGCTTTTTGATGGCTTTTTGATGGTTATGATGAAGTAAGGTTCATGAATGGTTCGGCAAATGCTGGTTCTGACAAATGACGAATTTTGCTACTCGCCATCGCCACAGATCACAGGTACCAAGCAACCTTCCCAGCCTGCGAATGACCGTTCCAACGACCATTCTGGCTCCGCCTATGTGAAAACCAATCAGCTGAACATGGATGAACTTGATTGACCGCAGACGAACATTGATGAACCAGATACTGATGAACCAGATGCTGATGAACCAGATGCCGATGAACCAGATGCTGATGATCAACCATTGGTTAACCATCTGCGAACAATTGGTGAACCATTGCCATCCCGCCATCCACCGTAGGCCGCACGCACCAACTCCCGAGCGGCCTATGCCTCCTTTGCGGCCTTGCACAACAACCTGGTGCGGGGTTGGGATGACGGTGGTGGGCCCGGGTGGGCTTCACATATGAGGGATGGCGGTTGATGCTGAGTGATGGTTGATGCTGGTTCATGACTGGTTCATGATGGTGAATAGCGGTGAATCATGAATAAGAGCTTGTGAATCTTGGTGAATGATGCTGAAAAATGGTGAATGACAAGGCTTCATTGGGAATTTTTAGGATGTGAATTTGTTACCACCCATCACTTGGGCATCAGGTGGGAATATCAATGTCGAGCAGTATAACGGTGACATTTGTTGGTTGTTTCTGGTGAGTATTTGAAGTGGTGGCAAACCAACCTCCTTGCTCACCCCCTGGGGGGCTTCGTTGTCAGCTGAACCCAAACTCATCCAGTTTTAGGGGGCCCCGTCTGGGCCAGTTGACTGGTCCTGCTTCACAGGTGAAGGCATCCTCGATTCGTGGACAACTGGACTTCAAGCCACCAAGGACGACACTGTGCCACCCAAGGAACCGAATTCCAACACAGCGCTAGTAGTGAAAGATTCACCAGACTAAACCGCCCAGATCAGCGAAAACACCAGTGAAATCGGAGGTGATTTTTCATTTCGGATTTCCTGTCACCAATCAACCTTGGGACAGGCCTTTCCACGGGAAAGCGGCTTCTAGCACCAACAAAAAAATGGTGTCTAGCTTTCAATCCCCGAAAGGGCTCCTTGACGGCTTGGCAGATCCATCGTAAATTTACCATCAGAATTTAGTTGTACACGGAGGTCATCCAAGTTGATAGTTGTATCACAGCTATGTTCCGAGACCCAAGATCAGACGAGTGTGATGGACATAAACCCCCACAAACATGATACAGCTATCCAATTCAGTTGATGCACGCACACATGTACAAGCTGGAACAATGAAGACAAGCACGTATGCACATGTACGCATATGCACAATATGCATGCTGTAAGCGATGCACACGCACACATGTACTTGTACATATTTGCAGTATATATGTATTAAATTATATATACACACGCACACCTAGTCATCTATTTAGAAATAAAGAGTTTACATGAAGATGTAAGCAAAGATAAACATATCTCTTCAGAAATATGATGTAAATTCACATGTCAGAAAGGCCATTGGAAAACGTTGCATATGACCCGCCCCAGGAGCTACGGCCGTGCTGCCTTGCCTTTGGACGCCGTGGAGCCCGCCAGTGAAATCGTGAAGCGCTTCCGAACAGGTGAGATCTGCTAGGTGATCTGCCAGGTAGATAGAGAATGTGTGAAACAAGTGGTTTATAGCTAGCTAATAGTTTCAACTTGTTAATAACAACCAGATTATTAATCAACTGCTTGAACAAGAGGATAAACGAGTGGTTGATAATGGATTGATGAACCTATACTTGGACAACTGATTTGCTGGTGTGAACTGGTTAATAGCTAGGTAATAGAAAGGTAGGTAGTTAACTAGTTGATAACTGGCTGACCGTGGTGAACAACTGATTGATAGGTTGAGAACCAGCTAATAGTAGGTTGACAGTGTACTTTAGCCTTTTGATCAATCAGCAGTACAGATCTTGTTGTCGATCTGGCACCGGATTTCGGCCTTCCCAAAATCGCCTGTCACGACACTTGCCAGGTGCGATGTCCTACGGATCGATTTCCATGGAGGCAGCTGGGGGGTTCCCAGCAAGTGAAAGCTGAGCCATACGTTGTGGTTGGTCTCTGGGTTTGTTGTGGTTTTCATTGGTGGTCGTGGTGGTGGTGGTGGTTCTTGTTGTTGGGGACTGGGTTCATTTACGCACCCAACATGCGCTCACCTTTGCACCCAGGAAACATCCCCATTTACTCCATCAACCCATCTGTGGGCCCTTGCATAGCTTTGGGTTTCTTGGGCGCGGGAGAACCATGGTCAACCATCATTAGCCAAGCACAATGATCCATCAACAATTGTGAAGCATTTTTGACTAATCATTGCCCCAGCATTTACCATGATTGACCAATCATTATTATAGCAATAGCCATTTTGACCATCATTACCCAACCATTGTTCAGCCATTATTATTACCCATTCTGAAGCATACCGAGCAATCATGTATCATCCACAATCAACCATCAAAAAGGCCATCAACCAATCATTAGTCAAGCATATCACTCCCCACAATTCTGCATTATAAGCCATCAATTAGCCTTCAACGCATCATCAACCGTCAACCAACCATCAACCAACCATCAATTGACCATCATTAACCACTATAGCAACCATCCACCAACTTTTCTACCACTGTTATCCCTTCAACCATCAATTAACCATCCCGTAACCATCCCTTCACCATCAATTAACCATCAACAAATCACGAGGAAAACGGCCCATTCCTCCAGGTCAGGCGCCACTGCCAGGCCCACAGCACCTTGGCCATCGCCCTGAATCGCCTGGGCGGTTTCTCCAACACCGGTGAGGGTGGCGAAGACCCTGCCAGGTGGGGCGCTTTGACCCGGGGATGGCACTTGGTTCACCAGGGTTTACACCCTGAATCGTGGTGGTTCATGGTGGTTAGGAATGACCTCATGAAGGATTCATATGGATGGTTGCTGGGTATGGTTTCGCACGCTGGTTGACGGTAAATCCGTGATGCAGCCGGGGGAAGATGGGGGAAGGACCAATCGCGATACGTTTGGCATATAGAAACTGGCTGCGACTTGGCTTTCTGTGCAAAGTAAACTTGGTCAATGCATTTTGGACCAGCACGCGGTGCGTTTACCATGTTCCACCATTATTGTTGTCGCTTATCACTACTCCCACCCACCCAACAATCATCAAGTTGTTTGTACCACCTGACTAGGTATACCATCCCACCATCAACGAGGTAGTACCGATAGTAAGCAGTATCATGGTATGGAACATGTGTCACTCGCGGTTCACAAAGGTTCATGGCATCCAGTTAAGGAAAACCAACTGATAGCTATGGGCCCCTGCTACGCCACTAGCCATGATCACTGTCGAGAGCAAACACACAGCAGATAAGTGATGTGTGGAACAACGTGCGACGACTTTACTTGCCCTTTGCAAAAATACAACATGAGAACATCCATAAACATCAAGCTTCTTGAGGATGGTGCTAGTGGTGAAGTGTCAAGTTTTTTTCAGTTTCTCTTTCCTATACAAAGAAACTGTGTGAGTGCGGGTCAGTGTGAGTGCGGGTCAGTGTCAGTGGTCGAGACGGTCGGATCAAAACCCGAGCAATCTGTTCTTTTGGGACCTCAAAAAGCAATGGACACTCCACTTGTGCCATGCCATGAAAACATCCCAACCTCCAGGGAATCTCAGCGCCAGGTATGAGGCTCTTCCCAACGGCGATTCCCTGAAGTCGGCCATCAAACAGGTGGGGCTACCCACGTACGACATCAAGATGTAGGACTCGTAGGACTCGTAGAACTCGTGTTCAGTATCATCAACAGTCATCAACTCAATCCCGATTGTGCTTTTGCTTTCGCCGCAAGTGATTGAAATCTCACATATGTCATATGTCCTCTTGCACTGTATCATGGTACAACGATTGGAGAGGATTGGACCATAAATTCTTGGCCCCTGCTGGTCGGTAGCTGTACCCAGTTCCAACACTTGGTTTGGTTGATTGCTTTCTGAGACACCCATGTTATTCCTTTATATATTGTGCCTAAAAGATCATCTCTGGCAATTGAAATCACAGATATGAACTGGACTGGTGCACTGTGAATAAATGCACCACCATGACACATGAGTTTGACCATGAGTAACATAGTTTACCCATGAGACAACCAGAGGGGTAACTCCTCCGGTGTCTGCATCGACTCTGCAGGTGGCCTCCGGTCGCTTTGGAGTGACCATGGAGTACCTGTCCAACGGTTTGGAGTTGCAGATCAAGATGGCTCAGGGCGCCAAGCCAGGTGAGCGCCGCCGTTCCCAGCACTGGGTGAGCTTGTCAAGTGGAACCCCCAGGAGGTTGAGGCTGTTGAAGCTGGTTGGAAGCTGCTGGTTGTAAGCTGGTTGTTGTTGCTTGCTGTTGCTTGCTGATGGTTGTTGATGGTTGTTGATGCTTGTTGGTTGTGGGGAGTTGTTTCAACAACCACTTGTGGTTCAACCCTTGCGGTTTGATCGTGTTCGATCGAGCAGTCATCAGGGTACCAACGGTACTAACCCAGTATCACAATTCAAAAGTCAAACAACAAATATTGTCCAACATCCAGGTGTTACCCATCCTCATCCTAGTTACATTCGTGTTCTTTTTCCCTACCAACTAACTTTCGGATGAACAGCCGCAGCGCAGCGCGGTCAGGTGAGGGTGGTGAGCTGCCAGGCAAGAAGGTGCAGGGCGGCATCGCCAAGACACGCAACAGTACGCCTGGTGTGGGGCTGATCTCCCCCCCACCGCACCATGACATCTACTCCATCGAAGATTTGGCTCAGCTGATTTTCGATTTGAAGAATGCCAACCCAGATGCTGGAGTCAGCGTGAAGCTGGTGAGCGAGATTGGTGTGGGTGTGGTGGCCACCGGTGTGGCCAAGTGTAAGGCAGACCACATCTTGATCAGTGGCTGCGATGGTGGCACCGGAGCCTCCAAGTGGACCGGCATCAAACACGCCGGCGCTCCCTGGGAGATTGGCTTGGCCGAGACGCATCAGACTCTGGTGCTCAACGGCCTCCGAGGGCGTGTGACCTTGGAAACCGATGGCCAGCTGCGAACGGGCCGCGACGTGGTCATTGCCGCCCTGCTGGGAGCTGAGAGGTTCGGCTTCGCCACGGCACCTTTGATCGCCATGGGATGCATCATGATGAGGAAGTGCCATCTCAACACGTGTCCTGTTGGCATTGCCACCCAAGATCCCGTGCTGCGCAAGAAGTTTGAGGGACTGCCGGAACATGTGGTGAACTACCTCATGCTGGTGGCCGAGGAGGCCGGCAAGCATTGATGCACGTGTAACAGAATGCACTGTGATGCTACATTTGTACTGACAGGTTTGTTTTGCAGTATCTAAACCTGAAGATTTTTTTAAATTTGAATCTTGAAGAAATGATCAAACTTTTGATCACCAAAATCACCAAACTTTTGGCCAGGTGCGTGTTCTCATGGCCAAGATGGGCTTCCGGAACATGGATGAGCTGATCGGTCATGCTGAGGCCAGGGCTGTTGAAGTGCCCCAAGAATCAGCAGCAATTCTTATTGATGATCACTTGCATGATTGATAGGATGATCATTAGGATATACATAACTTGGGATCAATGGTTATTGATGATCAATGGCAGTTAGGATATACACAAATGGATCGTTTGTTATTGATCATCAGTTGGATCATTTGTTATTGATAATTGGATACGTGGATCAGTCTTTGTTCGCTGACTTCCAACTAGCCAATTGATTACGATGATCCAAATTCAACAACAATAATGGAGGACCTGACAAGAATGGATGATCCGAGAACAACATATGGATAATCCAGCAAGAATCTATGATGATCCAAAATGATCGAAATCTAGCAATGGCGATTTGAACAATCAAGCAATGTTTGAAAATGGGGTGTCCACATTCACTCTGGCATTGGGCTTCGAAACATCACAATGGTCCAAAAACGATGACAACCATAGTCAGTTTGAAACACGATTCCTTCAAACATATGGAAGCTGCCAATCTTTTTAGGGACCTGTGACAGAGAATTGCATATGAAAACCCGAGGTACTCATTTGTTATCTAATTTTGGGCTGCAACCTCTGTATCCAAACGGTTGGGCTGGTTCCACGGTTCTGGAAACAACCCAGCAGATACTATTTTGGTTGTCACGGGTATGGGGCTGCATTTCAAAACCAGCGCAAATCAGTTCCTGTACTGTAAATCAGAGGGTATGCGAATCAACCATCACTATCACCAACCACCATCCATCATCATCATCATCATCATCATCATCATCATCATCATCATCATCATCATCATCATCATCATCATCATCATCATCATCATCATCATCATCATCATCCACAATCAACATCCACCATCATCATCATCATCATCATCATCATCATCATCATCATCATCATCATCATCATCATCCACCATCATCCATCCTAGACCAACAAACAACATCGTCCAGAACAATCAACATCCTTAGCATCAATCCTCACCATCATCATCCATCCTCATCCACCATCCATCATCCACCAACCACCATCATCCATCGTCCACCAACCACCATCATGCATCCTCAACATCAATCCTCAACCATCATCCATCCGCAACTACAAGTGCCTTGGCCATTTCGGGCTGTGACCGTCATCCGTGCTGAGGTCTTGCGTCAGGACCCAGCCCTGCGCGCGGGTCCCTTGCAGCTGGAACCCATCCTGGCGCCAGCGCACCAACTGCCCGACGCGGGGAAGATGGGTTGCTTGGCAGAGCTTAGTGCGTGGTGTTGTGGGAATCAGTTGGTTAGTGTTGGTTTATGTTGGTTGATGTTGGTTAGTGGGTTTTTAGCGATGGTTGATGTTGGCTAGGGTTGGCTAGTGGTTGTTGGTGATAGTTGATGATTAAAACCGACAGGAATAGGATAGAACGCGAACCAGCAAACGGATATACCAACTGCAATCGGTTGGTTGGTTGGTTGGTTGGTTGGTTGGGGTTCTTTGGGTTCTCCAGCCTGGCTGCAGTGATTGTTGGCGAATGGGAATGGTCGTTGCCAAACACCAAAAATAAGGGGTTATTTCTGAAGGTCACACCCAGTAGCTTGGCTTAGCATGATTGCTATTTGGCATGTAGTTGAATGTGCAATGCCGAGCTTTGCCATCTTGAGCACATTGTCGTTGATGCTACATAAACTATGGTCAACGATCTCGATATCAGTGCAGTAAAAGGGGGTGGACCGTCGCATGATCTATCATGATGGTTTCATGATTGCTGCTTCTTATCTAAGTCAGTAGCCACTATTCATTATTGATTCATCATGATTAGCTTCATGTTTGCTGGCAATTGTCGCTTGCTATCCCCACGAGTAGCCATTTTTGAGGGAGAACCGCTTTGCTTCCCAGGCAAAGTGGAGAATCGCAAGCTCTACGGCCAAGAGCACTTCATGGTGCTGCAGAGGATGATCGACAGAACTCTGGTTGAGGACGCGGTGGCGACTGCTTGGACCAAGGGAGCATTGCTGATGGATATGACACAGCTGTGGAAGCCATGGCAGTGTTTTTCTGGATGTGGATGTGTACGGATAAGTGTAAGTGACTTGATTTTGTAGTGCGAGAAGTTAAACTGCTGTATCAATACAATTCCGCTAGTGGACTTACATGCTATGTTGCAAGACATTGGACTCTTGCGAAGCTGTGCTTCCAATGTTCCAACATTTTAGGGGTTGTCATGTCATCGATCCATTGATAGCATGATAAACATAGGGTAGCGGTTGGATGGCCACACCGCATGGGCCTGCATGGAGGATATTGTTGAATGTAGACCTGAACATTCATTAGTAGCAATGGATCATTTTGATGGACAATAATGGTTGGTATTCATTGACAGCGCTGATTATGGTTAGTTAATGAATGATCATTGCTGTTCGATGATAGGGAATACCAAGCAAGAAGAGCCAATGGTCATGGTCGATTCGCAGTTCGACAATCTGTTTTTTTTGGCTCAAGCATTCTGAGACTCACAGAAAAAGTTTCCAGGGTAAACCGACATGTGTCCATTTGATAGATGTTGAAGGAGGTTGACATCACTTGATATTGTTTGACACTGATTTCCACATTGTTGCCTTTCGTACCTGTGCCGCATTTGGTATAGCGCCACCGCGTGACTTTGAGCGCGCTGCAATGGCAGCCAGAGGGAAGAAGGACGCTTTATTCTTCAAGATCAGAGACAGTCCCTTTTCTCAAGCGGAGAGGCTCATCACCGGTTCCACCCTGGCCACCTTGAACACGCGGTACAAGCCCAGGGATCAGACCACGCTCTTCTTTGCGGCGGCCAGACAGTCAGGCCAAGACACACAGGCCTTAGCACTATGCCGCATGCTCCTCGAGCGCGGCGTTCCTGTCAATCATGCAGATAGCCTCAACCAAACAGCTCTTTTCTACGCAGCAAGGCAAGGGCACACTGGAACGATCAAGTACCTCCTGCGGAAAGGGGCCGACCCCAACCTCACAGACAAGGATGGGGAAACGGCAATTTTCTACGCCGTGTCGAGAAAGCGGGTGGATACGATCAAAGCATTGCTGGATGGAGGCGCAAACCTGGAGGTGGTGAACAAACGACAGCACACATGCATGAGTCTTTCACCTAGTGAAATTCTCCCGACTCTGGCGGAGGAGCGCAAAAAGCGCCGCCGCTATGAGGATTTGGGTCTGGCCCCAAAGCGGCAGCGCAGTCCTGTGCAAGAGCTGCGTCAATGGGCAAATGAGTGGCCTATCAAAGAGCGCGTGGTTGCACAGAAAATCGACTACAAGGATGAAGACGTCGTTCTGCAGTCCAGTGATGGCTATGCTGTAGTAAAGAATGCCCCAGGAATTTGTGCTGCACGCCTTCGCGTGTTGGAAAAACACTTTGTCGTCGACCACGCTGAGCTATTAGAAAGTGAATCATGGGTCAAGGAACTGACGCCGGAGGACTGGTGCAAGACGGTGGGTGTTATCACCGATGAGGCCGGAGATGCTGTGCGCGGCATCGAGACAGTGGTGTCGGGCAAAAACCCGCACCATTTCACCCTTCCGCTCGTGGAGAAAGAGAGCAAGGAGATCGCTGGTTATGTCCACGCCACTTATACTCCGGAAAAGAAAGAGATGGGCATCGCCCATGTGAAGGTGGATAGTAAACACATGGGAAAGGGCCTTGGCGGCCTTCTCATTGATGCGGCGGAAAATCACAGCCACAACATTGGTTGGACGTGCAAGAAAACATACTTGTCGGTGCTGAAAGCTAATGTCCGTGCGCAGCGCTGTTATTCAAAAGCCGGATTCAAATTCGAGTCCAGCCACAAGGCGCTTTGGGGGTCAAAGCAACACCCCGCCTCTGAGTGGCAGCGCTGGCGAAAGGTGCACAAGCACCATTTTGCCAAGAATGGCAAGAAGTGTGAGAAGCAGTAGTTAAATTGAAACGGCTGTTTGGAACTGGCCACAAGCGATGTTGTCCCGAGTAAATAATAGATAATACGTTTGGCAACCTTGGCATGTTTCAGCTGGAAAACCGCGATGGGAAGCACAACGCTTGTCTATTTTGGACAACTAACTACTGCAGAAGCAGGCATTGATAGGAGGTGTGCGGTGCCCGGGTCAGCACCGGCTGTCCACACTGTCAGTGAATGTCAGTATCACCGCTCCCTCAACTTCCAATTCCAATTCCCTGCAGGTCTGCCTTGTAAACACCAATTTCGCATCTGAATGAAAGCTGCTCAGTGTTGCTGGTGAGTGAAAATTCGAAATCAAATGTTATGGGGACATAACAAAAATGCTGGTTGCTTTCTTGGCGGATGTTTGTGCAGCTTTTCCGTAGATATATCCCATCTTGATTTCCATGACCATCAATTGCAAAAAGCGTCTGCGGCCCACCGATAAATCAGAGTGCTGCGGCACTTAGGCAGACTTGAAGAGCTGACCGTACGAACAGGAACCCATGAGGAATCCACATTCAGTAGAAAGCTTTTTTGAAGGAAGAAGTCCCAGATCGTAGCAGAGGCTCAACGTCCTTCCAAGGGATTCCTGCTGGGGGAAGGCCTAATGGGTGTTTCTCAAGTGCGCGACTCCCCAGTTATCATCCTTCATATGAATCATATTTATATAGTAACAAACCATCCAGTTTTGGGGTTCCCAAGGTTGAGAAATCCCCGGTGACAGTTAATCATGGTGCATCTACTGCTTCCATGGAGGGGCCTGGTCCCCAACGGTGCTCCAGGAGTGCAAAATGACTTTCCGCTATGGCGAGCGATCCTATGTGGAGAGCAACCACCTGATCAACGCAGATCGCACGTGTGGAACATTGTTGTCTCATGAGATCCTCGGTACCGATCATGGGCTCCCCCCGCGTCAAGGGTGCGCAGCTGTTGGGGGTGCCAAGCCTTCAAGTCGAAGAGATACCTGGTGCCACCCTGGTTGCCATGCGCTCGGGGTGGCACCCCGCCGTCACCCCTGGTGCCGCTGCTGTTTCTGCGCTGATGCGCGTTGTAAGTCTTTCTGTCTTTGGGGTTTATGCCGGTGTAATGACAGTGTAATGTATTGTCATGACGTACATATCTTCATTGCTGTCACTTAGTGCACGTACCGGACAGTAACGTGCTGTATCCACTTTGTGCACATCAAACACGTGCAGAAGTGTTTACCGGACATGGCAGACATGGTTGGAACTATCCCTTCCAGGAATCCAACGCAGTTCCAGGACTCGTTCATGGTCACCTGCTGTTTGTGGTGGATTTGAACCCTGCCACGTTCTGTTGGTTGCTCGAAGCCGGTCAACAAAACCACAGGTCTCAATCAAGCAATGATTGGCATACAACCCTTTTAGCCACAGGTATATTCATCAAGAATAATGGAATGGAAGGGTTTGGCAAACCAAACAGAAATATCCACCATGCATCCTTGCTCTATTCATGTATTAACTTACCCCCAAAATTGGGCACCAACCACATGCGTGAAAAAATCATATCAATAAACCATCATACTTACAAGAACAAGCAGGTGATCTACCTCGAAATGTGGGCAGGCTATAATTCTGAATCTCCTTGGTTTTTGTTGTTTTGCCAAAATATCCCAACAATATTGAGGAATCCTATGGAATCCTCATAGTCCTTGTACCCAGTGGTACCCAGCAGCTGGATCGACTTGACCAAGCTGCTCTTCCAAGCACTTCGGACTCAGGATCTTCAAGCGATGGGGATCGAGTTTGCCCCCAGGCACTTGCCACTTGAGCCTTGGTGGCAAATTTTGTGTGGCTTTCTGCAGGTGTTCATATCTTGTGGCACTCCAAGACATTATGGAAAAAACCTCATAAAAAGATGTTTTAGAGTTGTTACTTTGGCCAGCCACCACGCTGGGAGCATCAACCAGTGACTGGTTGGTTCACAAAAACGAACTATTTTCCATCATGGTACAGCTTCGTAGCAGGGGACACCATGCCAGCGGCAACAGCACCAATAGCATCAAAACAGCAGAGGAACCACCACCGCCGCCGCCGCCGCCACCACCACCACCACCACCACCACCACCAACAACAACAACAACAACAACCACCACGTGTCAGAACCTACTAGAATCTTAGTCTTAGTCAGGTTTTAATGGATCTTGGATTTTCCACCTCGCTGCAGGAAACTCATGGGAACCTCGGGCCAATCCTTCGGTGCCTTCGCAGTGAAGGGTGTCTTGCTGGAGCTTGAGGGGGACTCTCAGGACAGGTCCGGGGAGCCACGAAGCTTGGCTTGGCTTCTCCCTTGGGAAACCACTGGTTAGGTATGCAGGACAAGGACAGGAAGGACAGGAAGGACAGGATGCTTGAAAACCTAACTGATGGGCCGATGGTTGACGAATGCTTGTCCAAGTGTTGACTAGTGAAACGTTCATGAGAACGTTGTAAAGCTTGCCGTGTGGCCGGCCTCAAACCATAGGGACAGAATGGAACAGACCTCTTGGGCAGACCTGTGGTGACCCTTGGTGGAAGGACTACTTCGGCAAGGGCTTGAGTGGAGGTGCCCTGGTCATCTATCCACCACGCAAGGCGCTGGAGCGCGATCTCAGGGCAGCAAGAGAAAGTGCAGCATATGTGTGCATAATATGTGTGTATATTGTTTATGCATATATGTATGATATGTATTTGGATCCATACACGTGTTTTAACGGTCTTTTCATTAGTATCTTTGTTGACATGTGCACGCACCCATCTCCTTGCAAGTGCTGATTTAGGAAGCTGAAATGCAGACTTGGTGCTCGATGTTTTTTCCTGTGTGCATCTTTGATACATGTTTCAAGCAGTGACAGTTCTTCAAGCTTGCAATTGGTGGAGTTGGGAGTCATGAACCTGCCTTGTATGTGTTGGTATCATTTGATCTACGAAGGAAACGAGGAAACTCTGGCTGAAGTAGATTTTGAAGCCATGCGATCACCCCAACGGCTGGATCAACCCCTGGGACTTCAGGCGGTGGCTGGAGGCTTCGTGGCATCCAAGAACATCATCATTGGAAACACTGCTCCTTGGCACCTGTGAAGCTCCACAACTGGCGTGGAGCGATGCTAAAAGACCAATGGGGAGGGAAGGACCAGCTGGCTGATGGCGATGATGATGATGATGATGATGATGATGATGATGATGATGATGATGATGTTGTTGCTGTTGTTGCTGTTGTTGTGGTTCGGATTCTCAGGCACCAATGGAGCACATGGGGGACCGAACGCTTTTCTTTTCGCCAGTTGCTACCCCCACATCCTCGCGGCCCTACCAGCTGGTACCGGAGCGCCTCAATGGGCTTCTCCGTCGTGAACAATGGGCTTCAACCAATACGAACAATCATCATGATGAACATAGTGTTACTGAGCCATAGTTAGTATTAACCAACCATTATGGTGTTAACAATCATCATGGTTAATACTAACTAGTAGCCATTATGCACAATTATTGAGCCATAATTAGTATTAAGCAACCATTATGAGCCATCAGTAGTAGCCATCATTGGACGTTTTGAACAATTCTTAAGCATCACGAACCATTCCTAGCCATTCCTAATCATTGTCGCTCATTAACGAGTGTTCATCAGTATACGCAGTTCTTAATCCTACTTAAGAAGTACTGATCATTGGGAATAAGTAGTGGCAGCAGTAAATCATACTTAACAATGATCAACTATTAGCCATTATTTTATCATTGTTTTCAACCATTCATACCGTTCTGACCCATCATCAACATTATCAAGCATTATTGGCAATTATCCACTATCATGATTAAACCACCATTGTTGGCCATTGTGAGCTGGTTATTAGCCATCGTAAACTAACCATCGTTACCAACCAACCATTAATTCGCCATTCAGAACCATGGTTATTTCAAACCATTCATTCTTCATCATCTGTAGTGGGTAAGAATGTTTAACCACTGTGATTCACCATGAATACAGCATGAATTCACCACGAATTCACTATGAATGCACCCAAAATTCATCCAAAATTCATACACAACTCACCAAAAATCAAAATTTCACCACAAATTGACCAACATTCCACCACTATTTCACCATTATTTCACCATTTTTTCACTATCACTAACCATCATTATCCTTCTGACCTCACGGCTGCACCTTCCAAGGCACTCTACGGTGCCACCATGGGAGTGGCCTTCGTGAACGGCATTGCTGCAGAGCGATTCGCTGTGCCCAGGGTGATGAGTTGGGTGAGATCAACTCCTAGGGGATGAGAAGCGCACGCAATGCTTATGCAACGTATTTTTTGTGGTTAGTGGTGGGTTATTGAGCTCATCATCATAGTTAATTATGATGCTTAATTGCTAGTCAATTCACTTGACTCAGCTGGTTAATAAGTGATTATCATAAGGTTTTTTATCGTAGTTGTGATCATGATGGTCTCCTCGTGAATTAACACAAGTGAATTATGAATTGTCATCACTGGGATCATTATGAAAGAATAATGGTTCATAATCGTCAATAGTGGAGAAGTGATGTCGATTGGTTCTTAGGCGCTGCGTGCCCCACCGCTGCGCAGGTACGAAACAGTGGCGTTTGGGCAGTTGTTGAGGGAGCTGGAGACCACTGCTGCGAGTACATGACAGGTTGGGATGACTAGTTGGTTGATGGAGATGGTGGCAACGGATGAGGGGTTCGAATTGTGAAAGATGATGTTCAACGATGGTGAACAATAGTTAATGATGGTCAGATATTGTGAACAGTGGTGAAGCCCATTCAACACTTTGAAAGTGGTTATTGTTGCTTCGGAATCGTAAATTATGGAGAATGATGGTTGCCAATGGTCAATGATGGTTGAGCGTTGTGAACAATTATGAATAATGGTGAATCATTATCGTTAGTAATGGTCTATGATGGTGGATTGTGGTGTATGATTTTAAACAACTGTTAATAAACCTGGATGTTATGCTGGGTGGGAATTTTGAGTTTTTTCAGCGGTTTTCACACTGCAAGAAACCGCATCCACAAAAAAGAAAGGTGTGGTTTCAAAAGGCAGTTCTTAAATGTGAATATTGGTGGCTACAACCAATCAGGAATATTAATAGTATCGTCCCTTTTGTTTTCTTGTGATATTGTCAATGGTGGTTCTGAACTCCAATTTGGATACTTCTTAGTTGATTTGGAAACAATAATTTGTGACTCGCTACCTTTATCCTTGTCACAGACATCCATTGGTCGGTAAGCAGGGTCTGTAAGCCACATGACTGGCAGATTGGTGGGCGGATCGGGGAGACTCTGAAGCGGCAACAAAGGGTGGACATTCCAATGGCTCTACGGTTGGTAGATCAATACTCCACTGGTATATAGTCGGTGCCTGTTAGTCAAGCATCCATGAAGAATCGCCATTGATGAAGCAGTTTTAGTACCTTGACCATCATTAGACCACGAACCATCATGTGTATGATCCGTTAATGGTCATAGAATCATGATTTCATGAAACCATGAGTTACCATATAACCATGAAGCCTGTTAGTACATCATCCGTTGATTAGTGCCATCAGTTATGGTTTCAGCATTTCAACAGACATGGTTCAGGTCAGAAGATGGTACCTGCCAGCTGTCAGGTGGTCGCGTTCTTGTTCTGGGAGATGTTGGAGACAACTTCGGAGCAGGCGCTTCCTTAGGGCAGTGAAAAATCTATTTGGGTACCTGTTTGGGTGCGATTTGTTGGCTAATATTTGTCACATTACAGATATTTGGACGCTGCGAAAAGGTTTTTTCGTCATGAGGCCTTTGAGTCATCTGCCGCTTACCTTTGGAGGTTTGTCTTGCCAATCACCGATCATTGGGGCGCACGACATGAACTCCACTCTGGTTGCTTAGATGTTCGCCAAAAGTCCTGGCACGCATGCCCATATGGATCTGTACACTGTACACATCTATTCCCGAGATATAGATTCACACCCAATCCAATGGTTCATCCTGCTTGGTTAAAAGGTTGAAAAAAATCCAAGAAGCACAGACGTGGAGTGCCCCAACTGTTACCTTCGACCCAGCAACGAGAATCACTCCCATCAAGACGATGCTCCGCAACTTTCGATCCATGTCCATCAGTGTGTAAGCATAGACATGCGTATGGACGCTTGTGCATGCACATACACTACATTACATAAATTACATTACATAACCTTACATTACATTTCATCAAAATACATAGATGATCAATTTACACAAGGAATCACAAGAACATATATATATATATATGGAAAGGGTAGAAATGAACCCACTTTTCACCATGCTCACCAACTTTTTAAGGACTGGGTCTATCAGTAATGTTGATTTGAAACATCGACATGCTGCTGCTGCTGCTGCTGATGATGATGATGATGATGATGATGATGATGATGATGATGATGATGATGATGATAGTGATAGTGATAGTGACAGTGATAGTGACAGGGATAGTGATGATGATGATCATCATCATTATTATTTATGCACTTGATGGCAATTCAAGACAATATCATTTCTTTTGGGGATCACCTCCCATGAGCTATCCACGTTACAATCAGCAACATCAATTTCGGACGTCCCTATTGCTATCATCATCATCATCATCATCATCATCATCATCATCATCATCATCATCGTCATCATCGTCATCGTCTTCATCGTCATCACCGTCATCATCATCATGCCATGTTACCCTCATACCATCAGCATCAGCATCCTTTTGACGGTGCTGCTGAAAACGTGAGCCCCGGAAGTGCCATCGCTCCCAGGAATGAGCGGCGGCATCGCATGGATCTGGGATCCCACCAAGACCTTTGAGAAGCGCGCCCTGCCAGCGGTGACCCAGCTGCAATGGGAGCTATGGGAAGCTGCGGCTGGTGTAGCTGGTGATCATGCGACTGATTCCATGCTTTGCAAGTTAGGTTCATTGCAAGTTAGGTTCATGGGGATTTGATGATTAACTATAGCAAGTTGTGGTGGTTGAAGAAGTGCACCGTTTCACAGTGAATGGCTCAGTGTGATATGACAAAGGTATTTTGGGGTCCTGGACTAGCAAGGCTGTTTCGGCCCATGTGGTACCTGTTACTGTACTGTTGGACTCATAGTGTGTCGCATGAGTAAAGAATCTTGATAATGGTAAACTTACAACGTAAAAGCTATTAGAATGTGAAACAGAGGTTCTTCCCCAGTCTCCGAGTCTTTGGTGATTCGATAGCGCGGCGTCGAAGGACCTTGAGATTGCCCGCGTGAGCGACAAGGCCCTGGGAGAGTACGCGGACGAACAGAAGGAGCCCGTGATGCTGCAGGGATCAACAAACTGCGTTCCTTCCCCACAGTGATCCAAGGTGCCCCACAAAGAGAATCCATTCCCCTGAGCGCATTTTTGTGGGAGAGGGTAATATATCAGTGACAGTTCTGCGGTTGTGGGCGCTGAAGTCATGAGCGATCACATGGGTGATCCAACTCATTGGACGGTTGATGATGGATTCCTGTTGGGAGCCACGAAATCTCGTAGCTATTCCAACGTCTGAATCCCTTGGTTGGGGCGGACAAACATCAGCAATGATTCTTAATGATGGAACGAGTTAATGGAACAAGCACGATCTTTTGCGAATTACGTACAACAAGGACCAATCGGTTTGAAACGGGTGCAATGAGTCTGTGGTTGCTTAGGGTGCAGGGAGCGTCCCAGTTTGTTTGTTGGTCCAGAAAGCCGTGCTTAGGGTGGTAGAGTGCAATTGGCAATCGTTGTCCTTACACTTTCCCCACCAAGTATGGTTTTCTCCCACATGGTCCCCACCAATGTCCCATACTATCCCCAACCATACGCATTACGAACAAACAAAAATCTGGGTCAGAGGGGCGCGGTCTGGACAGCCCAGACGTTGGTTCCCACAGCCAGCTGGTGCAGAACGGCTAAACTGGGAACTGCCCGACCATTGTTTGAGCACTATGAATTGTGTATATTTGTGTATGTATTTAAGACTTCTTTCACAAGTCACAATATTTATCTATCTATCTATCTATCTATCTATCTATCTATCTAGATACATAAATATATATATATATGTTTCTATCATACACAGATATATTTTCATTTGTATGCCTAAACATATTTGAATGTGTACAAATTTGTTTATGCACACACATATGCATGCCCGTTAGATTTGAGCCCGGTGGGGCTTCCCAAGCAAGCGGCGGGTTGAGGCGTTGCTTTGCTTCGATCAGAACCAACCTGCAAGCAAACACATCGAAGCGTTGCTTACTTTCAACCAAACATGATTTATGGCTTAGCCCAATTTGGCCCATAGAGTATTCAAATCGATGAAAAAAGATGTTGACTGCTGCAGAAGTTCTTGAATGTTCTTGTCGAATCCATCCGAATCAAGGGTTGCTTTGCTCCAAAACGAAAGCAGGGCCCCAACAGAAATCCCATGTGGCCGGGTATGGAGGCGGGTTTGGTTTGTCATGGCCATGGATGGCCATGGATCTGCCATGGATCTGCCAGGACCTCACCCAGCTCTTGGAAGCACACAAGAGCTGGACGGGCAGCGCCTTGGCAGCGAAATGCAGGGTAGTTTTGATGAAGGAAAATCCTCAAGTCATTTACCAGTGATTTTTGATTTATACATTTGGACATTCTGCAGCTGCAAAGGATAGGTCCTTGTGCCAATCATGCATCAAGATCATCTAGCGCTGTTTTTTGATTTATATACCTGATAAAACGAAAATCAGGAATATATTTGCCAGTGATTTACCGAATTGGCCTGATATATAAACAGGAATTATTCGGGAATCACTGGTAAAACCAGGATTTTCCCACCGAATAGAACTGGGGACTAACTTCGCTTCCAGGGGATCGTTGATAACGACTAGTAGCATTTGACTGCCCAACTAGAGCGAAGAATGGGGAGCACTTTTTCCCCAAGTGAATGCGACTGGGTGTCAAGTTTGTTTATATATTGAAGCACATGCATGATCAGAGTTGCAGGATCAGCCACAAATGATGCTTTGCTCTTTCATGAATATTGTCACTGCCACGAGAAAGGAGCAAAAAAGATGTTCAATGGCCACTTTGGAAAGGAACCCGTTTTCTTCCATCCTCCTGAGTTTGTGGAAAAGGTACATCCCGACCTGTCTCGCAAGTGCTGTGATGGCGGAAGTTAGGTGGTCGAAGCAACCCGGCATCTGGGTGTTGTTCATAAATGTTGCACCCCGCACAGCATGCCTTTAAGATGGTGTGTTTGCTCCAGAATTTATGGGCCAAGTTTGAACATTTGGCTGAGGCAAGGTGGCCGAGGGCATTTTGGCGAAGTGGCCTGCAGCTGCCAGCGAGTTTGTGAGGGTTTTCCCGAAGGACGGATGGGGGAAAGCCAAGGGGGAAGCCGCAAGAGCCAGGACACGGGCTGGTTGCGTGCTTGGTTTGTTAGACACTTAGTTGGTTGGTAGTTATGGTGTCATGAACATCATGAACCGACCTGATATCCGGGATTCACTAGGAGCCCGACATTTGCCGATGGAAGATACCTTCCAGCCGCCGGGGCTACGGCTCAGGATTTCAAGGCTGCCGTAAAATCGGCGCTTGATCGCGGAGAGCCATCCCCCATAGGCTGGGGCTGATGGCTGCTGGTGTCAGGGTCAATTGGTTGAGCTGTGGGCGTCGTAAATCCTGCTGGCCAGGCGCAGGTGTAAAATTTCCAAAACTCATCATATTCATTACAACCTTCTTTGACCCATACCGCACTTGCGCGCACAGAACGCCTCGGAGTGGCCTGGTTTTCATAGCGTGGCCCAGCCAAACTCCGGGAACAGCCAAGCAACCACTCGGCCCAATGGTGCATGTATATTTTGGGACAAAATCATATACAAATAGAATTAGACAAATGTACAAATACGACATACATTCACATATGATCATAGGCATGGTCCAAATCTCACCTTCTGATGCTAAGCAACCCACCATTATCATCTCTAGGGATGCCTGTTGCAGTGTCATATACAGTAGTTGCATGCCAGTCTTCACGACCAATTACCACCAGTCAATGTGGCATTCACAACGCTAGCTGATGGAACCGGTAATGCGAAGCACAACATTTGATTTTGAGGGGTTTCTAACAATCAAATGTTGCAACGGTTTCTAACAGTTTCCAATGTGAAACACATTGATAGTGATTGGTGGAGAGATGGTGGAGAGATGGTGGAGAGATGGTGGAGAGATGTTTGTTGAGGGAGCCACCAGCTTGGCAGGTTCCATGCGAGAGTACCTTCCAGCGGAAAACATTCTGCTGGACCATGCCAGCAAGCAGCGCATCCGCAAGCATCCCAAGGCCGGTCCAACACCCAGTGTTGTTTTCTCAGGTAGCAATCCGGTAGGAGAGCTTGCTGGAGTGACTGGAGGATGGGTGAAATGAGGCAAGATGACTTTGGAATGGGTCCAGAACTACGGGAACTAGAAAAGAAATGATCGTTTTCAGCATGACATCAACCAATTTGCCAGTTGACAAACTGGACCCTAGAAGGGTCCACGTTGGCCATCGGGAAAAGCCACACTTAAGTTGGCAAGTACGGGACCTATCCGGGCCTGTCCCATCCTAACAACTGGCTGGCTGGCTGGCTGGCTGGCTGGTTGTTTGGTTGGTTGTTTGGTTGGTTGGTTGGTTGGTTGGTTGGTTGGTTGGAATTCTCCCAGTTGTAAGTCAGCCGATTTGGGTATGGCAGCCATTCCTTCAAGCGGGGGATGTGGGGGCAGATGAGATCGCTGGTGAGACAAAGAGTTTCTGGGCGGTGAGGGGTGCCAGCTACGGGGAGGGGTGGTGGTGGTGGTGGTGGAGCATCGAAGCAACAGTCGCCCGCTCAACCATGATTTCACAGCCGACCGAGTCAATGTCAACAATGGAAAATCATCCAGGAATCATTTGGATGGGTGGCGGCCAAGAATGATAGAGATGTGGAATGCTTTGGAATTGCTCAACCGTTGCGTCACTGTGGCATTGAGGTTTGGACATTGAGGACATGGCTGTGTTCCAGAAGACCACCAAGGGCAACCGACCCAAGAAGAGCCTCGGTGGGAACGGGGTAGTACGATCACTGTTTTGCAGGTCAGCAATCTGTTGTTCAATCTCCCTGGTGTATTTGGATTCATTTTGACCCTCTGGGAAACTAAGCTGGCAATGATAGTGCTTACAGTATAAAGACATATCAATGAGTACATAGCAAAAAATGTTCCTGCGAACTAGTTTCAAATGACGTGAAGGGAAGGAGGGCAGGATTCATACCATCATCCCAGTCAAATCCAGATCGATCCATATACCTTGTGTGGCTCTTAGTCCTTATCAAGCACCAAAACGGATGGGATACAAATGTAGGCCACATCGTTGAATTAGACAGATGAATTTGGTCTCAATTCAGCCAAAGCGAACCTAGATGACATTAAATTGGATAGATTCAATTCAAATCAAATCCCATGCTCCAGGGTTCAGGGTTCCGCGGAGGGAAATGACGCACCACTCCCAACTGAGACATTGAAACCCACCTGGCTGTTGGGAATTCAGCGTGACTACAAAAGTAGCTTCCCAAGCACGCGACCACTACCGCCTCAACCATCATCATTAACCATCAATCTTGGGCGGCCTCAGGATTGAAGATGCCAAGCAGATTGCTACCTCCAACCGAGGCGGGGAGAGCGTGATCGCGGGATCGTCCATCAAAACGTCCATCAATTTCATTAGGAGATACTTCACATGACGCAACAAACCATGAAGCAACAAACCACGACCAGCAATGCTCGAGCGCATCAACGTCATTACCAGCGATGATCAAACCATCACTTTTCAAGCAGCAATTGTCAGTACCAACAATGATCAAGCATCAATAGATTATCAAAGGTCATTGTCCATCAATCATCGATCAATTTTCTTGAATCATGGGAGTTTGTTTGCATCTGTTTGCTGCAACTTGGCCCAAGGCTTCCTGGAGGTGGATCGTGGTGATCTGCCAAAGAGAGGACAGCAAACGGGTCAAGGGTGACAGGAGGTAAATCATTTTTTTACATATGTATTTTTATATAGATGCATGCATATGACATGCAAATAGTGTTTCCCACATCCAGGTTGCTTATCCGAACAGAAATCCATTGGAGCATGAATAACTCAAGAAGCATTGTAGGAAGCGTCGTCAGAAGGTATCCTAGTTTGTCTAAGTCCATGTGTATATATTTATGGATGCATATATTATATTTAGAAGTTATATGTACTTGCTTGCTGTACAAAGGTATGTTATAAATGAATAAATACATAAATACAAAAAGAATCAAAAAGAAATAAATATATAAGTAAATAAGTATATGTATATATATATATATAAATATAAATACAAAATATAAACAAATAAATAAACATATATATATAGATATATATGCATACAATGTAGAAATTATATGTTGTATCTTCAAGATGCTGCGGGCACCCTATGGACTCTTGTACCTTGCTCTTTGTCATGGCGCCAATGACGGTCCTTGAGCAACACAGGAGTTTCCGAGCGCGTGGCCGACTTCCAAGAGATTTTGGCCAAGAAGGATGAGGCAAAGCAGGGAGCTGCCATTGAAGTCATGATCACCGACCAGCACCAACCATCATCAACTGGGTTTATGGTGGTTATGATCATGATTGAGTATGGGTAACCCAGTTGATGTATGGGATCATCCTTATGGTTGAGTCACCATCATCAACCAAGGAGGAATCATCAACCATCATCAACAATGATCATTCCTGATTTGTCTAACACCAACCATCACCAACCATTACTAACCATCCTCAACCATCACCAATCATCATTCTCAGCAATAGCGACTATCAACCGCCAGCAATCATGGGGTTATCAACCACCGGCTGGGCTACCAAGTGCCATCACAACGCGGGCGGGTCTGAGATTCGCTGGGTTTTGCACCGGGCCACGGGCCTCGCACCGGCGGTGGAGAGACAGACAGTCTACTCGCTGGGAGTTGGCATTGTTGATTGTTGAGATCATTTGCCTATCATTTTTGCAGATAACTGTGCTGATCATGGATAACACCCGTATGCGGGGACTTACCTCTATGGATTACAACGACGCTGATGTGTAATCTTGTCCATACAGCCATGCTTACTCTGTAGGGCAATCAATTTGGAGCCGAATTCGAGATACTTTTTGTAAGAAACCAGCAACTCTGGCTTGTTGCTTTTTGCTTGCTCTTGTTATTCTCCCTTATTGCTGGCTATCCCCAATTTCACCTATCAACCATTGATCAATCATTAGGCTACCATTGGCCATGTTGGGATTGCTGTTCAGTATCCCCTATGATCACTGCTGGTGCGCCATGAGGTTTGAAGGGGTCACCCCCTGGCAACCAAATGTAATGGAGAATCTGATGATAGCAGATAGTTTACCTTCCGAATTTGCTGATGTTGGTGATTTTCCCGTCTCCCAAAATGTCTACCATGTTGAGTTCCCGAGTGTACCCAAACTGCTATCAGCAATGAACTCAGCCAGTATATCCCCAGTTCTGAAGTTCACAATTTTCGAGGAAAAAAACAGTTGCACATGATGGATTTTCCATTTCCAAAAAATGGCCACACTGAGTGCAGGTGGCCGTTCAGACTCAAGCTTCTCGATGCATGGACTGTGGCACTCCCTTCTGCCACCAGAGCGTGACGGACAAGTCGGGTTGCCCGCTGGGCAACCTGATTCCAGTCCCTAGGCATTGAGTTGAGGGAGTGAGGTTAATCGAAGGAGATCGCCGCTCAGGATGAGAAGGCGCTTCCTTTTGGAAGAAGATCAGGTCAGCCCATGTGAGTGGTGATTAGTGATTTTGAAAGCTGGGTCTTTTCATCACAGCGACGGCAGAAGGTGACCATCGAAAGCAAGATCTGGGGATCCGTGGTTGTGAACATCCTCAAAATTTCATGGCTTCTGAACAAATGAAAATAATCTTAGGCCTTAAGGGCCTTTAGGATGATTGTTCAGAGTGGTTGCAAGAGGCACCAATTCATGAAGTATCATACATCCGTGCTGGCAATTTGATACAGTCATCCACAATTATCTTTTTCGAAGAAAACACAATCAAATTGAGTGCAGTGACATCCAGTCTAAAAGAAGAGCACAGCTTGGAGAGATTCCTTTGAAATCATTCGCTGCCCGAGGGGCATATAAAGCAGGATGCCCAGAGAATCATTTTTTGCAACACAATCATTTTAGGTAGGGCGCCATGTCCTTTCTAGGTACCACATTTTGCAGGTTTTTGGGTGAATTGTCGCGCGCCAAAGCAAAGACACCACAACACACATCCAACATGCCAAGTGCAAAGATTGTCGATGGCAAGGCTAGTTTTGTATAACTCCTACTGTTCATGGTTCAGAAATTCAGCTCTTTCTCCTTGGCAAGTGGCATATCCAATCTTTTTGTTGGGTTCTATGCGGTGGGTGTTAGCAGTAGGATGGTTCTTCTTCACGGAATGTCCATTGAAACGTGGCAAAATCCATCTGTCTGAGTTGCCGCAAAGATTCTGGCGACAGCCAACTACTGTGGTGGATTTGACCCATAGCCAGTGCTTGTTTGGTTAGTAGTTCCACAATCGGGCACAAGTACTTGGAGATACAGCTAGTTCTCGAGAATTTGGGAATGCAATGCCCTGCAAACGCAATTGGTATCCATGATCTGGAAATAAAGCCAGTTCTTGACAAGCAACAGTGGAACCCTTCAGTTTGTCGAGCATTGGGATACCATGTTCTTAAAGAAATGATGGGACAATTCCTGTAGAAGCTTGATGGTCAGTTCCAACCCCAGCGATTTTCACCGGGTTCCCAACAGTACCAAACGCCACTTACCACTTTGGGCCCCAGGAGTGGAACGACTTGGTGCGCAAGGGCGCATGGTATGACGCCTTCAAGCGCCTGATGTCCACCAACAACTTCCCGGAGTTCACGGGCCGCGTGTGCCCCGCGCCCTGCGAAGGCAGGGGGTTTAGGGTGCACAGATTCACGGGTTGCAAGATGGTTGCGTCGTGTCCAGAATCTGACCCACCCTTCACCCTGGTGAATTTTTTCGGGGACAACTGCCGGAAGCTATTGGACCCTGATCGCCCGTAGGGTTTTGCTTCTTTAACTGCCATGTTGATGAGGGAGAGTTAAAGTACAACATGGAAGGTGTACTGCCATGGGACAAGACTGTTTGGTGCCCCACGATTGATTCAGTAACACGGACTTTTTTGAGTCACCGTGGTGCAGCTGCGACAGGTGCCTGCACCCTTGGCATCATTGACGACCCTGTTGGGGCACCCAGAAGCGCTCAACCGGAATCTCTGACACCGGTTGATGCTGAATGGTTGATGGAGGTATATGGAGGGTGTTGGTTGATCATGCCAGAAGTTCATGTGGCAGTTTTTCATTTCAGTTCATGATGTCGTGACTGTACCGAGGGCCTTTCATTGCAGGTATTCGTGCAAATTGGTATTCACCTTACAGGCAATGGAGCCATATTTTCTGCCTGTGGAATCCTTCACAATGTGACGGGCTGTGACTTATGTGTACTCATAGCGAACATAATTTAATCATGGTTGACGATGGTATGGTCAATGCTTATATAATGATGGTGCTTAAGAACACTTATGATGGGCCATCATGGTTCTGCGATTTATGAGTTTTGCATGGGTGGATACGGTCCAAGTCCAGCTTTGCTAGCGATAGTCCAGCCAGGTAGGTCGTGGTCTTCCAGGCTTCGCTTTGCGTTAGCCCCACGACCCAGGCATTGTCAGCTGCCTTCTTCCGTTCGCTGAGCAGTGTCAAGATTCCAGTTCACCAAGGTAAGAAAGTGGTGAACCAAGGAGAACAACCAGGACAATTTGGGGATATTTATCTCGGGTTGATGAAAAACTGCTCTCACATTCTGTTGTTGATATCTTACTACTAGGGGTTGCTACCCATCATATGAAAATTGTTTCACCAGACGGACCCAAGACATGAGATTATTTATCCTGCTTCAATTTTCCCTTCTCGGAGAATATGAATTGTTCACTGGTTCATATGTTGTATATACCACGTAAATCCCGATACTATGTGGTTGTAAGATGTTGCAAAATTCAGGAAAAGAGTTTGCAAAACTAGTGAATTTATCAGGATCTGAGGAACAAAAATCTCTACCACCTTGGCCAAACTTTGAGACGGGCATCAACAACAAGTATGCTGTGCAGCAGCAAACAAGTAAGCTATATAGCAGTAACTACATCCCCATAACATCAACCTCCCACTTCTTCATACATCCTCCCCTTCCATCCCCGTTCCAAGATGAATTCTGAAGCAACCAACCTCCAAAATGACCGCGCCCAATGATCCTCTTGTGAGGTCAGTATCAAGTCGGTGGAGCTGACGATTATTGACAAGGCCTATGAGATGGGCTGGATGAAACCATGCCCTCCCCAGACCCGCACCGAGAAGAGGCGGGATCAGCAACCGTCGGGAGCGACTGTGCAACGGCCTGGGTGTAACTGCCAACTTCTGCTGGCTGCATATGCTGCATGAATGGATGGGCCTAAACTGGCTGATCAGGGACTGCCAGCAGGGTAAAGCCGACTAGTTGACACCTCAGCAAATCACTTTGTGCATCGCAGGTTTGCAGCATGTAAGGAAGAAGCACCTGCGTATAGGCACATAAGCACAGGTATGTTGCGATGTCTAAAAAACCGTTGGGCACAAAATCAATTGCGGCTGGTTGCTTGTTGTGGTCACATAGTAACCGCACAAGGCGGTGGCGGAAGTTTCCAGAATAAGAAACTTGTAGGAAGAGCGAGTTGTTTGAGATGAAGTGATGGTGTGGACGATTGTTGATGATGATGGTGTTTTTTCCTCTGCCGATTTTATCATTTTTTTCTCGGTGTTTTTTCTTTGCTGGTGTTTCTCTCTGGTGTTTTTCTGCTCTGGTGTTTTTCATCAGCTGGTTGCTTTTCTCTCTGGAGGGTTTTTCTTTGCCGATGTTTACTCTTTGCCCGCGTGGTTCTCTTCTGAGTTTGTCTTTGGTTTTGATGATGATGAGGATGACAATGATTATGATGATGACCATCCATGTTGTTAATAGTGACGATTCTGATGATGTTGATTATGACTATTATGATGTTGTTGATGATGATGATGATGATGATGATGATTAGGACCTTGCTCCGTGCGTCTTTGAACCTCGAAAAAACCTCGCAAAACAATAAGTTTTCAATCATTTTAAGCGCATTTCGCCACAGTGCTGTGCAGTTTTTGCAGATCCGATCGTCCAAAAACGTCCCAACCATGTCAATTTTTTGTTACTCTTTTCACTTGCACATGTGCATTTCGCCATAGCGCCTACACTTTTTGCATCTCATCTCCCAAAAATGTTCCGAGACCATCAGTTTTTGGGGAGTTCCACTTGCAAATTTACAGGGCTATGCACTTTTTGCACATCTCATCTACGAAAAGTGGAGCAAACGCGTGGTGTTTTTATGATGTTGACTTGTGAATGTGCCTTTTGCCACAGCGAGGTGCTATTTTTGCTGATCTCTTTCCCATCTGCCCTCCGCACCCGCCCGCTTGACGAGCCGAGCCTACCTTTTCGAGCATCCGGGACCACAAAACATTGAAAGACACAGCATTCGCGCACTTTCTGCAATTCACACACACACATACACACACACACATTTGTAATTTGCTCTATGATCTGACTGACTGACTGCTTCAACTTTCCATAGGACGGACGTTTGACTTACAGACTTCCTTCGATCAATAGGAATAGTTATATAGAATAGTTTGTCAGTTTCAACCATCATTGCCAATTGCGAATGGCCTCCGGGTACACTTCCATAGCAATCTGTTTCCCCAACTGATCTCCAACCGATTTCGGCTTTGCAGGGTGGTCATTGTGGGATCGGGCCCTTGCCCGGGATCCCAGAGCGATCATGGGAGAGCTCAGGCACCTTCCAAACCATTCGATAGAATCCAACATCCCTGGTTGGCTAGTCCCAGTCTGCAGTGTGACGTAGTTTAACATGACGTAGTTTACATGCATGAAAGATCTATTTGAACTACATCAGAACTGCATTAGAACTGCACTAGAACTATATTGGCAATTTCAACAATTTCTAAGTCGCTGACCTGAACCTCTGGCTGACCTGACTTCCACGCACCACTTGGATCCACCCAGGCGGCCTGGCAGCCGCGGATCAGTTGAACAAGATGGGACACCGCGTCACCGTCCTGGAACGCTCCGACCGCATTGGAGGCGCGCGCAGGGATTGGAGGACCAACCAAGAGGCCCAAGGGTTGCTACTATGTGAAACCATTACTAACCATGACTAACCGTTAATAACCGTTGCTATCCAGTACCATCCAGTACTATCCAACTAACCAGAATAAAAGTGATTGTTAAGTGGTAAATTCATATTAAAGATCAATGACGACTTAAGACTAAGAATGACTGGTATTGAATATGGTGAAGACTGGTTTGTGATGGTTAAGAACGGCTGATGTGAGTGGTTTTTGGCTTGAAAATGATCGTAAGTGAGCGAGTGGTGAATGATGTCAAATGACTGACGACTATACATGATGTATACATGATTATACATGTATATGAGTGTATATATATATATATATATCTGTATTGAGATAAACACACACACATATATATATATACATACATATATATGTATATAAATGTTTGTTAGGTATAGAGATCAGCAGCCGAGCAACAGGAACCAACACTGATGGTTGAATCATGGTTCCACAATCGCTTACTATTTTTGGCCCAAGCATATCATACTGGGAGAAAAGGTTCTGAGGGTGACATGTTAATTTGACATAATTTCGCATCATTTGGCACAATTTGGCCAAGTATTTTCCACATTGTTGCCTTTTGGTACTTGTGCCTCACTTTGTGAAATGCCCCCGCGTGGCAGACTTTGAGAGCACTGCAATGGCAGCTGGAGTGAAAAAATCTTTGTTTCGTACCATCAAGGACAGTCCCTATTCCCAAGCAGAGAAGTTGATCACAGAATCCACCCTGGCTGCCTTGAACACATGCTACAAGCCCACGGACCTGAGTGGTCGTGTCCCTGGACTTGTAGCATGTGTTCAAGGAACACAGTCTGTGTTCTTTGCAGCGGCACGCCAGTTGGGTCAAGACCCTCAGGCGTTGACACTCTGCTGCATGTTGCTGGAGTGTGGTGTTCTGGTCAACCACACAGATCAGCTGCATCAAACGGCCCTTTTCTATGCAGCGTGGCAGGGGCACGCTATGGCACGCGGGCACGATCAAGTACCTCCTGAGCAAAGGGGCCGACCTCAACCTCTTGGATAAGAACGGGGAAACGGCAATTTTCTATACAGTGTCGAAGAAGCGGGTGGATGCGATCAAAGAATTGCTCGCTGAAGGTGCAGATTTTCCACTGATGGCTATGTTGATGAAGGAATGCCCCTGGGATTTGCGCCGCACGCCTTCGCCTGTCGGAGAAGCAATTCGTGGTCGACCTTGCTCAGCTTTTAGAAGTGAGCCATGGGTCAAAGATCTGACGCCAGAGGACTGGTGCAAACTCGTGGGTGTTATCACTGATGAAGTAGGAGATGCTGTGAATGGCATTGAGACAGTGGTGTCCGGCAAGAACCCGTACCATTTCACTCTTCAGCTTGTCGAGACAGAGAGCCAGAAGATTGCCGGCTATGTCCACGCCACCTATACGCGGAAAAGAAAGAGATGGCCATCGCCCAGGTGAAGGTGGACAGTGAGCACATGGGAAAGGGCGTTGGTGGCCTCATCGATGCAGTGGAAAACTACAGCCAGACCAACAGCTGGAGCTGCAGAAGGACATATCTATGCGTGCCTTTTAGCCAATGCCCGAGCGCTTCGATGCATATAGCATCGACGTGCTCAGGCATTGGCTTTAGATACTTCGAGTCCAGCAACACGGTACTTTGGGGCTCCAAGCAGTATCCTGCGTCTGACTGGCAGCGCTGGCGCAAGCTGCACAAGCATCATTTAGATAGGAAAAGTAAGAAAATCAAGAAGATCGAGAAGCAGTAGTTCAATTTGATCAGCTTTTTGGAAGTGTCCATAAACGATGGTGTCCCTAGTCAACCCAAAAACATACCTTTCGCATGTTTCAGCTGGAAAACCACGATGGCAAGCACAATGTTTGTCACTTTTTGGACGCTGCAGTGGACATTCATAGAACGGATGTGTGCGGTGCCCAGGTCAACTTCTGCAGTCCACACTGTCAATGAATGTCAGCATCACCACTCCTTCAATTTCCGATTGCCGACCAAGGTTCAACCGTGTCACTCACCACGATCAACACTTGTTTTTTCACAAAACCTTGGGAGGTGAAGGGAGACGGGTGAGAAATGGTGAGATCCCTGCGCGTCAGTCTGCTTTGCAAGCCATTTGTTCCTTCGCACCTGAACGAATGCTGCACAGTTTTGCCTGACAAAAATGTCAGATTGAACCCCTGTGCTATGAGCTTGAAAGCAGATCGTTTGACCTACCGGAAGTTTCAAAAAATGGACCGGATATGTTCAAAGCTGGGGGAGTACTCAATGGCAATGAATGCTGCCACATCTTGCTGCAGGCCTCATGATGTACGGAGTGCCCAACATGAAGACCGACAAGGTCGACGTGGTGGAGCGCCGTGGGCATTCCCAGAAGCCGGCAGGAGGGCATGTGGCTATCGTTGACCTTTCCTCAACAACTTTAGGGAACTAGTAGAGACTGTCGACCGTGGGTGTTTCTCAAAATCAACATGGTGGTGTTATCACTATGATTAATATCAGATGATTTTAATAAACGTTGCTAGTTGCTCTTATTTCCCTATTTATAGTGAAATTATTTCCCTGTTATTAATCATGATTAATACATGTTGCTAGTTGCATCCTTGTTGTTAATCTTCCCTGTTGCAGGTTCATTCTGGGATCACCCATGATGAAGCATACGATTCAACCATGATCATCTACTGTTGAACATAGTGAATCATCAACCATGATAGAACCATTGTTCATCATCAGCCTTTGTTGCATTGGGCATGATATCACTATAATGACTATGAAACCAGTCATGATATACAGTAACCATGAATAACAATGATCAATAACAATCGTGGTACAACATAATGAATGACCATATTTTTTTGATAACTTATGATGACTAGAATGATATGACCATAATCATCAATAACCATCAATAACCATTAATGACCATCAAGAACCATCAATAACCATCAAGAACCATCAATAACCATCCATAACCATCCATAACCATCAATAACCATCAAGAACCATCAATAACCATCATCATATAAGCATCAATAACCATTGATCATCCATGACTGTAATCAATAACCATAATCATCCATCACCATATTCTTAGTTATATGAGACTTATAATCGATAACCATACTCACAACTATAACCATAGTCACCAATCACCATCAAAGCTCAGGTGTGAACATCATGAAGCGCGAGGGCGTGAATTTCATTTGCGGCCCCGCTGGACGTGTGGCTGAGAGCGCTCAGGAGGCGGGGGCACCGGGGTAGCAACAGGGAACTGCCATGGTGCTTGGGGGTTGGCTGATTAGTGGTGGAGAATGGTGCTTGATAATGATGGTTTATGATGGAAAATGCTGGTTGATAATAGTTGACAATGACGGTTTATGATGTATAACGATGATACATTGATGGAGATAATGATGGTCCATTGTCGTTAATGTTGGCTGTTCGCCAATGTGTGATGATGGATGGTGAAACATGGTGAAAGCAGTGGATAGTGCTGGTGAATGGTGGTTGACTTGTAGTGGTTCATTATTGGTAGTGGTCAGAAGTGCTCAGTGTGATTCAAAGGTGACTGCACCATTTCGCAAAGGTGGTGCTGAACGGTGATAGCTACTTCACCAATAGCGAACAATCAACCATAAGAGAAGAAATGCCACAAAATGTTGAACACAAACAATAGTGTTATGGTGGTTGCCACTGACGCAAGGATATCCAGCTCGCTACGGTCATACCTGTGAATTGTAAGCATAGACCTGCCCTTGTGGTCACAGGGAGCGTTTCTTCATTTTGGGACAGTCATGACTTGCCCTTGTGAATGCTGGAATCATGATTGGTCCAATGGTTTTGATTTTCTTTGTCCAGATGACTGATGACATTTGTTTGTGTCAGTGCCTTTGTTTGAACCACCCAAAATTTGCTTTCTTCATATCCTCCATTCTCTCCAAATACTTTAGCATTCCTGTTCTACACACCCTGAAACATATCGTGCTTGAATGCTTGCAGCAAATTGTGATGAAGCATTTTGATTGAACATTGCTTTATCCAAGTCATTAATCTTAATCCAATTGATATTCATCCAAATCTTCATATCTTCATCCAAGTCATTTTGCTTGGATTGGAATGACGTGGATGATTGTGATGACTTCATCCAAGTCATTCCAATCCAAGCGGTCCAAGTTGCTGGTCCCTGGACCAGCCTTCATCCGACCAGCGACACGACGTCAGGCCGCCATCGAAGGCACCAACATGGGCCCACGCGCCGCACAGCTCTTGGAGGAGATCCCCGGTTCTTCCAATTCGCAACCTGGTAAGGGATCAAGCAGCGATCCCCTGAAATTGGTTCCACCTGGTGCTTCAATTCTTCGATCTTTCAAAGTTTGATCGAAAGATTTTTTTTGGTGAATCTCCATGAACATTTACTGAAGGGTTAAGCATTTTTGTATTCGCAAACCAGGGATTCAGGGGTTGACATGCAGGTCAACTATCATCGGCTTAATGACATCAGCCACGCCACAGCAGTTGGGTTTTTCTGCACACATCTTTGGCATGATCGGCCGCCAGGAATACGATGCGGTGCTGCTTGCAGTGGGATCCACAGTGGCCCGCGACATGCAAACCGCTGCTTGGCGAAACCCGCAAGAGAAGCAGAACTGCCGGGTGTTTTTTCTCCGCCAAATGAGTGATGATCAGCTTTCTTGTTACGCTCTTGCTATCACTGGTTTTCTTTTCTTAACAGCTTGCACCACCCCTGTCAAACTGCCAACTATGAAATCAAGTTCATGGGTCCTTGCTCAACCGACCAGGACGACCCCGATTCCACAAGACCTTCATACTTTTATGAAGATACTCATCCGTATTGTGGTTTGTTGCTGATTCCCAACCAGGAAGCCGACCTGTGGCCTAGTGATGGACATTGAACTGGCCTGTGGTTTTGGCTATTTTCATCTGACTTGAGATGATCAAAATTCATTAAACCAGATGGAGAGCATGTGATTTGCATGAGAAAGACTCACAAAACCAGGTGTGTCCAGGTGTTTTTGATCGAACACGGTTATATCAGCATGGCTCGACACCGCAATTAAGCAAGTGTAGGGGGCCATTCGTCGCCAGCTGAGTCGCCATCCTCGTCACATCTTGGGGCCCTGGTTGCCAAGAATACTTGCCTTCTTTGCCCTTCGTTGTCCTTTTAGGATCCTGGTTGTACATGGTTGTGAGTAGATCCAACGCGTTTACTGTGCTCCAATACAGGATCCTTTGAGCTGATCACAGGCTTACCTGGTGGGGGGGATTCACAGCATGGGCATCTCTGCCTGGCGGGTGGAAAATGGTTTCCGTGCAGCAAGGGGTCGATCATGGTTGATCCATAGCCCAGAAAAGTCAACAAGTTCGGATCAGTTCTGATGGTCACAGCTGTGCATTGACAATTTCAGAGTGGTTGATCACAACAGTTGATAGCATATTCGGTGATGCCCCCCCACAGCACCGAGATCAGGTGGCTGGGCGTGACCTGAACGGCATCCACCTTGCAATGGACTACCTGACATACAACACCAAGGATGGGTGCGAACTGGATCCACCACTAGCATCCAGCGGCAGTTGTTACATCAATGAGTTAGGGTTTTAGGGTAAGACTTAGAGTGCACACAACTGACACGGGATCAGCATCATGTCCCATCTATCTATCTATCTATTATATTTTATTCGATTCTTTTCTATTCTATTCTATTCTACTCTATTCTACTCTACTCTATTCTATTCTATTCTATTTTATTCGATTCTTTTCTATTACATTCTATTCTATTCTATTCTACTCTATTCTACTCTACTCTACTCTGTTCTATTCTATTCTATTTTATTCGATTCTTTTCTATTCTATTCTACTCTATTCTACTCTATTCTACTCTACTCTACTCTATTCTATTCTATTCTATTCTATTCTATTTTATTTTATTCGATTCTTTTCTATTCTTTTCTTTTCTATTCTATTCTATTCTATTCTACTCTATTCTACTCTACTCTATTCTATTCTATTTTATTTTATTCGATTCTTTTCTATTCTATTCTATTCTATTCTATTCTACTCTATTCTACTCTACTCTATTCTATTCTATTCTATTTTATTCGATTCTTTTCTATTCTATTCTATTCTATTCTACTCTACTCTATTCTACTCTATTCTACTCTGTTCTATTCTATTCTATTCTACTCTACTCTACTCCTATTCTATTCTATTGTATTCTATTCAATACTATTCTACTTTATTCTATGTCAAGCTCATCCTAAGGGCAACTTGACCTGTCTTGGCCCCACCCCACCCAACCCAGCTGTTCATTTTTGACGCCATGGCATGACTTGATTTGGTAGGGATTCCCGTTTTGCGATCCAGTATTGCTGTTTGCTGTTCTATTGGTGCTGGAAAAGACGCATATCAATGGCGGTCGTGGCCAATGGCAGAAGCAATGACAATTGGTATACCTAGTGGGGAAATGCACCACCTAATAAGCGTATTGTTGATTACACCCCTGCTATTCCCCCAGTTGCTGGTGAAACTCTCATCCTTTCAATCCGTATGAGCCAATCCCCAAAATGGTTTGATGGGACACTCTTCCGAAAATAGATCGATATGTAGTTAGATTCTATTCTGATACATGAGTGGTGAAACCAAACCTCAATGATGCTTGAAACCAAACTTGATAATGGATTTGTATTCAAACATGTTGAAACCAACCATCCAACTTGTGAAACCAACCAAAAGTTGTAGAACTTGTGAAACCATCCAACTTGTTTTATCTGAAGCCATAGATCATCACAAGAGCGACCGGAAAAGCCAGCAACAGCCAGGCTCTCCTGGATGGCGGCGATGTCAGCAACAAATGGCGACGATGGTGGGGAGCCAAGAAGACCGGCCCGGAGCCCAAGGGGAGCAACGGCAGCTGTTAGGTGGGTAGCTTCCAACGGCAGCTGGTTAGGTGGGTAGCTTCACCGGGTTGGCATAGGAAGCAACGGTGGAAGTAACAGCTGCAACTGAGAAGGCGGACACAGCACAGCTGGATTTACCCAGCAGGTGGCGCTCGACATTCTGGGAATCATTCTGGCATGTTCGTTATAAGTGGGTCAACAAGCCATCATTTGATTTAGTTATAGTTATAGCAGCTATATCTGCCATTTCTGGTAGTTACCCCAGCTATGAACTAACTTAGCTAACCAGGGGTCCCTACTTCTACAGCTTCAGTGTTCAGCTGGCAGTGGTTGTTGGACGGTGCCAGGCAGCCAAGGCGAATATCAAACCCCAAAGCATGAGATATCATAAGAGGAAAAGTTGCATGTGTGGTTGATGGCGCGGCTAGTAGGAAACAAGAAAATCAGTTGCAACCGAACGGTTCAGGATGATTAAGAGTGGATGAGAACCAACCGTTTGTATTTTGATAAATCATAGTACCATGGGAAATCCAGCTGTTGATAAACCTCCCACATTTGACGTTAAAGCAAGAGCCATCAAAGTTTACGGTTGAGGGCTAGTGGCCTCCGACCCAGACCCCGGTGCCAACAGGGGTTTCTGTAGTCACATGGGGAGTTTCCATTGGTTGGGTACCATCAGATTGCTGGTTTCTAAGCCTTGGAGGGTAAGAACATGACATTGGGATTTGGTGACCCCCAAAGGTCTTGCTGTGACATCGGTTGCCCAAGCCCGATCTTCTGTGTCAACTAATAGAGTTTGGTGGGCGAACTCCCTGAAACCAGACCCAAAAAATCGCAGATAGCTGAGGATCCATATCTCCAGCAATTTAAGCACAAAGAACTGACCATTCATCAACTGTAAGAGTTCACAGCCATTACTACTTGGAAACCATCCATCAACTATAGTAGCCATATGTAACCATCCATGTTAGCTGGTAAGCACATGTGCCAAGCGCAGCCGTGAAGCACAGGCACGGACCCCAAGACGTTGGATGCCAAGGACAAGAAGGTCATTGTCATCGGAGGCCTGGGAACGAACTACAACGACTGGTAGGGAATGATTCGGGTTGGTCACCGGTTGGTCCAGTGGTGGGTTGTGGTACTGGGTGGGCGCGGTAGATGATGGTTAAGCTTGGTGAATAGTGGCTGTGATTACTGGATACCTTTTTGAGGTTGGTGAATGGTTCAGGGTACTGGTAACTGTGGGTGAATGGAGGTGCCCCGAGATCTAAACCAAGCAGTTTACCTGTCAGCTGTTGATCATTTCCTTCGTAAAAGATGACCCTTTACTGCAGAGGGATGATTGAAGATACCAGAACGACCAAGATTGAGGTACAATACCCATTTATAGCAGTTGCTATGGCTGGTAATTAGTAAACAGTCAAACAGTAGCTACTGGTCTTTGAGGCCCTCCACCAAATGATGCTTCAGGTACAGTAATCTAAATACCTATATTGCCTGGTTGCAAAATCGCTACCTACATTGCCATCTTTGTATCAAGAGTACGTACGCTCATCCCACCATTGACAGAAACCCGTGGGCCCCTCAGAAGCGTGCTTCCCGAGTGGCTGGCAGCTACATGGTGTGCAAGCGAAATGGCTTCCCCAATTATATCTTTCTGTATCAAAAATATGAGATAGTCAATTAGACAATCAGCCCCGGTTGAAAATAAAAGATATTTGAAACGGCCAACCGAATTCAGTGTCACGGTCATCCAAGAATTGGCATGTCGACAGCATTTTTGAGGATCGGTCCAATTAAGACTTCAAACGTTGAGGGATCGGTTCAGCGGCAAAGTGATATCCAAGGTCTTTCTTTGCCAGGGGTTCTTTGGCTATGGCTCCCCCAGTCATCGATATTCTTTACGTGTGAAGTTGGTCAAAGCCCAGTCTAAGTCGATGAATCTGAACATCCATTTCTGTAAGATGTAACATTTTTTAAAGATAATTACAATACATGCTTAAAACTCAAGAAAAGAGAGATACCCTTGAACATATACATAGATAGATAAATAAATGTAAATAAATAGATACATAAAATAAATAAATAGATATATATATATATGTATATATGTATAGATCACGTCCACATGAACAAGGTAGATCGTTGAGTCTACCGGCCATGGCGCCCCCGGCAACCAGGTGGTGATACCGGCAACGACTGCATTGGCACCGCCGTGCGCCAGGGCGCAAAGTCCGTCCCTGCCTCGGAGCACTTGGTTAGTGCAGCTGTCATGGCAATGAACCACGTCTTTTTAGTGGAGCTGTCTAGCAATGAACATAGTTAGTGCAGCTGGAACCATGCAGAATCACCAAATATCCATGTTCGTGCCACTATTTGCTGATAGTTGCTGATAGTTGCTTATTGCCTAACCGCCATTGTTTTGATAGTTGCTTATTGACAAACCGATGACGATTAATGATGATTAGTGGTTATTGACAATGAGCTGTTGATTGTCATGGCAATAAACCAAATATTCATGGACTGTTTATGGTTTCTACTAACTAACCAACTATTCAGGGTTTTTAGTGGCTTCACGCTTGTTGACCGAGTATTGATGGTGGTCAGCAATGGTTGTCATGGATTGCTCGCTATTGATGCAGTTTTAATGGTGGCTATTAATGGCTACTAGCGGTTAAAGACCTTCTCACGTTTTGATGGTTATAAATCCGTGCTGGGAGATCCATGTCGATCGCTCATGTTGCAAACCACCCGCAATTGATGGTGAGGGTGGTGGTTTATTGTCAGGGATCTACCATTTGAGAATCACAAGGATGGAATTGCAACTATATTGTCTGTAATAGTCATTGAGGATGATTCAGAGGACTCAACATCATCTCAATTAGAATCATGAATCCTATTTGGGAATCAATGACCGAAACAGGGGTGTAGCAAAGATTGATCAAAGCAATATGTACACAGGTATTGATTTTGACATATCATATGCACATAAATCTGATCTATCTATCTATCGATCTATCTATCTATCGATCTATCTATCTATCGATCTATCTATCTATCCATCTATCTATCTATCTATCTATCTATCTATCTATCTATAAATCAATAAAGAAGCAAATCCAAGTGTGTGTATATATACATATATACATCTATTAAAACATGCAAAGATACTTACAGAGCAGGGGGTGAACAGGCAACAGGGGAATTGCCATAGACACAGGCATTATCGGCAGTATATACATATACATACATAAGTCTGCATTTACGGTAGCGAGTGTATGTTTACACACTGTGGCTGGATGTGGCATTTGACCGAGGTGATCATTGTTACAATTCGGCCTGTATGATTACAAGGGGTTCTTTCACCTTGTTTGATTTGATGATAAGTAACAGTTGACCACTACCAGAAATGATAGTCAGTGATATGCTCAGTAGTGACAAATTGCGTAGTATTGGTTTAAAAAACTGATTTTGTAGTCTGTGAGTTGCAGGAGTCACTATACAGGCAGTAAATTTGGCGGATTATATAGGATGGATGACACGGACATACGTAAATACGTACAATTCTTTACGTTACTTTGCTTTGCCTTGCTTTGCTTTGCTTTGTCTTTCCTTCCCTTACCTTCCCTTCCCTGACCCGACCTGACCTGGCCTTGCCTTGCTTTGCCTTACCTTACCTCACCTCACGTCAGATTACCTTGCCTTACCTTACCGTACTTTACTTGCTGACTGACTGACTTCCTTACGTACGTACGTACGTACCTCCTTATTTACTTACTTACACATTTATTCATGCTTTCAATAGTCTGAGTCAATGATATCTGTTTCACACTCTGGACATTCCACCGCGGAACTTGAGGTGATCAACCTGGAATTGATGCCACAGCCACCCAAGACGCGCTCGCCGAACAATCCTTGGCCTCACTGGCCTCTGGTTTTCAAGGCGCTGTGAGCCACCGGTTGGGATCAACCTGTACCATTGGGGCGATGTGGCTTGATTAATTTTTGGGGTGATCATGGTTGATCATGCTTGATCATGCTTGGTACTGATAGGTTGACCCTTCGATCAACCAGATGTTGACCACCGTCTGATTGCTTTACCAGCCTGCAGTTGAGCCACTCAACAGCGGGACTGCTGGGAAGCAACCATGAAAGGTGTGAGGGTGTGACCAACGGTGATATAAGAAGAAAATAGATGTACATAGCGTATAATTAGAAACCAAACATAGGAATCAAAAACAGGAGAACACATCAAGTATTTCCCGCCAAGCTCTTGGTGAGTGGTGATGTTTGGTCTGTGTGTGTGTTTATGCTTACCAGTATACCAATCTCCCTGGGGGCTACCCATCCCATCCGCTCCTCAAAAGGTACGATAGCGAGAAGACAGCAAGATTCACAACTGGATTGGTAGATGCATTGAGCCACTGATCTGACTGTGCCCTATCTTCACATATAGATTCTGTATGACATACATGCAATTTATATGAATATAAATAAATAAATAGATAAATATATATATATCTATATGTATATCTGAAATATATATATATATTTATTTAGATCAATAGATCAATACATATACATACATATATATATGTATGTATATACATATACGTATATATATATATAAATACTGTATGTGTGTGTGTATGTGTGTACATTTGCATGCAGCAATGTTTTATGTGGTCCGCATGTTTTATTTCGATATAGATGTACACGTGTAAGTGCATCCAGAAAAAGATGCAGAAAGTTCGTGGCTTTGCAAGGCCTAGTATGGTGCAGGAAAGTCTCTGAAGCAAGTGGCCAGCTAAGCAACTAAGCAACTCAACAAGGAAGTACCTAAAGAACTAACTAGCTAACTACCCAAATAACTACTGTAGTTAACTAACTAACTCGCTAGCAAACTAACTGACTAACTAACTAACTAACTAACTACCTAACTAACTCGCTAACTGACTAACAAACAAACGAACTAACAAACTAACTAATTAATTAAGGAACTGATAAACTAGCCAGAACTAGCAAACCAACCAACAGATAAACTAAGTGAGTAACAAACAAACAAACCAACTAAGAAACCAGCCAACCCACTAGCTAAGCAAACAACTATCTAACTGACTTACCGTAACTAAGCAACTAACTAAGCAACGAACTAACCGACTAACACTCTAACTAACCAACCGCAACTAACCAAGCAACCAACAAAAAAACTAATGAACTCGCGAACCAATTGACTACTAACCAACTAAGGAACTAAGTAGCTGACTGACAAATGAACGATCACGTAGCTAAGTGTTTCCAGTTGTTACCTTCACTGGGAGCCGGGAACTACGGCGTTGTTATCCCGGTTCATTGTACAATCGTGTTGTCACATCGGGGGTTGCTGTACTAGCCCAGGAGTGCTCGGTGGGAACAGAAATCAAAAGGAATCCCTGGAATTGACAAACTACCAAACAGCAAACTATCAAAACAGAAATCAAACCACAAACTACCGTGCTGAATCTCCAGATCGAAGCCCATAAGCCATCTAAAACCACTACTGATGGGTTTTCTCGGATGAATCAACCCTGGTTTTTCCCTTAGAATTCATGGTTTCATTTGGTGAACCAAGCTACTCAACTGATTCTAAACTGATGATCAATTTTTGCTGCAGCAGACTTGACCGTGGCTCGCCATCAGGTGGACTACGGTCATGAAGAGGTGCTGGCAAAAAGGGGTTCCTCCGTGGCTGATTCCATGTGTCATGGAAGTCTTGACCATCAACCATTGAAGAGAAGCCTTGATGAATCACTATAGTCAATGATCAACAGTTTATCACCATATTTTCACCACAGATAACCCATGATTCACCCCTCATGAACCAAGGGTTCACCAATGATTCACCATTGATTAAGCAATGATAAAGACAAACCACTACTAGCCACTGTAACAATGGTTGCTGGTCAACAACCTCACAGGTTCATCACCCATTTTTGGGTGTGACTTCACCTCAGCACTTGTAGTGACGTGGTGCTGGTCCATGGTACCACAGGGGATGGACGTCGACGAATGCCTCGTGTTAGTATCAGTCACCCTGTAAGACACATATCTGGGGACCGGGGGCTTTAAGGTTTTGGGGGCTTCAAGGGGTCATGAATAGATGATAAAAATGGTAGGATCCCTAAACGCGTCAACAAAGACATGTGCGCACGCGGAAAGCCCGATTTAGAGGTCCATCGTTGACAGCGTCATGTCACGACAGAATATGCTGACGATGCCACTGGCGCTATTGGACCTTCACCATTACTACACTCATCTTCTGGGCTCTTCGCCAGTTGGCGCGGCAGCTGCTAGCAATTCTATGCTGCCCAGCCTTGCCATCTACCCACGGCCATGGGGCGCCCCACAGTTGAACGGCCCAAGTTCGTACGCTTCCAACGTTGGTGGTGGCTTGTTGTCCAAGGTTGTGAATCCTCCTAGTGGAAGCAAGCAGTTGGTTCGAGTTGCAGTTTCCAGCCGCAGTTCGAGCTATAGCCAGCCATTATAGTTATAAGCAACCATTATATCTTATTATCCTATTAACCATGAACCATCCCCCATTGCTGCCAGTTGCCAACTGGTTCCACTTGGAATTGTCACCAGATGCTGCTAAGTAACAAATGGAACCAACGCTCAAGAAAAGTCCTTTGGCTGTTTGTCGGTCGCCATCTTGCAACCATCAACAAGCATCATCAACCTTCTTAGCATCTCTGAGAGTGAACCAGGACTCATGATGAAGGATTTGTCTGTGTAAACCTATGAATTTAGGCATTTAAAACTAAGAATACGCTTCGAAACTCATATAAAACCTTATATTCTTATCATTTAAATTCTTATAATTATCATATTTGGCATTTCCAGAATTGAACATTCATGAGCTGTAAGAATCACCTTGGGCGGCCAGCACCGAATTGGTGGCCAGCACCGCAGCGGTGGCCAGGCCGCTCCTTTGAACAGCAACAAAGACATCCGCCACTTGGCGCAACCAACGAGGCTCACCCAACGCGTCAGTGACGAATCATTGGCGCAGCTGGGGGCATGTAGTGATTAGTGATAGCAATATTAATGGATTAGTATCATTAGGATGGTTACAATAACCATAATATATAGCATTAGCACTTTGTGATAGAATAGATTATTAGCCATATTGGCTACTATTAAGCATATTAAGGTTATTCATATGAACTTTCTAATCGACATAGCTTAGTAGTTCATCATACATTGACATCACAGGTAATATGCTTTTAAATCTAGCACAAGTAGCCGATGTTTGTTAATTGAATACTATGAACCATATGTAACAGGCGAAGGTTCTAGATTTTTCAAAACCCTGTGATTGTTATTCCCAACAGTTGTAGATAGTGTTGTTGTCAATCATAACTTATTCATCATGGGCCAGGGCTTGTTTTGGAAATGCCTTTTGTTGGTTAATGCTGATTAGTAATGGTCAATGATGGTCTATTTGATCACTGGTGACGAATGACCATATTGCTAGACTTGCTACTGATGATCTTTAAGCATCGACTTTCTTGATCAATCATAGCTACCAATAGCTAGAAAGTGGCTATGTAGTGGTCCAAAATGGCTGGACAATAATCAAGAATGGTCACAGTAATAATGGTCAAATGACGTGTTTTTTGGGATTCGATGAATTTACCAAGTATTTTGATGACGTGGCCATGATGGGTGTGGACACGAATTCGATCCACTGACATATACAGCTTCAACAATGGATTTGTAAGCCACCAAGTGCATGAGCCACGCCAGTGGTTTCGATTGCTTGTACAGCCTGCCGGAGTTAAGCTTAGCGGCTTAGCACTACCAACCATGGCTTACACTTACAATGATTTGGTGAATAATGAAAGTTAGCAAGGTTTTTATGATGGTATATTATGATGAAGATGGTAAACAGTAAAGGTTAGCAAGTTTTTCATTCTTTGATGATCGGAAAGCCACTGGTAGTTTCATGTTAATAAACCACCCCCGCTTCAACTAGCTCAGTAATAAAGGAGGGTTTGATTGAGCTAGATGTCCGAACCCTCAGTTTCCCGCTGCAATCACCTGGAAGTAACCATCATCAATCGCCACCTCTGATGGGTAATTGATGATTACTCAATGACTACACTTTGGTAAATTGACCTGGAAGCTCAAAATCACCAGTTCCAATAAGTCAACTAGCTACAAATGGTGGATTTTCCACTTTCAGGGTTTTGCGCCAGTGATAGTGAGCAATGCACACTAAAGTCGTGAACGGTGCAACCTCGAATCAACGATTGATTGCGGGGCACCACGTTGAGCTCGCTCGCTTGCCGAAACTGGGCTCAAGGGTTCGCTAGTCGAACCATTCGACCCATGGGATCTTGCTCCAGCGCCGGCAGTGCTGTTGCAGCTGATGTGCAGGGCAGCCATGGCGGGAGCCATTTGTCCGACGATTCTCCCATGTGGGTGGTGAAAGTCGAGCATGTCTTGGCTATGACGGGCCCATTCCGACCCCATCAAATCCTGAGGGCTCAAGGTTTGCTGGAAAAATGGAACCCCAGGATGTTTGTGGTCTTCGTGTCGCATCAGTGGTTGGGCCGCAACCATCCAGATCCCAATGGCATCAAATTGGAAGTGCTTCAAGGCAGGCCTCTCGTACTTGTTGCTGGCATTGTCTTGCAGGTCATTGCAGTTGCGGTTGTTCTTGTAATTTGCGGTTGCCGTCGCTCCTGTCCTTCCTGTCTTTGTCGACATTCTCGTTGTCGTTGCTGTCACCGTCACCGTTGTCGTGGTCGTTTGCTGCTGCTGCTGCTGCTGTTGTTGCTGCACTGAATCGCTGAATCTGTGGCCTGTGAGGACGCTCCCTCGGACTGGCAAGATGCCCTCCTTGTGCTGTCAGAGGAGCTGCTGGGG